>OZ037999.1:13283423-13308423 GCA_964035705.1 Porites rus
GGATGACTTGGGAAATAACGGGAATAATCGGAAAATAGTAGGTTGAGTTGAGGTGGAACACCCATTATTATAACTACTAAGGAAGGAAGTGGCTCAAGGGAATCAAGAAACGGTAAACAATCCATTGTCATTTGCTACATAAGAGAGTATGAACCGGAGCTGTACAGAATATGCAACTACAGATGATAAGTTTGGAAAGCGTGATAAAAACAAGTATTATTCTGTGATTAAAGCTTGAAAAAGAAAGGGAAGAGGCAAATGAAATTTATATTCCAAAAAATGTAAACAGTGAACAGTAAACTCAAAAACCTTGCATGACAAAGGATACTGCGGATGTTTCACTCTTTTATTCAGTGAGAGCCGTTTCCATAGGATGAAGATGGCTTCCTCTATGTGGGAAACCCCACAAGGATCTTGAAACAATTTTCCCAAAAGTAGACTGCGACCATTCTCTTTTTTTTCTTTTGCGTCACGGTAAAATGCGATAACGCGCGAGGAACGAGGGCGGAGCCGCAGTCGGAGTCGCAGCCTGAGCTCCCCACGTGGCTCTGAGAAACAAAGGACGACCGCTCGCGGTCTATCCCACCAGAGGAAAAAACAATTTTCAGTGAGCCTATTTGTGTTTTTAGATATAAAAGAAATTGTGCTCACGGATTTGTTAATTTGGCAAAGTGCTTTCTGATGGTTTCGTCAAAATAACAAGCGCTATAGCCTGGGTAAGGAAACTTTAAGACCTCTCATGGAGAGTCACCAGAAAGTAGGTTTTTCGGGATCCGGGATTTCCCTTATTTGAAGCTCGGGATTCGGGATTTTAAAGTACAATCGGACAAGATTCGGGATTGAAAGTATGCGCGCGAGTAGAATGCCCAAAATAACCCTCGGGATTGCACAAAATTTTGATTCGGGATTACGGGATTGAAGAACCTATTGGGACCCTCCTCATGAGCGTAAACCTGTAGGGATGAAATCCTTGATCCCAAACGAATATCTCATTTTGAACGGCGTGAACGTTATGTCTGTACGTCGGTGCAAAAGATTTGAACTAGTTTCTTGACTTAACGCAGCGTCGTGCCGGAATTGCTTCAAAAGAATTGCTGTCAAAAACTGACGTCTAGGAACAAAATGTTCAACCAAGGAGGAGGGTATAGTAAGAAATTCCTATCCAATAAGCGATGGAATAAATTGCTTGAGTCAGTGGCTTCATAGCTCAGTTGGTAGAGCATCGCACCGGTAATCGCGAGGTCACGGGTTCAAACCCCGTTGAAGTCCTGAATTTTTTTTCAGGCTTCTTTACGCAATTGCATAAATTGCGTTCACTGCGACGATCATTTCTTCATTTTTCATTGCTTGAGTCCTTGTTACTCTCCTTGTTAATATCGAGTGTTGGTTATTTTGAACTCACTAATCCTGTTATGACCAAACTGATACGAAATTATTAGAGTTATTTAAAATACTTCTAATGAAACACTGAAGTGATCATGGGGAAGGAGGGTAACTACTCCCCCCTCCGCCCTCCCCCCACCCCGCCCAAAAACGCCTGTGTAGCAGACTATGGAAGTGAGGGCCGATTTAAATGTTTATCTTCACTATTCTCCAAAACTAAAGTTGCTGTAGTACGCACATATCCTCTGCAGGCGCTGCTCGGGTTGGTTGTTTGCATATTCTCACTCGCATTCCTTGAGATCTTTATCCCCGCCAGTGATTTTAGCTCGACATACTGATATCATAGTGAGTACTTTATCTTTCAGAACGCCAGGTGATATGGTTTTATATTAGTAGCCCATCATTTTCTTTTTGCTATGTATTCAAATATCGCATATGAACGTTCATCTTGTAGCTGTATTCATTTTTCTTTTATAGCCCCCGTTTAAGGTTTGTGTCGGTGCAAACCGAAATATCGGGCAAATATAATTCACCACTTTATTTTTGTTTTTTGTTTTTTTTATTTTTCCTATCACTCTTCCTGCCGTGAGGATCAGTTTACTGTTTTAATTTTAAAATTTAGAAACACGTGGTAATTTATGCACCGTTCTAAGGCCGCCTGTAATCAGGAAAAAAATAGCGCATGAGTACTGGCGCGTGGTAAGGATGACAAATGTTTTGTCAGAAGCACTGACTTATGTCGGCCTTTTTGGTCCATTGACCCTAAAAGTTCGCTCATGAATTAAAAAAATCTCTGCCACTTACTTTACTGTACAACTGATTCGGAGACCTCTCAGTTTAAACATGAATGAAAAGTACAATTAATTTGAATTTTTTCCATAAATATATTACATGTAACAGCGAACAAAAAAGGGTATGGGCGGACGCTCTTTCGCGTGATCTCTTGATCACGGTTGTATAACGTACAATAGTCTATGCCCCGACAATAATCAAAACCGAAAGTGCTGGACGAAGCGAATAGCTGAATATCCTTTTTTTTGCTGAACACCGATCCGATTGAGTTTGTGGGAGTTCATCAGGGATTTCGTTAACAGTTTTTCGTCTTTTTGAGCCCAGAACATTGAAGATAATATATAGATATAAGCTGGTGAGTATTGTTCAAAACAGCTAAGAATAACAAGACGAGTTGATGCGCTGTGGTATACTAGTATTCATAGCACTGCATTGCATCATTGTCAATAGATGAGGTTTAAATGCAGGAATTAATTCTGAAAGAGTATGAAAACTATTTTATTAGTCGAAAGTAAGCTTTGGACGTTGTGTGGACCAATATTATAAGTTTCTATGTGACACCTGTCTCAAAAAATACTCGCGGTTTTATAAAACCTAAACAAGCCAAGGTACAATATGTCAGCCTTAGTTTACGAACTTCAAAGGGCAAACATCAAGACATTTGCCGTTATATGGCCCTCGCGTTTCGAAGGTTTATAATTTTGTCAAAATTTGCAACACGCGTGGAACGTACAAGGATCGCACAGCGAGGCAGAAACACGAGTTAGCTATATTTGCGGTCGAGCTGAAGCGAGCCCGCAGACTTATTCTCGGTGAGGGTGGCCAGCGGCACTTTAAAAATCTGTATTGTCCACATTCTTATATGCATGGTATGTGGCCGGGAAGACCCTGTTGTTGAGTTTAAGGTCTATCTGGTATCACGGTAATCACGTAAATGCACATGTAAGTGTACCGTGAAAGCAGAGGTTTCACTCTATAAAACAAACCAACTACACGACTGACAACCGACGCGAACGACTTTGTAAACGCTAAATACCATTCAAGAGGGGAACCTCTGCTCGCAGGGTAATGTAAGTGATGCAACAATATTTGTTCGATTGGCAAACACGCGTAATTCAGGTATACACGTATACTCTGCTAAATGCGAGACCTTTCGATTCGACCTTTCCCGCCGGAAATCTGTTTACCGAATTAAACGAAAGTAGAGACTGATCTCAGCTCAGTGGCGGACGAGTCTTTGGTAAGATACGAGTCTTTGCAAAGTCTAGAAATCCATGGTTTCACTACAGTGTATGGTTTTTATATTTCTATACCTTTCTAAGAATGTTACGTCGCTTTTCATCTGAAAGCTTTAATAAGCTTTAATTTAAGCTTTTTCATTATTTTCTTTTGCATTTCAACCACTTTTGGTCATTGAACACTGATTAAAATGCCAATTTAATAATAAGTGTTCGTGCAGTCATGACTGTATACGTTTCAAGTTGAGAGTTGTTATGTCAAGTAAGACTAAAGCCGGACACCTTAGCACCATTATAAAATTTGGTAGCATCAAGGCGTATTGAAAAGGGAAAAGGTCTCACTCCCGATTGACTTGAGTCACTCAAGAACGCCTTAGCGTAAGCTCCCCATTATGTGAAACTCGCCTCTACTTCGTCAGAATCGACTTGAGCCTAGACTCAAAAACAGTGATACGGGGCATTTCTTGTAAAGCGGTTGAGACATATTGGCTGTGTTCAGTTGTGTACTTTCCTCATTATTACTGAACAATTCTTTACCATATTTTTTAGTAAAGGGAGGCCCAGAGGACCAAGGGAATGCGAAGTTGACAATTTTGTCGAAATTTGCGTCGCCTTGAATCGCGCGTGGATCACTAAGCCACTGATGTCGCTTCCGCATTTTTCTACATATCGGGTTGGTATCCGCAGTTGCCTTGCAACAGAACCATTACAAAGCATACTTGGCTAAGTTGTTTCGGCCGTTTCAAGTAGGCAGGAAATGCCTTTGGCGATCAATTTCGACTGCAAAGGCACATGAAGGAGAAAATCGAAGTGATTTGGACTATAAGCTTCATTATACAAGGCCGTAGCCAGCCCAAAGACCTGTAGGCCCGGGCCTACAAATTTTTGGTTGAATAACTCTACGGCTTGTAATAAGTTCTGCGTTGTTAGGGTAAGCTAAAAAGCGGTTGTCACTTTTTTCTATCCGCCAAACTGACATTTTCCTCTCAGTGGCTCTCACAAGACATTTCACTTTTCTTACATGAAATTTCTCTGTCTCTTGAAATTTCTGTTCATAAAAGTCTAAGTCTCTTCAATTGAAGATGGCACGAGTAGGATTCGATCTCGGAGCATCGGCTCTGCAGTGCATCACTTTAACCCCTACACCACCGAGGATTTGCTGATAATGAATCGTTTGATTTGAATATATATAGCACCAACCCTAACCCTAACCCTAACCCTAACCCTTACTTTGTGTACGAATCATTAATCTGTCAACGTCAGTTTGGCGGATGGAAATAAGTGTTGACCCTAAAAAGCTTAAGAGCTCATAGTGTTGGTGAGGTCAGTGCGTACTGGTCATGCGTGAAATTTTCAGGATATGTGGAAATGAAAGTCAGCCGGGCCTACTCTAGTCAAAAAGCTGGCGACGCCCCTGTAATAAGAGCGAAAATCGGATGTAAGAAAACACTTGTGTGGCAGCGTCTCCCTAAAAATGCGATGAAATGCCCATGCTTTTGCGAAATCTATCTTTGAATTCTTGTTACAGCTCATCTAGCTTCAGTTTTTTTTCTGTTTGAATTTCCATGTAAAATGCATAAATGGGAATATTTTTAAGATTTTGTGGTGTCCTGAGATATCTGCTTCCCTGGCAAGCAAATGATCTTGGGATCGAGTCGACCCTGTTTGTTTTTTGCTTTATTCACTGTTGTTGTTATTATAAATTGAAATTTATGAAGTGAATCATACTTTGAACTGTGGATAAAGATATGAAAATGAGCATGATTCGCAGTAGAATGAACAACCTGAGCGGTTGAAAAAGAACCTGGAAAATTGAGGCTTGACCGGGAAACGAACCCTGACCTTTGCGATAACCGGACGCAACGCTGTATCTATTGAGCTAATCAGGCCAACTGGAGAACAGGCTATTGTGAGTTGGTGATATATCCGATGATGGAAATGACATGAATTGAAATATATAGAAAATGAATCATATTTTGAAAAGTTTTCATATTATTATAATTACTATCTTTTTTTTTCACTCTTCCTCTTATTTGGTCTTCACTGTTGTACAAATCAAATAAAACAAATAAGAAACGCTTTTATCGCTAAATTATTGTGTGAGACTATAGCTTTTTTTAATTCAATTGGTCATTGTGTTTTTTAAACAGGTTTCAAGACTGTTCGCCCCTCCTTTACCAAATGGCCACTAAGATTTACTCGGAAGAACAGCTTAACTACTTCCGGGTTTGTCACATAGCCACTGACATACTGCCCCAAGCTTTGCGACTACTGTTCAAGCAGGAATGGGACAATCGTTACAAGGTAACGTATGGAGAATGGAAGGACACGCCTCTAAATGGATTGGACTTCAAAAACGGTGAGTCTCCAATTAATCAAAGAAGAAATGCCCGATTGTTAGCTACAATGGTAAATGGAGACAGAGCAGAATGGGACTGTACTATGCTTTTTTATGCTATCCTGTATTCTGATTCTATCGGACATGGACTAAATCCACTGATCAGGACCAATGCTGATGTTCTCAGAACGTTTCGCAACGAAGACTTCGCACACATGGTAGAAGGTCAGCTCTCAAATTCGGACTTCACCATCACTGTTAGCAGAGTAGAGAAAGCATTTCGTGACCTTGGTCTACCTACAGCGGAAATCCAAAGTCTACGTATACAGAAAAGTTTCCCAACCGATGAGCTCCACAAAGTAATGACAAATGTTCAAAAGCTTACTGTAGATCTCACGGCGAAAGATGCAGAACTTCAGGACAAAGATAACGATCTGCACGACAAGGATATCGAACTGCATGACAAGGCTACAAAACTTCAGGAGAAATACATTGAACTTCAGGAGGAAAAAAATAAATCTGAAAAAAAGGATGAAGAACTTCACGAAGAAAGGAACAAATTACAAGAGAAACGTGCGAAACTTCAAGAGAAGGAAGCAGAATTGCAAGAGAACAAAGATATACTACAGAATATAGAAAAACAACGTAAGCTCCTTGAAGAACAACTACACCGTAACGTAGAGCCTTTTTGCGTCCTTCCACCCAGACCTCCCCACCTAATCGCAAGTCGCGGCAGTGAAGTTGCTAAAATTACTCAAAAACTGCAAAACTTGAAGAAGGCTGATCCTAACAGTCTGAGTTACTGTTATGTCTCCGGTAATCCAGGAAGCGGAAAATCCCAGTTGGCTGGGCTTGTTGTTGAAAATTTCTACAAAAACGTCATAAAAGACGCAGGTGCTCCGTCATTTGTTATGACATTAGGTGCTGAAACCACTGAAACGCTTTTAACGTCCTACTTATCGCTGGCTAGAAAAATGAGTTGCCCGGAATATACTATAACTACCATCGAGACCTCTAAGGACCTTAAAGCTGAAGAAAAGATCGCAATTATCAAGGACTTGATCTCGAAAAAAATTGACCTGTACTCATCTTGGCTTTTAGTTATTGATAATGTCTCAAATGTCGCTGATATAGGTCCCCTTCTTCCTCAGCGTGGAAATGAGAAGTGGGGAAAAGGCCAGCTGCTAATCACGACACAAGATTGCTCCTGTATACCGCCAGATAGCTCCTTCACATCCCACATCTCCATAAGCAAAGGTATGGAGCCAGTTGATGCTACTTGCCTTCTAACCAAGCTCTCTGGAATCAGCGACAATGACATGGCGGGAAAGGCAGCACACGCTTTAGATTACCAGCCACTAGCACTAGCCAGCGCAGGAATATACGTCAGAAAGTTGCGAAATTTCAATTTAACCTTTGACTGGGAAGGTTACTTGGAAAAACTAGAAGAAGGCAAGCGTCAACTAACTGAAAAGGAACTTTCTAGCATAAACCCATTCTACCCATTCTCCATGACTGTAGCAACCAGGATAGCCGTTCAGACGATAATGGACTCTGACGAAATAATGAAGTACGCTCTCACTTTTCTCTCTTTCTGTGCATTAGAGCCACTGAAGTTAGACATCTTGACCAATTACATTCTGGATGTTGGTAAGAAGCTGGATAAAGAGGAAATTGAAATTCAGATCCAGGGGTCCTCCCTTCTGTTAATCGAAAATGGGGATGGTGTCAACATTCGTCTTCACAAGGTGGTTCACGATACTGTCAAGCTTCTAGTTAAGGAGCGTGCGAATATTCCAGCTCAAGTTGTCGCTATTTATTCTGCAACAAAGTCACACAGTAATTTTGTGACAAGAGCAATGCCAGACACCTGGTATAGTTTCGATTCTGTGGGTGAAAGCAGACACATTGTTCCACACTTAATAGCTCTAACTGTAGACATTGGACATATGCTTGTAGATGAGAAGGGATTGAAGTATTGCAAATATACTACTTATTTTCACTTTCAAGTGCTTGGGCGTATTTGTCACCTACATGGCGAGTACCTTCCAGCAATTAAGTATTTCAATGCAGCTTTGAAATGTATTGAAGAAACGAGAGAAATTGGGAGATCAGAATCTGCCACCATGAGTATTTACGACGAGCTGGCTATCCTTCATCATGCATTGGGTGACCATCAGCAGGCCAAGAAGTATTATGAACGTACATTGTCTATTCAGCTAAACCAGTCCTTACCCAATGATGTTTACGTGGCGAATACGTACCATAACATGGGAACGCTACTTCACGCCATTGGTGACCATCAGCAGGCTAAGGAGTATTATGACCGTGCCCTGTACATTCAACTGAGTGAGCCTTCTCCTGATTACCTTAGCATCGCGAATTCTTACCATAGCATAGGTACCCTACATCTCGCCTTAGGTAACCATCAGCAGGCAAAGGAGTTGTATGAACGTACTTTGTCTATTCGACTGAAAAAGCTTGGATCAGATCATGTTGTCGTCGCAAGTACTTACCGCAACATGGGTATTCTACAACAGTATGCTTTTGGTGACCATCAGCAGGCTAAGAAGTTTTTTGAAAGCGCCCTACGTATTCAGTTAAAAAGACTTGGTCCCAATCATGTTGACGTCGCGCAAACTTACCATAGCATGGGCATTTTACATCGCGTCTTGGGTGACTATCAGCAGGCCAGGGAGTATTATGAACAAACCCTCTCCATTCGACTGAGCAAGCTTGGGTCCAATCACGTTGACGTCGCAAGTATTTACCATAGTATGGCTATCTTACATCACGCTTTGGATGACTATGAGCAGGCCAAGGACTATTATGCACGAGCGCTGTCCATTCGACTGAACAAGCTTGGACCTCACCATGTTGATGTTGCGGGTACTTACCATAACATGGGTAATCTTCATTACGCCTTGGGTGACCATCAGCGGGTCAAGGAGTGCTATGAAAGCGCCCTTGAAATTCAGTTGAACAAACTTGGTCCCGATCATGCCGACGTTGCGAGTACTTACCACAGCATGGGTATCTTATGTTATGCCTTGGGTGACCATCAGCAGGCCAAGAAGTATTTTGGGCGCACCCTGTCCATTCAGATGAGTAAGCTTGGACCCGAGCATGTTGACGTAGCGAGTACCTATCATAGCATGGGCATCCTCCATCGCGTCTTGGGTGACTATCAGCAGGCGAAAGAGTATTATGAACGTACCCTTTCCATTCGACTGGAAAAACTTGGACCTAATCATGGTGACGTCGCGAGTATTTACCATAGCATGGGTATCCTACATTATACCTTGGGTGATCATCAACAGGCCAAGGAGTGTTACGATCGTACCCTGTCAATTCGTCTGAACAAGCTTGGACCCAAACATGTTGATGTCGCGAGCACTTACCACAACATTGGTAATCTACAGTACGCCTTGGGTGATCACCAACAGGCCGAGGAGTGCTATGAACGCGCCCTAAAAATTCAGCTGAATAAGCTTGGTCCTGATCATGTTGACGTGGCAAGTACGTACCAAAGCATGGGTATCTTGCGCTACGCCTTGGGTGACCATCAGCAGGCCAAAGAGTGTTATGAACATGCTATGTGCATTGGACAGAAGAAGCTTGTTTCGAATTGCGAGCAAAGTGATGTACTGGATATTTACCAAAACTTAAGTACCCTACATAGCCACCTGGGTGACCATCAGCGGGCCAAAAAGAGTTATGAACCAGACTTCCCTTTCACGCCTTTAAAACAGATCCAACCAAATTTCGTTGCTCCTGAAATCAAGCCTGTTTTCCGCTCTCTCTTTGTTCAGCGTCCTGTTTACTTAATCCAGTCGATGCGTCTTCCTTACTATGACCCTGTTCAGTTTATTCAGCCACAAATAGTGCAAAGAGAAGAACCAGAGCACAATGAACGTACAGTACCGCTCAAAAGTAAGTTGACACTCGAAGCTCGAAACTCGAGACTCGATCCTCGCGTCTCAAAGCTCGAACGCTTCGAGTTCCGAGATGCGAGGATCGAGTCTCGAGACGCGAGGATCGAGTCTCGAGACGCGAGGATCGAGGATCAAGGATCCAAGAAGCTAGGTTTTTCGAAAGAACGATGTTGTATAGTCACGTAGCCGTTCAGATATTCGCACCGTGCAGTGTTCTGTAACTGTTTGAATTGTCGGGGTTCGGCAAGCTTTTAATAAGTGTAAATCGATATTTTCATTTTTGAGGATTTATCCTGCATGTACAGTGTATGTAGCCTTTGCTCGCCATATTCCTAGATTTTTACAGATGCACGGTGCCGCTCGGCAATTCATTCTGTGAATTAAGCTTGCCGCGGTTTTATTCAAATCTTGATGAAGATTACGACATTTGAGTTGTTAAACTTCCTTGTTTGTCAAGCTTCAACTTCTTTCGTGTAAAGGCGGCTTAGGACATGTAGCCTTTCACTCGATAATTTTATTTGAAAACTCGGCGTGGCTGTATTTAAGTCATGAAAAACTACGTTTGTTCTAGAAAGCGAAATTTTCACGTGCGCGTTTCAGTCGCTAACGTGGCTTGTCACGCTGCTACTGTATCAGAAATACGCAAATCTACACGTAGTCACACAATAATTTCACGGAAAACTTTATTTGTTACAAAAAGCGACTTTTTCACGAGCATTTGAGTTATTAAATTTTCCATTAGTCAATTTCACATAAATTATGTAAGCTTTCATTCGCCATGTTCATTCGAAAACACCGCTCAGCGACTTCGTGAATTATAAAACTGGCTTTTGTGCAAATCTAGCTGATGTCACGGAAACTTTGTTTCCCGAGGCGAGATTTTAACACACGATCGATCATTTGAGTTTTGAAAAAAAGGTCCAAACTCGTTTCGTTCAAACGACACAAAGTGACAAGGAATGCACAAGCCAAAAATCGGAAAATAAGCAGTTGTCTCATGACAGGGTCTAGAGTAGATAGATGTTCAGCTTGTTTTGGATACACGGCAGCAGCAGTTCCTCAGGGGCACCCAACGATTGTTTTCTCTAAAATATATTTTCCGAGAAGCAAATAGATACTAGAATCTTCTATTAATTGAGGACTGCTAAAAATTTCTAGATGACTTTACATTCATGTACAATTTTCTAAGCTTATTTTATAAATTCTCTACGACTTTCTGAAGTTTCATTTTAACATTTTACCTCCCAAATTAGGCTGTTTTTCGTAGAAAAAAAGGAACCTAAAATTTTCGGGAAAATAATACTGAAGCCCTTGTAATTTCTAAAAGACTCAAGTTCTCCGATACCCTGGATGCCAGGGACTTCATGCGCGGTTTCCGGTTTCGGTCAGGTCTTATCCGTTCGTGTCTTCGGCCCTCGGCCGAACACGTGTCGTCCTGCGGCCGACGAAACGAAGCACCCCGTCGCACGCGAGAAAAAACCTCTGGTACCCAGGGTAGCTCTCCGAGGATGACCGAACGGATACAAATTTTATAGCGCCGCTTAGAATGCATTTTTAGAGATCCAAAAGTACTCTGGATAACCTAAAAAGCGTTTTCAAGCTATTTAAGAGGAAACCGTCGTTGGGTGCCCCAGGTCCCTTGAGTATTTCCACTATTTCGACAGTGTTTATTATAATCTGTCAAAAATGCATCCTCCGGATCAAAGTTATGTAGTATTTACTCCGAATTGTAGTAAGCGTCGCTTAGGCGATTCTCGTCAACTTTTCAACAACGTGTTTTCTAATCTTATAACAGAGTCTTTAATTTTTGCTTAAAGAGTTGCAATACTCGTAAGAGTTTCGTTTTAACTACACATGAGTACTATGCAGGTTGTTAATATCATATGAAGATCTGACACTCTTTGCGCAGACGGCTTATTAAAGCCGCAAGACTTGCACGGCGCGCGTCACTTGAATTGTAAGATAAGTACAGTGACACCCAATTTAATTAATACAGGATACTTTTAAGGGAGAACTCTTTTTGAAAGTATAAAGCACCTTTAGTTTTCCTATAGGGAAACAAAGTTAATAATTACATAATAACGTTTCCGTATTAGTCAACCTTTTGTATATTAGGGACGGACCATTAAAAAAGTTATGGGGGGAGTGTGGGGAATTTTTGAGCCGCAGGAATTTTTTGTCGTTATCAAATTCCTTGCATGAATTTTTTTTAGGCCGTAGCATGAATATTTTTTAGGGTTAATTGGCGTGCATGAATTTTTTTTCATTTAATTTCCCCTTGCGCGAATATTTTTTTTGTACCTCGCCCGCCCCCCCATAAGTTTTCTAATGGTCCGTCCCTTATTGACCGCTTTAGAAACAAAAAACGAATAGAGGACTAATGCTCACTCACTGAATGCCATTTGTCTGCGACACAACAATGCAAGAGCACTTTCATCACAAGAAACAAAAACACTGTTGCACTGTTTGGCAAGAAACAAAACCTGAATCACGTGATTAGCGTGAAAACTGATACCCTCAATTGTAACCCTTGCCCAGGTTCCATTCAGTGTGAGAGAACTTCATTTCTTGCCTCTTTCGCACGCTCAGCCGGCAAGAAAAACATTTTTAGAGGTTGTTTTTTAAGGTTCTAGAATAAAACGTGATGGTGATATACCCTGTTCGGACAAACAGTTCTCTCAATTCGGGTTTTGTGGGACATACGCAATATCTACACAGATGCGACAGATTGACCAAGTGTAAAGTTGAGATGGCTAGACATGTATTGGACAAGTCTTTCCCTTCTTTCTTTGCCTTTTTATTTACAGAGACGAAATCGATGTGTACAAAGACACAGAAAAAATGAATAGACAAGGAAAAGTAAAAGAAAGAGGCGAATATTCAGTCACCCTTACCGAACATGCTCGTAGTTTATTACTATGCATGGCCACGACGGCTTCTATCTTGTGGGACGACTTGTTGTGCGCGTTTTTAGTTTAGGTAAAGTAAAATCACCCAGATCATACTTCACAGAAGGAAAAACCCAGGTATCATGTGCACGTCATTCCTACGTCATGTACACTCTTATATGTTGTCATTGAACTACCAATAGAAATTCCGCTGTGCTAGCTTCTGGCCTCAGTTGTTCAAAAGCTGGATAGCACTATCACCGGATAAATGTCTATCCAGTGGATCATGCAATTGGTTTCCCTAATACTTATCCACTGGATAAAGATTTATCCGATGGATAGCGTTATTCTGCTTTTAGACAACTGGGAGCTGAAGGCTAAACGAAGAAATGATAATGACGAGGAGTCTGATCAAAAGTTTTAAATTACGTGGCAGGCGTGTGAAGGGATAGGGAAAGAGAGATTAATGCGCACGAGAACGTGATAGGCGCACAAGGTTCCCTTTCCTCCTTCCTAACGCGACATACAACTACTTGTCTATGTGGCAGGCGTATGAATGGAAAGGCAGAGGTGAAATGTATAGGCGCGCGAGAACGCGATAGGCACGCGGGGCTTCCTTTCCTCCTTCCTCTCGCGCCATACAACTGCATTAACAACTGTCATTAACAGTTAAAAGCCTGCGTGGCAGGCGTATGAAGGGAAAGGGCAAATACATAGGCGCGGGTGGTTCTCTTTCCTCCTTCCTAGCACCATATAACGGCCTTAACTAGCCTGCGTGGCAGACGTACGGAGGGAAAGAGAAAAGTGAAACATTTAAGCGCGCGAGAACGCGATAGGCTCGCTTTTTCGCTTTTTATAAACTCGCGCGCCTTATTCCCCTTTTTTCTTCCGCTTCAAATGTCTACTAAGCTGGCTATGTTAAAACACTCGGAAGTGAATAAAAATAGTCAGTTTTACACCCTTGAAGCACTCGAAGTACACACACTGATTAACGATTTCACCTGGTAAAGAATAAGAACCTAAAAGAACACCAGAATCGAGTTTCAGTGTAAACAGGGTTTAAGTGTTGGATAACACAAACTGGCTTGTGTAACCAAGCAGTGCCTTTGCGCTTGACGTGTGTCCCTTGCCTTACATAACTTCTGGCGTGACACTTTTATCTAATGCTTGATCGACGTTCAATTTAGAAACATACTCGGACTTGAGAGCGACTTTTTCATCTGTGATCTGGTGAACCTCCACAGCATCTTTGTGCCGATTGATTAGCCCTTATCGTGAGATGCAAACACAATTTATCTGGAGGGTTTGGGATTAATCACTTTCTGTTTTAGGGTAAGTAGGAGGGTCACTTTCAAAGGGGTGCAGGCTCCTACTTGAAACGTGAAAACCAAAACAATAAAACGGCCATCAAGGCATGCGCACACAACACGAAGAATAGGGATCAACATTAAGGTTCAACAGCGGTGACGAGAGCAGTGGTTTGGGACACTACTGGCTTAAAAGGACTTTGTGCTCATCATCATAACAGCAAGAAGTACGACCCTTCAATGCTGGCATTTGTCCATGCTGTAACTGAAATGGCACGTTTTCCTTGTGGCACTCATTTAAAAATACCACTGTATCATGACTGTATGGTTGCCGGGTCAAACTTAGGATTGACCGGCTTTCTTGTTGTCGTGTATATATATACACCCAATTGCAAAAACATTGTGCATAGAAAAATGAAAAAAAAGGAAAAAGCCAAATAGGACTTTATTCGGCTATTTTAGCCACATTCTCATGGTAGATTCATTTACAGCCGTTGCATTTCCTCGCTGTAATTTTCAGTTTTAGGGCCTGTTTACATGGAGGTGGGGGACCCCGGGTAGGTGAGGTAACCCGCTTAGGTGGGGTAACCCGCCCCTCCATATAATCTCTCATTTTTATTTGATCATGTTTACATGATAGGTGGAGTGACCCGCCCTGGCGGGTTACCCGGTCTGGCAGACCGGGTAACCCTCTCAGCCGGGGTAAAAATTTGCCATGTAAACGTGTCAAGGTGAGGTAACCCGCCTGGCCGGGGTCGTGTTACGTCCTTCGCGCGAAATTCAAATCATAACAATATGGCGGCCCAAGGCAAGAGAAAAGCCCTCGTTCTCTCGGAGAACGAACAGCAGGCTACAACCAGCGCTACAACTTCAAAGAAGTCCAAAAAATGTCCAAAAAACAAGGTTTGGTCATCTGAACAAGTGGAACTTGTTTTGAGGTACATAAAAGATTACAAAACGAAGTGCGACTTCAATGGAATAGATTTCGAAGCGGACCTAGCTTCCATGTATACAGAAATACGCCGTTGCATGGCCGTCGATTTCCCAGACGATTTTGGCCCTGAAGTTCTTACTGAGCCCACGAAATCACTTAAAGAGATGAGTGAGGAAGAATATGAAGCTTTCAAGAGACAACGCGATACTGAACGATCTCAGACCAAGAAAGGTTACGACAGAGTGAAAGAGAAGATAAGAAACGTCAGGCAAGATTTCCGCGCAGCAGTAAACAAGGGAACAAGAAGCGGTAGTGGGAAAATTGTGCAAGAAAATTTTGAGCTGTTGTCTGAAATATGGGGTGGCTCGCCCGCTACAACGTCCTTGTCCTTTGGAATTGATGCAGATTTATTAGGAACAGACAAAAGTTTGGAAATGGATGTTGAAAGCCCTGAAGGTATTTATTTCAGCCTTGCTTTATTGAACTTTTTCAACTAGGAAGAACGATTGACCCCCTCCCCCTCCCTTGTTGAGGACTTGCCTTTTCGTCTTAACCCTGAAGAATTCAATAAAATTGAATTCCTCCTGAAGACTTCCACAGATTATGGAAATACCACTTAAGAATTTCAGAAGAAGGTGAGTTTCATTATAAAAATTGTATGAATTCAATCACAATTTTGTTCTAAATTCAAGCTTCACCCCAAAGAATTCCCATTTTCTTTCTCTACCCATAGGAAATTCCTATTTTGATGAGTAATTTGCTGCTGATTATGAATGGGACTGAAGGGGGTAAAAAAGAAATCATGCTTCTTTCAGTTGTTTATTTATTAAAAGGAATAGAAATGATATTTTTAAAACTACAAAAAATAATTTTTCAAAGCTATTTTACATCCTGTTTAGCTTCTGTCTAATTATGTATAAAAACATATTGGTTTCAGATTCATCAACTCCAGATTCACCTAATACTGCCATTGAAGGTCAGACCAAAGAAACTTTTGAACCATCAACTGATCAGAAACCTAAAGGTGTTAATGTCTCCAACATCCCAAAGTTAGTTGACAATAAGAGAAGGCACATGGAGAAAACCCTTTCCCAGGCACAACGAGACCAGCTGTTGATGAATACTGCCAAAGAAGACCTTCTTATGAAGAGAGAAATGGTTAAGTCTTTTGAACAATCAAACAAATCATTGGAAGACTCCATATCCAAAATGACCACCTGTTTAACATCTCTTGGAGATGGTATTGCCAAAGGGATGCAAATGATGGCAATGGCCTTGTCTGCTCAACCCCCTAACAGTACTGCACATCCTGCACGTCGTGCACCTCAAGTATACCCTCATATTAATACATACAATGGGTTTCCAACACCATTTGCATATGAAAACATTTACACTCTAAACAGAAGTTATGTACCTTCCCATTTTACCAGAATTGACAGTGAAGAAGTGGCACAGTCCACCAATGTACGCGGACCAATTTTGGGTGCCAGTAAGACACCAAAAGAAGATAACAGCTGTGGGTGTTAGATACAATTTACAAATTGAAAAAATCCAGATAATTAAGACAAAAAAAAACGTTTTTGGTGTTACAGTTCCCTTGAAAGGATTTGATATAAATTTGTGTCAGGATATCCTGATATTCTATGATTCATTATTTTGTAACTCTGAATCGATACATTATATCCCTCTGATTGAAAATATTTTAAATATAATGGTTCTTATATTGTTACTAAGATGTATTAGTTTGAGCTTTTAGGAAATTTAGCTTCTTAAAACAAAAACAATACTCTTAACAATACAAAAGCACAAGAAGTGCTTCTATGTAAGGTAATTATTTAATTATTTAATTATGTAAGGTAATTATTTAACATGAAAAATGCCCTTTCAAAAAACAAGGCAACAATGATAACAAAAGAGTTAAAGCTATTATACAATATTATGTACTGTATGTTTTGAGTCCAATGATTTTTGGTTTGAATTTAACCCAAGACAGAGGAAAACCAATTCTGAAACAGCCGCATTCCAGTTTATTCTTTCAAGTGGGCACCATGTAGACCATCTGAGGGGTCACCCACACCATGTGCTAATTTTTTGGCTTTCATTTAACTTAGCATTATTTTATATTTGTTGAGTCATTGACCCTGGATGGACTCATCTCTTATCTGGAACACTACATGTTTGTAAATATTCAAACCAAAAGAAAATTGGAACCAAAACTGCAGCAACATTAATTATAGTCTAAATTACATGTAATAGGTTGCTGTTTATGTGATCATGATGAGTTTCTCACAGAAACAAAGCTTTTCTTGTTACACTGAAATATAGGCTATGCTGGAAATACTCAGTAAACATAATAAAATCAGTGAGGAATGTGTTCCTTGTAGTAGGATGTGATGATGTTCCTCACATAAGCTCCTTCGGCACTGTTAAACGAATATAGCCGGTCTGGTGTATTTTCAGGCTGTGCAAGCCTATCACGTTCCATTTGTTGTGCAAGAGCATCATCCTCCACATTCATGCCCCGCAATTCACAAATATTGTGAAGTACACAACAGGCATAAATTAAGGTTGGGATAAACTTCAATCCAATGTCAATTCTTTTGTTCAATATTTGCCATCTTGCTTTGAGACGGCCATAAGCACACTCTATTGGGTTTCTAGCACTCCGAAGCATATTATTAAAAATGACCTCTTCATTTGAACGAGCATTCGGAAATTCCTTCATGCAGTAAGGAAGTAGTGGGTAAGCAGGATCACCCAGTAGTGTAACCGGTATCTTTTCATGGCCTGGTAGGAGTTCTTTATAGCACATGGGAAGTCTCTCCTCTCTTAACAGTCTGTTTATTCTTGAATTAGCAAAGACTCTTCCATCGTGTACACTTCCTGGCCATTTGATGTCAACATCTAAAAATAGCCCTTTCCAGTCACAAACTCCTTGAACATTCAATGTGTACTTCAGCTTATAGCTAAAATAGTCATGGGGATTCTCACACGGTTGTGCAATGGGAATATGTGTGCCATCCACGCATCCAAAAGCTTGTGGGAATCCATATTTATTTTCCATGCCATCAATCAGATCCTTCATTTCTTGATCGGTAGTGGGCAATTTTATGTACTTTGCACCTAAAACATTAGTGATTAAGTCACATACTTTCCTAACGACCACGGAGACTGTGCAATGAGCAACTCCAAACGCATTTGCTGTCATTATAAGGGAGCCTTGATCCTTTAAAAAGTATAGGGTCATAGCAAGCTGTTTTTCAACTGAGAGTACATCAAGTCCTCTTGGGCTCTGGCCAGGTTCAAGAAAGGGTCGCAATTCGTCTGCTAAAGACATAAACACTGCACGATCCATTCTTAAGTTCTTTTCCCACTCCCTTTCCGGCAAAATTCCGTTGTACAAGTTAAGCCACCACTGTTCTGTCCTCCCTGAATTCCTCCATACTCTACCTCGACGACGTACAATTCTCCTTCGAATGCGCCGAAGTCTTGCTGCAGCAGCATTGTACTGTTGCATTGATTGAACAATCAACTGCCTTTGGCGGAGCCTTTGTGTAATCAACAGTGCCAGCAGATAGCCGCAGCACTGAAAGGCTGCAGCAAGAGCAGCAAGTGATAGAAAAAGAGCACTCACCGCCAACAATCGTGGTTTGTCCGCCATTTTGTTTGTTTACATGCTTAGCGACCACTCAATAGAACGCGCACCACAGAGTGACGGGGTGTTAAGATTGCATGTAAAGGAGGGTTAATTTTTTACCCCACCTAAGCGGGTTACCTCACCTACCTGGGGTCCCCCACCTCCATGTAAACAGGCCCTTATTGTCTTTCAGCTTTAAAACAATGGCAAATTCCAACAGGCAAATACGACGTCCATTTGCGGATGCTGCAAATGAATTCATTAGGCTTATTAGCCTAATTAATTCCTACTCGGCTTTTTCCTTTTTTTCATTTATCTGAGACAACGTTATTGCAATTAGGTGTATGTTGTCGGCAAGAGAAATGTGCTCCTAATATGGTGGGAAGAAAGTGTACCATTTTATACTAGGTCATTTTCGCGTCTTTTTATATTTTCTGATAATTCAAGGTAAATGCTTAACTGTCTGACGCAATACAGAGCGAAGGATGCTTATACATTCCCACAAAGTTCCTTTATTCCTTCCCTTTAAAGAAATTCAAAAAGACTGAAGTAAACAATACCAGACCTTGTGTAAAATTTGACCATTGTAGTTATGCTAAAGGATTCCGTTCTGAGTTAGAGCTGCAAAAGAGCCAGCTTTGGGTAAGGGTGCCCATAACACGTGCACCTTTTAAACTAAGAGGAAATAGCATCTATAAAAACTGATAAAACATAACCCTCGGTAGCCTCCCACGCAATCTCGTTCTCAGAGTCCGCGTTCCCCTGATTTAGCGGAGCGGACTGCCTCCCATGCAGATGTTTGAGTGACGAAGCCTTAAGAGCGCCTGCATGAAAGACTTAGGCCACGTGCAAACGGACGCAACATTGTTGGTTGTGTGGCATGTTAAGCTCCGTTCCAACTGGACGTACCATCGTTGGCCAACAACGACCAACATTGTTGGATGTTAAGCCCCGTGGAAACGGACGCAACATTGTTGGCCAGCAACTACCAGCATAGTTGGGAGATGTTGCTTCCTCGGGTGAATTAAGGAATGGGTCTCTTAAAATTTTTAAGGGGGTGGTCTAGTTTAAAGGGGATTTAACTTTTCGACTTGAAACTTTGCATGCGGTAAACACTTCTTAAAAAACCTTTTTATTCGTTGTCACTAATGAGCTGTTTTAGTCACGTGACTTGTCACGCCCATTTTTTTGCAATTAAGTTCGGTCCAATTTTACGACATTTTGCAAATTAATACTAGCTGTGATTTATTTTGCTTTCTTTCAATGACAAGGTTTATGGAATTAATCGGGCTTTTTCAAAATTATTTGTTTTGCGTGAACTATAACGTTTCCAGTTGAGAGTGGGACTGGGCTGAGGAGAAAACATTTTGATAATTGCAGAGGAATAAAATATTTTGCAATTCCCCGTTTAATTTGACTCATATGCCTTTAAACTTAACACTATGGAAAAATAAACGGGAGCTTCAACAGTTATTTTCATGGTGTAATCTAAAAATATTAAATTTTGCATAATTATGGGCGTGGTTGGTCACGTGGCCTTAAGAGGCTCAGTGTGAGGTCCAAAAATGGTTCCAATGTTAAGCACATATGTTTAAGTAAAAATGAAAAGAGGTGGCAGACAAAACAAGAAAAAATAATAAAAGCCCAAAATGAAGCGAGGAGCCATGCCTTAAATCACTCGAGTCCGTTTGCACCTAGCTTTAGTCCCTCTAATGCATGGGTAAACTTAATACAACTTATCCTGACCTGGCTAAAACTGATCAAAGGTGGCATGGGATGGGGACTAAGTGGACCTCTTCTAAGATTTTTGATCTCTTGCAATAAATTTAATGTGCCGGGTTCATTCGGAATGTCGCTATCTTGAAAGTTCTAGATCTGATTAATCCAAATGAAAAAGAAGTTAGCTTTATTTGCTTCTAAATATGTTGCAATTTACCATTTTCCTTCTAATGCTTATACGTTTTTACTGAAACAAAATGTATAACTGAAAAGA
This sequence comes from Porites rus, assembly GCA_964035705.1. Classification (NCBI taxonomy): domain Eukaryota; kingdom Metazoa; phylum Cnidaria; class Anthozoa; order Scleractinia; family Poritidae; genus Porites; species Porites rus. Next base: position 13,303,869 of record OZ037999.1, read on the forward strand.
GAATTTAGCAGAGGGCTGCGAACGGAAACGCCGCTTAAGTTAGGAAAGAAAACATGATGTTGGTGGTTGGGGGCAGAGGAGGGGGGGGGGGGGGGTTATTGGTATTCACCTTCATCATCAGTCTCACTGGGCATTTTTTCTCCTGTGAGTCAAGGACATAAAAGATTCAAGAGAAGCTGTTTCACTGCCGGCGTGAGTTGACGAATATTGTCCCCTTGTAAACCATGTCATCCTATTCCTATGTCCTGTTGACTACATGCGTTTTTTATCAGAGAAAACAAATGTACTGTGCTATACCTAGACAGACCACAAACAAGATATAAATGTCAAGAAAGAATAAATATCCTTTCTTGTAAAAGTGCAATAGCTGATTTGTTTTTGCTATTGGAGGAGTGCAAAACCTGCCCTCGAGCCCAATGCGCTCAAATTACAGTTCCTGTACTGACTCGCCCCCTGTCGTCTCTCGTTAACGCGCTAGGAGGTATGAAGAAGCCTGGGGCGAGTAAACTTCCTGCACCAGTTTGTGGTAAACGCCGGTTAGTTAATTGAGTTTTTAGTTTCAAGTATAATACAGTTGCCTTTTTCTCAAATATAGACAAGGAGGGTCCATTTTTTTGTTGTAAAAACCTCTGCCTTTCCCTGTTTATCGCTAAGACTAGTAATAGTTGACACTACAGCTGCCCCCGCTCTGTATATCGTCGGTCAATAGCATTCTTGCTCGTTGTGCAGCTCTTTGAAATATACCGATTCATAAGGAAGATTTTCACACATATTCCATAAAATAGGTGAGATAAATACAAGAAACGCAAGGTTCCATGCACAACTTCAGCTCCATTTACACAACTTTGATCAAAACATTCTCAGTTTCGAGCTAGTTTATTGTAAACCGTAAGAAAAGATTTAATTAGAAGTTGAATTTTTTGCTATTTCTCTTTCACTTTTACATTCAGTTCATTTTATTTGCCGGAAAGGAAGCCTTAGAAATTAAAAGGACGTTTGATCAATTCACACTTGCGCATTCTAGTCTTATTTTTCCGTGGGATGCCTGTAGCATTCCCACGGTAGAAATCCGGTTCGGTTTTACCCAAAATTGCAAAGCCAGCCAATAGGATTACCTAAAATCTTTATCGATTAGCTCTTCTTCCAAGCCGACCAATCAGATTGTACAAAATCTGTATCGATTTTTAATCGATTTGCTTCCTCTGAAGAACGTTGAAATTAGAACGTTCCTTGCCAAGTTTGTCGCGCTAGAGTATTCCCACTCGTGGTTTAGAATGGCTTGTTAACCAGCTAAATCTTCGGGATACTGGCAAGTCACGAAAGGCGACCTAAGCCAAATTATTTCTTTCCTTCATGATTCTTCTTTGTTGAGGTCTAGCTTTTTCATAAGGTTTTAGTAGCGTCTGGTTGCGGGCCGTGATTTCCGATAGATTTTTCTATTCTGAGTTCGCTAGTTTTTGCCGAGCACAGCTAGAGTTCAGTTTTTTTTCTTTTCTTATCGAAAACACCTTGACGATGGGAGGTTAAATCGTGTAAATTTCAACTCGTACCCTTGACGATTGGCGGTGAAATCGCGAAAATATTGTCCTCGTCGATCGACAACTCGCTTTCGGCATGGATTGGACTTCTGGATGGGACACGGATCAGGAGTGGACCTTAGTAAACTTGTTATACCTTGGAATCAGGGATAATCATTGGAACTATGTTAACTTTGAGACCTTGGAAACACATTGCAATTAATTTTTAACCGTATCAATGGCATCTTGGAATATTAAACTTTCATCTTGGATTAAAACATTGGAACTTTATCGAACTTTGTAACCCTGGGTTCGACCCTGGATAAAGCAAGCGGATGTTTTGTTTTGTTTTGTTCCATTAACCCAAAACTACAATGTTTATTTCTCTTTGAAAAAGTTACCTGTGGCTAATTACTACCAAGATATGATGTATCTTTATACATATAGTTCCTGTTCAGGTTAATCAGAGAGCATTATGCGCTTGTTTCCCATTACTTGTTTCCGTTAACATTCCAATTTAAGTTACACGTGTAAACCTTGTTTTGATGCAAAATAACTTCTTTTTCTTATCCAAATCGTGCTATGAAAATAACTACATAGCGATAGATCAAAACAAGATCAACTCCATCCTTGCGACCACTGACAACTAGAAATTTAGCTTGCGTAGCAGGTGTCGAAACGGGTAGGGGATAGGGAGGAAGCAAAAAGGGGATGTGGATTGGGGAGAAATAGTAGCCTGCCACGCAGGCTACTATAAATTCAGTCATAAGCACATTAAACCAACCCATACAGGTAACCTACTCATCGATGCTCATAACATGACACATCTTTCCGGTTTCCCTAATTTTTCCAAATTCAGATAGAACGCCATTATTCTTCCATAGACCAACGCATCCCACGGAAACGACTTTAGGCGTCTTGTAGACTTTATAGCGGAAGGACATCTGTGAGCAGGGAATAAGTCAGCACAGAATTTGATTGTCGGCGAATTTCTGTAATCGTCCATCGTTCTGCTAGTGAGAGGCTAGCCGTTGTTTACTCGTCTTGCTGGTTTGGAGATGAGTCTTATTCCGGTCAAAGAGAGAGAAAGAGTGTCTGGCAAGGTTTCCAATCAAACATTTGTGAACTCCTGTCTGACAAACTCTCCCAGTGTTTATATATATACACAGTTATACGCACGTGCACCTTATAACTTCGTCTGCGCTTAACGAGTGTCGTTAAAATTTTGGTCCATAACTTTCACTGAAACAACTGCTCCACAGAATGTCACTGATAACACGTAACGCAAAAGAGTGTCGAAGTATGACTGCACAATAAATGTCACAAAATCTACCTAAGCGGTCCCTTGGGGATGTTCTGTCTTTACGTCATCCTAACCATTTCGTACTTGCGGGCGCAAACAATAGAAACTTCATCATTACCTACCGATTCCTCGCGGCGCCTGTTCAAGTAAATCGAGATTTTTTCTATATTGACTGTATGACTGTATATTTCAACGGTAAGTACTTTCCTTAATATACGCGCGAGTTACTAGAGTGCCTCCTCGGGATTTCGTCTTCTGGGTGGGGGCAAAAAAAAAACCCAGCCAGTTGCTTGTGGGTACTCCGGACTATTACCACGATAAGAATTTAAAACTCGTTAGTTTTTCATGCAAGTACAAAAAGTCGAAGCGATGCTTAAATCACTTGTCGCAGGTACCAGTTCGAGAAAGTGCATAAGATACGCTTAGAGTTACAGGACGTTTAGTCACACCAACGCACCTGAAAGTGTTACTCCCCCGGCTAATCTCGAAGACTAAGTACAGTCAGTAGATGGCTGACGGCTCAGCTGTAACATCGACATAAATTTGTATCGTCATCCGGTGAGTCCACTGCTGTTTACTTTTGTGTAAGTCTTTCTCTTACATTTGTGTGACACAGCACACAACAAGAAAAATAAAACACTAAATTATCACAGAGTATTTTGATTCAAGAAGAAACATCCAAACACATTCAAGGTTTTTTTTTGCAGGGAAGAGTCAAAATTAGGCGAATATGACAGAGAACAAAAAGGAATATAGTCCCATCTGAACGCTCTTTAGCGTGTGTATTCTTGCGTGATCGCGTGACAGTGGTAGACGTTAATTAATACAAAGACAATCAAGGAGAACGAAAGTAAAGTGCTTAGCGAAGCGAATGTTGCTGAACACCGATTCGATTGAGTTCCTTGGATAATTTCATCCTTCCTTGAGAGGTTTATGAACAGGAGATTAAACAGATAAGCGGTAAGTGGTGTTCAAACAACCACATGAAGTATTTTAACGCATTGGAAACATGCAATGATCCGTAATCTACCAGTTTCTCATGAGTTTTCAAGCCGGAAGTATATTCGAGTGAGAACTATTTGAAGGTCGAAAGTAAAATTTGGACGTTGTATGATTTCTTTTTGTTAATTGTCACTTTTTTGAGGCCAATAATACGACAGGCTTCGGTTACAAATCTCACATTAACAAATTTTGATGGTTAATTTCAACGTGTCGCACAGAAACGAAAGAAAATAATTTGCTCTGTGACTTGGAAACACTTGATCAGCTCGCCAAAGAAAAGCTGTAATTTGCCTGCAATCGTTTTCAGTATTAAGCTCTGATCAAAACCTGACTTGTCTCCATAGGTCTCCAAAGTTGAGTCCTGACTAGTTCGATCGATCGTTCCATTTAGTTGCCGAGTTGGTCATCTTATCTTATATCTCATCTTATATGATGGTTACCATGAAGCTTCTTTGGTCAACAGCTGTGCATTTGGCAACGATATCGCTGAGAATAAAGCAAGTAACTTTGCTTCTTGTCCGTGGAACCACAATCGTCTAATTATCCGTATTGCACGTGGGAAAGGTTACTTCTCTTCGAGAATCAACTACCACTCTTGTTCCGTCTCAGGCTTCCATTTAATTCGTTTATTTATCAGTGGAGATGTATGTTTAAACCCTGGTCCTGGTAAATGTGAAAATTGTGGCCAAGCTACTACGAGAAACCACGGCTGTTTATCTGCACCCTGTCGAAT
>OZ037999.1:13318423-13350923 GCA_964035705.1 Porites rus
ACACGCTGTAAAGTGCTTTGGGACATTGGAGGAAAAAGCGCTAAATAAAAGAGGGCGATCTATACTATAATTTACAGTTATTGTGGATTCCAATTTCCAATTCACTTATTGCAAATTTAAATTGCAAAGAAGAATGTTTGAAATGATTGTTTAGATCTAAGTACATTAAGTTTGAATTTTGGCGGGGATGGATACCCATAGATTCCTGCGTGGCGAGCCAATATACAATCCCTGACGTCATGCAAAAAAAAAAAACCGGTTGGCATGAGTGCAGTTCACATATTGAGCAAGAACGCTCCTAAAATGTTTAAGTCTCGCTTGCTTGAAGATAAACAAGAAACAAGAGGCGATTAATTCTACACGAAACAGGATTTCCTCGCTAAAAGTTTTTCACTTCCTACTTTTACGGTTTTTACATCGTATTCGCATAACTATGGTATTCGACGATGATTGAGTCGTGTATAAATACACGAAAATCGAGAGAAATCACATCATTGCAAGAGAGAGAGTGAGAAAAAAAACGTAATGAACATGGCGCGTCATTTTAATCATCGCCTAAAATAAGCCGCCTGCTCTTCAGAAGACTGTGTACGGTAAAAGTTTACAACACCCGACCATTTTATACCCTAACCATCGAAGTTTTCACTGAAGTATTCGCTTGTTCCAAAGTAATCATCGCTTTCAAGCGTTCGACATCTTTCGCATCAATCTTTGGTAAGCTTTCTTCACAAAATAAATTGGTGTGCAGACACAAAAAAAAATTAAAGAAATGCTTGCATTTTAAGAGTCTTGCAGGTAAAGCAAGCGAGACTAATGAGTTTGCGGCTATCTGAAGACGAAACAGCCGAACTGCTGGTTAAAATGAACAAACTGCAAAAATTTCTCTTACCCCGGCCCCCAAACAAACAATTGCTTGATGGATGTCATCTGCAAGAAGAAATAAAGACATCTGTTCAAATTCTGAAACTGTGCCCAGAAACGAACTCTATAAGGAGGTGAAGTCACAATGAAAATGTTAAAAACTTAGAAATTTTTTTAAAGGAATAAGAAAGCAATTTCATATGATGCGAGGAATAATTATGCAGATGGTGGGGTGTTACACAGCTATTGAATGAGGTCTCGATGGATAGTATACAGATTAAGCCTCCACAAAATATGACGCCACAAGTAGGATTGGAAAAGCATAGCTATTTTTTTAAAAAAAACCGCTACAGCTATTTTAAATTTCCTTGGGGATAGTACAAAGAGAGAAATTTAAGCGCGTGCGTGTCACAAGCGGCCACCGACTCCAGTCTAGCCTGCGTAACTGGCGGGATCTAATCCCGCCAGCTAATAATCAGGCTAACTCCATGGAGTCTCGTTTCTTTTTTTGCCAGACATACGTCGCCTGCTCTTCGTGCTTTTTCTTTCATTCTGCTCTTTTATCCACGGTAGCCTGTCGCATTCCATCTCTTCGTCTTATCTCTCTTTCAATTTTTGTTAAAAACGTTGTCGTAGTGGAACATGCGATTTCTTGCCGAGAATGTGGGTTGCCCATACGTTTTCCCGTCAGTACACGAGGTATATGGTCGATATCTAAAAGAAGGGACACTTGCAGTTTTTTTGCAACGGACCAATAAAATTAATGGTTGAACCGTGCAACCATTGAAAACTTTAAAACCGTTTGAACTTACCTGACCTCTCAGGAAGCAGCTCTCAAATTCATGAACATTTCTTTTTTAGTTTTTCACTCAATCCTCTTGGCCTACTTTCCTTTTATTTTATACTGCTGACCCTTTCCTGTCAGCTTCAAGCTAAGAAGTTCTGCGAGACATGTACTTTCGGTTTATACTGTACCTGAATACCTTTCCGTACAAATCAAATGAAAACAAATAGTAAACGCATTTTATCCCTAAAGCATCGAGTGGCGCAATGGCCATTTAACTCATTTTGTAATTCTGTTTTTCTTTAAATCAGGTTTCAAGACTGTTCACCCTCCTTATTACCAAATGGCCACTAAGATTTTTTCGGAAGAACAGCTTAACTACTTCCGCGTTTGTCACATAGCCACTGACATACTGCCCCAAGCTCTGCGATTTCTGTTCAAACAGGAATGGGACAATCGTTACAAGGCAACGTTTGGGGAATGGGAGGACACACCTCAAAATGGACTAGACTTCAATAACGGTGAGTCCCCAGCTAATCAACGAAGAAATGCCCGACTGTTGGCTACAATGGTAAATGGAGACAGGGCGCAATGGGACTGTACTATGTTATTTTATGCCATCCTGTTCTCTGATTCTATTCATGGACTGAGTCCACTTATCAAAAGCAATGTTGATGATCTCAGGAAGTTTCGCAATGAAGACTTCGCTCACATGACAGAAGGTCAGCTCTCAAATACAGATTTTAGCATCACTGTTAGCAAAGTGGAGACAGCATTTCGAAATCTTGGCCTGTCTACCGTTGAAATCCAGACTGTAAGCACACAGAAAGGTTTTCCAACTGACGAGTTGCAAAATGTGATTACAAATGTTCAGAACCTTACTCAAGACCTTCACGCAAAAGATGCTGAACTTAAAACCAAAGATAGTAAATTGCAGGAAAAAGCTAAAGAGCTTCTGGAGAAACATGCTGAACTTCAGGAAGAAAAAAGCAAATTACAACAAAAGCATGCCGAACTGCAAGAAAACATAGACAGGCTACAAACTAAGGAAGAACAACGCAAGGTCCTTGAAGAGCAGCTACAGCGCGAAGTAGAACCATTTTGCGTCCTTCCACCCAGACCTCCCCATGTGATCGCGAGACGCGATTGCGACGTTGCTAAAGTAACGCAGAAACTCATAAACCTTAGGAGGGCTAACGAGTACAATTTAAGTTTTTGTTATATTTCAGGCAATCCCGGGAGTGGTAAATCTCAGCTGGCTGGACTAGTTGCCGAGAATTTCTACAAAGAGGCCCGTAAAGACACGAGCGCTCCGCCATTTGTCATGACTTTAAGTGCTGAAAATCTAGAAGCACTTTTAACATCATACCTCTCGCTCGCGAGAAAAGTGAGCTGTCCCGCGTATACTATAACTACTACAGAAAACTCCAAGGATTTAAGTACTGAGCAGAAAATAGCCATTATCAAAGATTTAATTACAACAAAAATTCACCTTTACTCATCTTGGCTCTTAGTGATTGACAATGTCACAAATCTCGCTGAAATGGGTCATTTTTTTCCTAAGCGTGGAAATGAGCAGTGGGGCAAAGGCCAGCTGCTTATCACAACGCAGGATTGCACATGTATCCCTCCTGAGAGTTCCTTTACATCCCACATCTCCTTGAGCAAAGGTATGGAGCTTGCTGATGCTACTTGTTTATTAATCGAGCTCTCTGGAATCTCCGGCAACGAAATGGAAGAACAGGTGGCTCATGCTTTGGATTATCAGCCACTTGCTCTAGCCAGCGCAGGAGTGTTTGTGAGAAAGCTGAGAAATACCAATCCAGCATTTGGCTGGAAGGGGTACTTAGAAAAACTAGAAAAAGGGAAACGCGAACTCACTGAAAAGGAACTTGCCAAAGTAAACGGTATCTACCCAAACTCTATGACTGTAGCGACCAGGGTAGCCGTTGAGACGGTAATGGCTTCCGATCAAATAATGAAGCACGCTTTCCTCTTTCTCGCTTTTTGTGCACCAGAGCCATTGAGGTTAGACATGTTGACCACGTATGTTGTAGATGCTGATGAAAGCTTGGATAAAGAGGAGGTAGGCATTCAGATCCAAGGCTCCTCATTGCTGTTGATCGACAATGAGAATAACGTGAACATTCGTTTACACAAGGTGGTACAGGATATTCTAAAGTTTCTAGTTAAAGATCGAATGAAGACTGATGAACGTACCCGAGTTTTATCTGTTGCATTGCAATCATGCAAGCAGTATATTACCAAAGCGGTCCCAAAGACTGAGCAGATAGTAGATTCTTTCCTTGAGGGCAGACACATAGTTCCACACTTAAAAACGCTAGTAGTGGGAACTAACCACATTTTCTTTCATAAAGATACATTTCAGGTTTTCTGTAACACAACTTTGGATGTCTACCAATTTTGCTATAACCTAAGAGTGCTTGGCGGAGTTTGCCGCCTTCATAGCGAGTTCCATTCATCAATTGAGTACTTAAGCGCAGCTTTAAAGATCATTGAAGATGATCAGATAAAGGGACGGCGACCCAATCACTTGTTCGTTGCGAGTCTTTATTGCGAACTAGGTGAACTACATCTTAACTTGAGTGACCATCAGCAAGCCAAGGAATATTTTGAACTTGCCCTTTCCATAGAACTAAATTAACTTGGAGCCCATCACATTGTAGTTGCGCGAATGTACCGTAACATTGGTGCCCTAAAACACGAGATTGGTGACCATCAGCAGGCCAAGGTGTTTTATGAACGTGCTTTGTTTGTACAACTCAGTAAGCTTGGTCCCGATCATGTAAACGTCGCAGGTACTTACCAAAGCATGGGCAACCTACACATGAAAATGGGTGACCATCAGCAGGCCAAGGAGTATTATGAACGTGCCTTGTCCATACAACTCAGTAAGCTTGGCCCCGATCATGCAATCGTCGCAAGTACTTACCAAAGCATGGGTAACCTACATCAAGAATTGGGTGACCATCAGCAGGCCAAGGAATGTTATGAACGCGCCTTGTCTGTAAAACTCAATAAGCTTGGCCCCGATCATGTGACCGTCGCAAACACTTGCCACGGTTTAGGTAACCTACATCAGGCATTAAGTGACCATCAACAGGCCAAAGAGTATTATGAACGTGCCTTGTCCGTACAACTCAGTAAGCTTGGACCCGATCATCTCAACGTCGCAAATAGTTACCACAGCATGGGTAACCTACATAACGCATTAGGTGACCATCAAAAGGCTAAAGAGTATTATGAACGTTCCTTGTCCGTACAACTCAGTAAGCTTGGACCCGATCATGTCAACGTCGCAGGTACTTACCAAAGCATGGGCAGCCTACATAGCGAAATGGGTGACCATCAGCAGGCCAAGGAGTATTATGAACGTGCCTTGTCCATACAACTCAGTAAGCTTGGTCCCGATCATGTAATCGTCGCAAGTACTTACCAAAACATGGGTAACCTACATAATATAGTGGGTGACTATCAGCAGGCCAAGGAATGTTATGAACGTGCCTTGTCGGTACAACTCAGTAAGCTTGGACCCGATCATGTCAATGTCGCAAGTACTTACCAAAGCATGGGTAACCTACATAAGGCATTGGGTGACCATCAACAGGCCAAAGAGTATTATGAACGTGCCTTGTCGGTACAAACCAATAAGCTCGGAGCCGATCATGTCAACGTTGCAGGTACTTACCACAATATGGGTAACCTACATAGCGAAATGGGTGACCATCAGCAGGCCAAGGATTATTATGAACGTGCCTTGTCCGTAAAACTCAGCAAGTTTGGACCCGATCATGTCAACGTCGCAAATACTTACCAAAGCATAGGTAACCTACATCAGGTGTTAGGTGACCATCAAAAGGCCAAAGAGTATTATGAACGTGCCTTGTCGGTACAAACCAATAAGCTCGGAGCCGATCATGTCAACGTTGCAGGTACTTACCATAATATGGGTAACCTACAAAGCGAAATGGGTGACCATCAGCAGGCCAAGGATTATTATGAACGTGCCTTGTCCGTAAAACTCAGCAAGTTTGGACCCGATCATGTCAACGTCGCAAATACTTACCAAAGCATGGGTAACCTACATCAGGTGTTTGGTGACCATCAAAAGGCCAAAGAGTATTATGAACGTGCCTTGTCCGTCCAAATCAAGAAGCTTGGACCCGATCATGTCAACGTCGCAAATACTTACCAAAACATGGGTAACCTACTTAATACAGTGGGTGACTATCAGCAGGCCAAGGAATGTTATGAACGTGCCTTGTCGGTACAACTCAGTAAGCTTGGACCCGATCATGTCAACGTCGCAAATACATATCAAAGCATGGGTAACCTACATAAGGCATTGGGTGACCATCAACAGGCCAAAGAGTATTATGAACGTGCCTTGTCGGTACAAACCAATAAGCTCGGAGCCGATCATGTCAACGTTGCAGGTACTTACCATAATATGGGTAACCTACATAGTGAAATGGGTGACCATCAGCAGGCCAAGGATTATTATGAACGTGCCTCGTCGGTACAACTCAGTAAGCTTGGACCCGATCATGTCAACGTCGCAAATACATATCAAAGCATGGGTAACCTACATAAGGCATTGGGTGACCATCAACAGGCCAAAGAGTATTATGAACGTGCCTTGTCGGTACAAACCAATAAGCTCGGAGCCGATCATGTCAACGTTGCAGGTACTTACCATAATATGGGTAACCTACATAGTGAAATGGGTGACCATCAGCAGGCCAAGGATTATTATGAACGTGCCTTGTCGGTACAACTCAGTAAGCTTGGACCCGATCATGTCAACGTCGCAAATACATATCAAAGCATGGGTAACCTACATCAGGTATTAGGTGACCATCAAAAGGCCAAAGAGTATTATGAACGTGCCTTGTCCGTACAACTCAGTAAGCTTGGACCCGATCATGTCAACGTCGCAAGTACTTACCATAATATGGGTAAGGTACATCACAAGTTGGGTGACTATGAAAAAGCAAAGGAGTGTTATCAACGCGCTCTTTCCATGAAACGGAATAAGCGTGGACTTGATCATGTTGACGTCACGCAATTGTCCCATTTGTTAGCTGCTGTGCAGCGTGGTTTGGATTCCCAGCTGCAGGCGCCTGATTATCATGACCGTACACAGATTAATGAGCCACTAAAGCGTGGACCGGATCAAACTGATTTCGAATTTACTGATCGTAAGAAACGTTGTGAAGATGACTTTTGTTAATTTTTCGACTGATATTATTGATAATCTTTTGAGTAATCTACTGAGTTAGTTACATCGAGGAACTGGTTTTTTTTTGGTAGAAATGTTCACTTAAGTATACATGATACTTACACGATTGCTACGGTCTGACGTGGTTTGCGTAGAATATGTTTGGTAGAGGAAATTTCCAGTTTTTCGTTTTCTTTGGGTGTCCGGTTCCTTTCTGCGAATCCAAAAACGGATTTTGATCCTAGATTTTCTGGATTTTGCAGTCGAAAGGAACGTGAAATCCGAAATTGGATTTGTAACTTGGTAACCTTTTGCAAACGCGTGCAATATACATGGTAGCCTGTCAAGAAATGACGTTTTTCCACTGTTCACAAATTATACGATTACACCGTGCAGAATTTTGTGGTCGGCAGTTCGAATAGCGACGATGGAACATAAACAGATCAAGAAAGATCCAGTTTGATCTAGTTTCGTAGCTCGGATTTTTTTTATGTAACACCGTGGTGGAGTGCCTATCGCGTCTACAAGCGAGTTTGTAGAAAGAGAGCAGTTCAATTGTCCCCTTTACTTGTTTGTGTTTTAAGCAATCTTTAGCGACAAATGGTTAGCACATGGATATTTTACTGTACCAGAAACAATTTCTAGTGTTTTCAAATGTTTTACGGCAAGTGGCAGCAACAAGCTAGGAAACTCGACGGGAAAACTTCAACTGGAAATACCGCTGGATCATCTGACTAATCTCGGATCCACTGTGATTGGAACTAGCGTAGATCACTAATCCGTTAGTCTGGATTCGGATTCTTCGGATTTCAAATCCAATGAATCCTTTCTCAAATAGGATTCACCAGATCAAAAATCCCGATTTGGATTTGCTGAAAGGGACGCGAAATCCGTTTTAAGATCTAAAATCCGTTTTTGGATTTACCGAAAGGAACAGACCCTTTATTTTTAGTCTTAGCTTGAAATTATACACAGTGAGTTTTTGTGACATTTATTTTTATATATTACAAATAGACCGCGTTTAATCATTTTCAGTATAACACACGTACTATAAGTCCCAGAGTTAATCTACCCTCATGTCAAATTACAAAATTGTTCTGTGATGCTCAAAGGAAACACAGAACGCTTGTTTATGAGGGAATAAATATTTTACTTACACTCCTTTTGATAATGATGTAAGAATCTTTTTGTCCGGTTTTATAACAACATTTAGGCTGCAACAGTGGAATTCAGGTTTTGTTTTCAATTTCCAAAATTTTACGAACCAAAAGTCGTTTCCACTACGCTCGCTTGGATTTGTGCAGACACTGCAAGAAATATTTTAACCCCGATTTTTCGGACCCCGAGTTTTTCGAAACTCTCCATACACGTATTTCGAACTTACCCTGCTCTTTTTAAAAAATATTCCATTCGCCTTCTCGTTCTTTAAAAAATAGACACTAACAAAACCGGTTTAAGCCAAATGCATGCAATACCTCCTTTTCAAGGGCTGCGTGAGAATTTTGGGCGAAGCGCGCGAGTTTCATACGCCTGTTCCGTTTTTACCCTCGCTCCAGGACTGTCGCTCTCCGCGGTTTTTTAAGCGAAGCACAAATACGGGCTGTTTTCACTCTCACTGATGGATGATGAAGACAGTAAAATGCCATATCTTCGATGAGCCTTGTCATAACTGCGAAACGTGTGGTAATTTTTTCCATTTCTAACAATACTATCTTTTAAAACGATAAAAATTAACGGTATCACTAAAAAGCCGAAATTTTAACAGTTACTTATGGCTACCAGACCTGAAGTTTTAGAAACTTGTGAAAGAAACATCTGAGGCCAGATACGACACGAGAAAATTCTCAAACATACCAAAGTTTTAAACAACTGTTGAATGAAGCCAAGTATGACATGAAGAAATATACAAATTGAGGAAGGTGTTTGCCGCCTCGGTGGATTAAACATCCTCCTTGGTGAAATGCACATGTCGAAACTTCGGCTTTTGAGTGCAAACGGTATCATGTCTGGTAGTAGTTTCTACTCGTCTACCTTACCTTCTACATTTGAGTGACATGTCTGACATATCTGCAACTAGGATAAAAAGTACAAACAAATCCACAACGGTTGGTTTTCTGTACCAAAGAATGTTTTCAGACTGGAGTCGCCAGAAAAACAGTAACATTCAGCCCAGGCATAAAAAAATACCAGTTCAGTGGTTTAAGTGTCCGACCTGCCAATGGGATGTCATCGGTTCTAAATATCCAGTCGGTTTTCTTTTTTTCTATCCACCCTCATCATATTCAAACCCGGCTTTTTTGCGACCGGAGAGGAAGAGTGGGCGGGGGTGGGGGGGGGGGGGGGAAGTGGAGACCCCCTTAAACCTTCAAAACCAGCTCACGCTACGGTTACCAAAATTACACAGAATAATATAATCATCATTTCCAACTTATAGGCATTACTTGATTGACACAGTGACGTAATTTGACGTCAACATGACGTGATATTTTTCAATTTATTGATAGAATATAAATTTCCCTTCCATGCAACGTCATAAGAAATTGTATGTGAAGTAAACTTGCGAATTCCTATTTGATAATAGGGTCAAAAGAGTAGACATTGTTTTCTTGTGCTGCTTTCTGTTTTTACAAGAGGTTTGGTTTGCAGGGAGTTTCATCATCTTATCCCGCTGTTATACCCTGTTCTGTTCGTTTACTTGTATGTTCACATGAAGTAAAACCCCTCAGCTCACACCAAAAAAACCTCACAGCTTAACACAGAATTAAAAAGCAGCACAAACTCAAATTATTTCGACGTCATTAAGGAATTTTACTCGTTTAAGCCCAATCGATTTATTTATCAACAAAAATGATTGACCATATTTCCAACAAAATTAATGTTGCTTTACTGCGTGCGAGTAAGCTGTGGTCAAAGCCCCTGTTAAAGGCGAGGAAATGACTATGACACCTGAGTGCAGTCACCCGCGGTTTGATTCACTTTTAGGGAGTAAATATAATTATTTCTACACCCAAGAAGTACTCGCTGATGAGTAACAACTGGAGATGAAAATACTTCACGAGGTAAAGAGTAAGAACCTAAAAGAATACCAGACTTGAGTTCCAGTATAAACAGGGTTCCCACAGTTGACAACACAAACACTGCCATTTTTGCGTAACTTGTGTGACGCGTTTTACATGTCTCACGACATGTTGAGTGACAGCCTGTCTGACGCTTGAAATTCAGTTGAGTAACGAAAGGACTTGAGTACACTTGTCCATCAGCTGTAAAACTCCACTGTGTCTTTCCATCAACTGATAAACAGTAAACGCATTTATCGTGAGATCCAAACACGATATACCCAGGAATGTCCGAATCCCATTCTGTTCTAGTGTAAGCTGGGGAACAAAAAACAGGGGCGCCAGTTTCAAAGCGCCACATCTCTCTTCCTTGAAAATCAAAACAATAGACGTGCCCATCAACGCATGCGCACACAACGCCACAGGGGATCAATAGAGGTGATGCAAACACTGGTTTGGGACACTGCTGACTCCAAAGGACAGTGTGCTCATCGGCACCAACAGCAACAACACGGCCAGTCAATGTTGCAATAAAAACTAAGTGAGGCTCATGGCTGATGCAAGGAGAACTAAAGCATGATCCACCACCACAGTGCACTGCACAGACACACTGCTTACGATTGATGTCGAGGCCGTACAGGTGATGATCATGTGACCCAACCCAGGCCAACCCTGTCTGTGAGTCTATACAAGGTGAACTTTTTACTGTTGCATCAGTTTGAAATGTCCAATGAGTGTCACCAGTAAAGCGGTTAAATACATAGACTTTGCCGTCGTAACAACCTACAAAAACCACAAAACAAAAGAAAACATGTTAAAAGGCAAAACAACTTAAGTTCTAGGCAAAGGAACAGTACCTAGGGGGCACCTTTCAAAAGTAAAAAGCACGTTGAAGTAGTCCTGATTTAGCCTAGAATTAGGACGCAAGTCGCAACAAAATGTGAAATCTTTTCCCTGGCGTGATCTGCATTACTTATGATGCCATGCCTTCATTTTTTGTACTACATTGTAAATGTAAAACATTGGCAGCAATTTGAAATCTTTTTCCTGACGTGATCCGCATTATCTTTCATGCCACGCACTCATCTTTTTTAGACTACATTGTAAATGAAAAACATTGGCAGCTATCTTCAAGAAGGTCAGAGATTTCTTTCCACCCTTTCCGTCTCCAATTCCTTAATTTTACTTATGGTAGTGTTTTATCTGGGGTACGGAGTGCAAATCAGCCCGTATTTTCGCCTAGGTTACGAACGCGCGCACGAGCGGTCAAAGAAAAGGTCTGGGGTGAGGGGGGGGCCACGCGCTTCGAGCAAAAATAGAGCTTCACGTACACGGCAAGCGTCAAATTCAAGCTGAGAATTTCTCATAATAGAACATGAGCAGATAAAAACAGCTCAAAACAATTCTCATAGCTAAAAAAATTGCGTGAAACTACTTTTTTGTGTGTAGAAATAATGAACAGTAAACGACAAGTAAACGGGAAACTTGGTCACGTGGTACAAATTCGCATTTGCCGTTTGACGTAATCGTGACGTTTAACCTCTCTAATAACACGCCAGCGCTTCGCCGACTGTTTTGAAGTCTATCAGGGGTAGGATACTCCGAACTGATGCTTCATTTTTCTAAGGCTCTTTGTTGAAATGCCACTTCTTTCAAATATTCAAAAATGAAAGATGTAAGCTCTTCCAAGATTGTGTCAATAGGCCCGGTCTCCCTGCGATAACAAAAATACCTCACCTACTATGACATAAGTGCCACATGCAGAAATTGCTGCAGATGATTCTATTCTGTCTCCCACACTTCTCTCCCACAGGACATCACCGTCACTGAGTCTAATACACATGAACACTTTACCATGTGACCCAATGAAAACTTCACCCTCGCACCCCCCTGGAGAGTTCACCACAAGAGGGGAGGCATCAATGCATTTGTATAGACATGTGCGCCACTGACAAGTGACAGTCACCTGGCTACCAGGAGCATTCACATCTTCAGAGGAGGGGAGGGTCTGATTTTTATTGGTAGACACATCATGAGATGCACAGAAAGACTGAAGGTGACTTTCATTGGGTGCAAACGTCTCTGTTTGACTAGTGATATCACTGGTTGCAAAGGGTCTTGATAAAGTGCAAAACGTGCAAACAGTCCACTGGTTTCCTCTGCGTACAGAGCAGAAACAAGTTTTCAACTCTGAATTGTTTGTTCCACTTTCGACTGAGTTGCTGTTTTTCTCTGCAGTTGATAACCTCTTCGACTTAACATACACTTCTTTTTTCGGAGAAGCACCATCAACTGAAGATAACACTTTCCTCTTCAATGGAAGTTTCATGGCATCTTTGCCAGAATTTAAATCAGAGAAAATCTCATCGTTGTCACCTTCTTCTTTGTATACCATGGTTGTCCCCTTAATACCTCCCAAATCAATTCCATTTTGGCCATTTAATGCACTCTCCACGTAGCCACAAAGGGCGCCAAATGATTGGCTTAAAATAACATCCAGTAATTCTGGAAAGTTCATAGGGGTCTTTACTTGTTTGGATATCCATGATTCAATAAGATCTGCCAATCGCAGAGCCTCTAGGGATGTTCCACCGCTGGCAATAAACAGATCATCGTCCTTTACATCCCATGCACTTAATTTCATGACAGGATCATTCTGGAACAAGTCAAGTTTGTCAGAAGCTATTCTTCTGGCCTTGGTCACTTGTAAACACTCTTTCCAAGAACTTTGAAGAAATTCTCTGATAGTTTTTATATCTCTGTGAGCGAAGGATTTCTGAACACTCCTTAAGAGCGCATCGTGGTCAGTCTTTCCATGGGCTGTCATTGGCAGTTGCGGCACTATGTGAACAAAATCAGGTTGAGCATAAACCGGTAACAGGTTATGCAGATTACTTCTTAGTGATGCAAGTTTCTTGCTGTTATACGACGAAGATTCACTGACCACAAATAAGTGAATTCTTGATTGACTTATGCCACCTGATTTGTCTAAAACCAGAGAACACTCACTGCCAATAAGTTTTTCGGCAATTTCATGCTCAATCCAGTCTAGGTTTATTCTCTTTCCCATGCGCTTTATTTGTCGGTCTCTACGTCCACAAAACCAGACACAGTGGTTTTTCACATACACCCAGTCTCCTGTTTTACGCTTGGTTTCTGCAGTGTGTGATGTTTCATCACCAAGGAGACAAACACGGTCTGGACCACCTGCAATACAGTTACAGTAACACAACATCACATTATTTTGATTCAGTTCAAATCTGATAAACAAGCTCATACATGTACATGTATTTTGAAGCCTTAAAGGTTTGTTTGGACATTTTCATGATCCCACCACAGGCTTGATTCAATATTGAAGATATATGGAATTCAGTGCTACATTATTTTAACTATTATTGAAAAAAAGACAAGAGCGTTAGTCAAAATGTAGCGTGCAAAGGCTGATTAACCCAGCCCACCTTCACAATTTTAAGTGCAGTGTTGCACAATACTTCAAAAGTGGCTTCAATCAAATGGAGTTATGTGTCCAACTATGGTAATATAGTGTGCTGTGAATTTTGAGAAGCTAGTCAAAGCAAATCATCTGAGTTATAAAAAAGGGAAAACATAAAAACAGACATCTACAGTGTACTTTCACTCTCTATTTATAAGATGGACAACTTGCTAAGGAGACAGACACAAAGTGAGAGTATTATGCTGTACTTGTTTAACTATACTCACAATTAACATTCATATTTTGATAAGTGATCTCACCTATGTAAATCTGCCCAATGCCTTCTTTGATAAGTTCATTATTTTCATCTCGGATTTCAATCACAGTGTTGGACAGTGGTAGCCCAAGAGGTACATCACTTACAATCCCAACTGGGAAATCATCTTGACTTTTCTCTTTCCAATTACCATTATCTGCTTCACTTGCTATTTCCCTAAATTCCAACTGATCATTAGGAATATGATAGCAAGAAGCCCAACAGGACACCTCAGTAATGCCGTACAAATTGTACATCAGTGTCTTGCTTCCTGGTGGTCTCCATGCTCTGAGGGTGGAGAGGGTTGGGCAGGATTCTCCTCCAAAGGCAAGCACTCTGAGAGATGAATCGTTAGCAAGGATCTTAGACTGAATCAAGTCCTGACCAATGAAATGCATTAGAGAGGGTGTTGGCTGTTGTTTTAAAGAGAGCAAAAAAGTTAGTTCAGTCTGTAACCCCATGCATGAAATTAAGGAGATTTAATTATGTATTTGCTTTCATTGTCTTCCATCATAAATTAATTCCCATTTCTAGGTAAACTTTACATTATAGTAAGGAAATCACGAATTAAAATGGTGTTGTTCTCCTCGTAGTTGTAAACAATTCTTCGAATGGTAAAATAAATATTACAATTTAAATATCAGGCTGCTTAAACACTTTGAAGTGACAATTTTTTCCTTCTTTCAAAAACAACACACTAGGACTTGTATTTTAAAAAGTTCTTACTCTAAAACCTTGGCAAAGCACTAAGTCCCCACCAGCAATTTATTTTGTGTTTTACATTCTCCACCTGGTTCTATGGATACCACCATTTGTAGTCTGAGAAAGCAAACCAATCACATTGCTTTTAAAAACACCAAGGTAGATCATGGAGTGTGTGCAGTTTATGCCATTAGAGTCTGTATTATACGCTAAACACATCTAATGCCAGTAAAAATAATATAGGCAGAGAAACGCTATCAAGAATAAGTTCAAAAGAAGATAGTTTGAAATTTCAGAGTGTTACCTGTAAAATAGTCACTCTTTCCTCATCAAAAAGGATTTGACATAGTTTAGAAGGTGCCATTTTAACCTGCCCAGGAACAATCACAAGTCTGGCTCCAGCGGCAAATGCCATAAACATCTGTACAATAGAGGGATCAAAGGTGTAGGGAGAAGCAAGGTACACTACATCATCTGAAACCAGTTGAAATATTTCCCTGTGGAACAGGTATGTGTACTTCAGTGTCCACAATGATTGTTATGTCAATCTTTAAGGTATTAATATCGGTGTTCAATCTAGAAATTAGTCAAAGTGGGGCATATATTATGTCCTGCATGGCACTTAAAATTGGGTCATTTCAAAAAATTAATGGTCTGGGTCAAACTACAGACAATGCAAATAACATCAACATGGAGGCTGGCACTGCAGGTGGTGCAGCTGTATGAATTGGTCTAATCGAAATCATAAAGCTAAAACATTTCTTTTCTTTTTCTTTTTTTAATTACAGACTAATAATATTCTGAATAAAAGGTGACAAAAAAGGCAAAAACACTCAACTGCCAATCTCTTTTGGTTACAAAAAAGAACTTAGCTTTTGTTGTCACTTCATATTTAAACGAAAACAAAAGAACAAAGTTGACAAACAAAGCTTGAATCGATCAGCAAAGCAACGTATGCAGAAGTACACTACAGTCTTTTTTGGAATTACATAGAATGCCTGACACAAACACAACTCATAAGCACATACAGTCTGACATGATCTGCCTCATTTCAGGGCAGTAAGCACACCTATTTTTTTAAATTAACCTTTATTACTGGCTGCTGCTTTGGAAGTACATGTACTTATATATGAGGTAACTTTTTCACGTCAGTATGACTCCATGTTAATTTCATTTTGCGCCAGAATAAAATCTTCCACTTCAGTGACACAAAAATGCAGCAACAAACACGCATGTTTCTTGCGAGTAAATCGACCATATTGCGCACAAATTACATGAAAAACACAAGCACAAAACATGCATATCAAAAAATGCACGCGAAAATACATGAAAAAATATGGGCAAATTTTTGGAAACTGAGTGTAAAACTTTACTGAAATCTGTGAAACAATGAATGACAATCTCTCGCCTTCAAATCATATTTTGAATATCAGTCATATTATGAGAAAAAATAGAATGAACTTTTCTCTTACCAGGGCAGCTAGATACAATACAATACAATACAATACTTTTATTAATTCTCCCCAAGGGGCTTTTCAGAATTAATTTACAATAATGATATACATGTTCTTGATATATAAATAACAACTTAAAAATTACTACTTCTAATAATAACTAACAATGTAATAATATGCTATGGTATGTATACCGGTATCCTTTTTCTTCATTAATTCTGCCTTTGCATGCTTTTTAAATGATCTTAATGATCGGGCAGTTCTAGTGTTGTTACTGAGACTATTCCATGCTTTTGCTGCCACTCTGGGCAGCCGCTGTCCGGCACCCTGGCAGATAAATATTTGTGCAGTTCAATCATTTAAGCCTCTTTTAAAATTTCTTGAGGCTCTTCGTTATTCAATTGAAACTAGTCAGAATGATTCACTGCACTATTTGAAATTTAATGTTTCTGATGGTTTAAAATGTTTCAAGGACACATGATGTATGGCACGTCCGTATTTCATTTTATTTTAAATAGCATTGTTTCCTTTACGTCTTTGTTCCCTTCACGCTTTTGATTCTTTCAATGTTATTTTTTCACTTGCTGGTTACCTTTTTTCCCCAAATCAAATTTTCCAACAGAAGCGACTCTTTCTGAATCAAGCTTTTGTTATCTCCTTGTGTAATCTGATCCTTTTTTAGCCGTGCACTTCTCTTTGCTGAAGCTTTTAGTTTACAAGTTTCTTTTTGTTAAAACTTTACATATTAAAATGACCAAAACATTAAAAGTAAATCACCCACTATGCACGCAATTTACCGGCACATGCATGTAAATGCCGCAATTCCCCTAGTCTGTACGGTAGAGCTCAGAATCTTTTTCTGAGTTCTTTTCTTCACATTATACCATTCTATTTGACAATAAGTTTTTACTGGTAAAAGATGATGACCGACATGAGTAGTCACCGCCTTTCTATACTATTCAGCCATTTACCAGGCTTAAAGAACAACAAATACACACCAGTACTAACAGTAAACCTCAGGCAAAATGTCCATATGCAGAAGCCACTGCTTTCCTTCCTCAGCATCGAGTTTGCCCCCAACTAGTCGGAACCGCAAGAAATAGGCCATTTGCACGATGACATCATTTTACTACTATGACCAGAATCCTTCAGGGTTTTGCTTTCTTGTGCTAATTAGGGCTTTTGTTATTCAAACCTCACTGGGATTGCAAAATTTACATATGAAAGGAAAAAGGAAAAGGATTCTGGTCGTAGTAGTAAAATGACACCATCATGCAAATGGCCTATTGGTTCATCTCATGAATAATTAATGAGCCCCCTAAAAAGTTACCATCATAAAATGTTCAGAGAGAACTAAACAATCCATCCATCAACCCTTTCTAATTTTAAATACTTTACTCATCTTTTGCCAAAGATCACTTTGATTTCAACCTTCCAGCTGAATGGTTCCACACTTGATATACTTTGTCAATCTTTTGCAGATAGAGTTCAGTATTTCAAACTGACCCAGTTTGACCTTTTTTACCTCCCAAGCAACTTACATATTATTTGTAAGGAACCTGTAAGGAACTGCTATTTTCATGCAGTTTCTTTAAGGTCTTAGGTCCACTATGTTGCAAGCTCTGAAAGTAGTGGATGAATTTGTAGGGGGCTAATTCACAAGGGGATGAATTTACGGATATTTCCTGGAACCATTAGAGCTAAAGCCAAAGGCTTATCTCGCAATAAACCCACCTTAAATCCGTTACATTTGGAACAATGCATCTGTGAGGGACTTTCACAGCTTTGGGTTCACCCGTGGTACCAGATGTCTGCATAACATAAGCAAGATCCAGCGGCTCAGCACTTACCGCCAGAAGCTTAACGTCTAACAGTTTTCTCACCAGCACAAATCCATTCATACCAAGAGCTGCATTTTCCTCAACTTCAAACTGGTAGTCTTTTGCTAAACTATGTGTACTTTGACGCAAGCACTCTTGGAATGACTCCAGCAGCTCCTTTGCAACAAGCACGAGCCTAACGTTTAAATTCGACAAGAAATTAAAAATCGTATCTGGGAGCCATTGAAGATCCACAGGCGCGAAACAACCTTTGTTTTTCAGAACTCCAAGAATAGACACAAAACAGCCGATCGATTGTTTGGAATACATTGCCACTGTTTCATGCTTTTCACATACAGTCTTCAGAAATTCTGCTACCTTGCAAGCTTTTTCGTTGACTTCTCGGTATGTTAACTCTTCTTTGGTTGAGCCTGAGTTAAATGTAATAGCGATATTGTTGAAGTTACTACGAGCGGAATTCTCGAAAATGGAGTCGAGTGTTTCCATCTTCTAAGCTATTAAAAACGCAATGTCTGTCTCAGCCCTTCCTTCACTAGTAACGAATCTTCTTCTTGTTACCAAGAAAAATACTCGTAAAGCTAAAATTTGTCATCTCCAACATTTAAATTCAGACAGTTTTGCACAAAAGATAGTAAAATACCGGGTAAAATGTCCGCCATAATGGAGCCTGCACTACAGAAGACCAGCTGACTTTTTCAAAAAGGTACACTCGTGGGCATTTCATAGAATCGAAATCCACTGTCCAATGAAATGTTTACAACTCTACTTTTTCAGACTTCTTCAAATTTGCAGAGGGAACATCTTTCAGCAAAATGAATACGTTTCTATCACGGTTAAACACCGTATTTGCTTTTACCCTTACAGTTCTCGCGGCCTTGACGTTTTTATGTTTCCTCTCGACGCTTTTTAATACACATCAGGCGCCACTGCATCTTCAGACAAAGAAAGTTTTGGTGTAAGTAACTCCTCGAGGACAATGACTCAAAAATAATTTCTTGTTCTAACACGTGCGTCTGTTTTTCTCTCTTATCAGGAAAAACGTTCAGGACTTTAGCGTTTCAAAGGATAAAAATGATTTGGGCTTCATTACTTTCGATCTAGAAGGAGATATCCTTTTTGAAAAGGAATATAATTAAGGAATTCTGTTACTTGGCCTTTCCATTTTATTGGGCCTTTCCATTTTATACCCGCATCCCGAGCATTGAGACAAAGTAAATTAGAAATATTAGCCCTTTGGAAAAAGGAACAAAGACTGCTGACACATTTTTCCAATCAGGAAAAGAGAGATGTTTTTGAGATATCAGAGGTACCAACATACATGAAGCTACCCCTAAGAAATGACATTTTGGGCCCCCCTCCGTCTACTATTTCTCTGTACCTCATGAATGGGGAGGGGGGCATTGGGCGTCACATAGAATAGCCCAATATTTGCAGGCAATTCTCCCCTTCTACAAAGGCATTGTAGCTTTAATTAAATTAAATTTTATTTTAAAATAACAATAATCAAAATCAGTGCCAACAAAAATCATGGCATTTTTATTCAGATGGCCCCTTGGTGTGCATTGAATGGCATAATGTTTTATTGCATCAATGATGTGAAGGTCCATTTTTAAAAAGACTTTATTTAATAAGACCCAGTAGTTTTCATTATGGCCCTGACCCTCAATATAAGTTCATAATAACAATGCATCATTGGGGAACGTCTGACAAAAATTTTCTTAGTGTGGCAAAATTCTTCCTACAGTCAGTCATGATGACAGGAAAGATTATGCTGTTATTATTATTATAATTGTTATTTAAATCTGAATATTAATGTTTTGTGTTAGCACTTGCATTACTTAACCAATAACTGGCAGTACTGTCCCTTTATTATTGGATTTAAGCGTATACCGTAAATCCTCCACTAAGCCCCCCTCCCCCCTCTCAAACAAGCCCCCTCTCTCTAATAAGCTCCCCCTTTTCAGGGGAAGAAAGTTAATAAGCTTCCCCTCTCTTATAAGCCCCCCCTCCCCTCCCTCTTATTATTCTTCACTAATAAAAGATAGACTGTTTTAATCAATCCCAACTGTAAAACTTTGTGTGGACTTATCCAGGATCATTTATTCACCAGCTAGAAGTTTGGATTTGTTTTTGATCCTTGGCTGCATAACATCCAATTTCTTGTACTTGAGCTTTTCCACCTTGTATTTTGGTTCCTCACGGAGAACTGATACCATCATCTTTGCTAAATAAAATACCCCCTCCCCCCCTCAAATAAGTCCCCTGTCTCTATTAAGCCCCCCCCCCCCAAATGTGTTTGAAATAAATAAGCCCTCCACCCTGGGGGGGGAGGGGGGGTGGCTTAATAGATGATTTACAGCAAATTTATCCTCATACTCATTCTCCAGACTGATGTCGCTACATGTAGTTGAGAGCAGTTCATAAACGATCTAAGCATTTCCCTTGGTGAACACTTTATTAACCTTTTATTTCAATGATGTAGTGATATTGTTGCCAGAAAATTTGTTTTGGTCTTATCTCCCCTCACCTACCACTAGAAACCTACCCAGGGTCCCTTAAAGAATCATCACGTAAACTTTTTATACCGTAGTGGGATAAAAGTTCTTTGTTTTAGTGTTTGTGTTTTTTACATGTAAGTATACAAGTGTTTTCCTTAACTTCATGGAACATATGAAAGGAATTTTCAACTGGAATGTTAAGCAGCTTTTCTTGTATTTAACAGCAGAGTACTCAACCAAGAATAATGTATGTGTGTTTCTTCCTCTGTTTCAAATAGTTTAGGTATATATTTAGTGTTGGGAATCAGCTGAGATTCATTATCAATCATAAGAAATAACCAGATTGACGAAACTCCTCAATTGTCAATTTGTAAGGAGAAAAATTTCTTATAAGAATTCTGTTTATTTTGCCCCTTTGTGCAAGTCAATGTAATGCAAGTTTTGATTTTCTTTTTTGGGTGGCACTCCTCTCTTAATAGCACCAATGGAGAGATTTAAGTATGGTAGTTGTGTCATGTTTTAAGAACATGACAATAATTATTAATACATACAAAATGTATCAGAAAAGGGTCATCAATGGATTAAAATTAATGTTAACAAAAACATATAAATTTTATGATAATGAACTGAAATTTTTCATAATCAATTATTGCAAATTGTTTTTATGTTTTCAGTCAATTATCAATGAAAGGATTGACCCGCAACTAACATTTTTCTGCTTAAAAGTCTTGCTTTAAACTCATTTAAGACATAAAATATAATTTTTTTCTCATGAAGACACAGTGGAATTATTTTTCAAGTGCCTTCAGGTGGTATAAAAATGTTAATTTTATTGATTTTCTTTTAATCAGAAATTTAATCAAGTGGTGATATGGGACAAGATCATCTTACGTGGAGACAATGCTCTTCTGAACTATCATGGCATGAATACAAAGTACTACTTCTTTGACGATGGTCTTGGACTCAAGTGAGTTTACCAAACAACATTATTATGAATGCCTTGTCACAGTCAAACCAGTGAAATGTGCATGGACATTGATTTTTCTTTTCTCGTCTCTTTTTCTTCTTTTTCAGGGGAAACAAGAATGTCAGTCTTTACCTATCCTGGAATGTAATTCCTAATGCTGGAGTCCTTCCCTTGATAAGCCAACCGAACAAGTTCTACTTTGACTTCCCTAACGAATACACTGTCAACAGAGGAGGATTTGATCATTGATGTTGTTGCCAAAGTCAAAGTTTGGAAAATGTTCACCTTTAAGATTCATTTTAAAACAAGTCACATGCATTATCATGCAAAAATGCCATGAACCTTTCTCTTGAAACATCATGCTGCATTAAAATTATTTCATCCATAGACATACATGTAAACAAAGAGGATTTCAGCTACATCCCAAGTGTTAAAACTACAGCATAGCTGTATAACTGTAGGCTTATATCTGAATATTTTTTTCATAGAGGGAGAAAAATTGAAGCTTTTTCTAGCCCTTGTTTGCTGTTTGATTTACTTTTTTTGCCTCTGTCACCTTGTGATCATCATCTTACATTTAAAATAAATTTAATATAAATAATCTTACATTATGTTTTTCAAATTCATCCAAGTCAGTTTAATACAACGTAATACCATAAAACATAAGACACACTGTTTCATCACAAGATCAAACAACTAGAAGGGAGTTGATAATGTGACATGCACAGTGGAGTGTTTTTGGCCAAAGGGGCCCCACACAATCTGTGTGTAACCAGTTATTTAATTTATTATACTACTACATGAGAAATTTCTACAATTTGATTGAAATTCACTACCCCGACAGCAAAATCCACTAGCCCCGGGCTATCGGACACTACTGTCTTTGCATGCTGAATATAAATCAATGTTAAGTAAATGTTGTATTACCTTACCTGTGGTATACTGTTGTCCTTTTGCCTCAAAAAAACACAGGTAAGGTAATTCAATGTGTAGTTAACATTGATATATATACATATTTAACAATATATTGCGATACTAAGATGAAGCAAATGGTAAATCCAGTACATTAACTATAAAATAATAATCAGTTACACACACACAATGTGTGGGCTCCCTGTATTCTGACAAACATTGTAGTGTTTGATATTGTGATCTGGTGATCTGGTGATCCCTTACATGGGGCGACTGTGATTTGGTCTTGTGATTTTCTTCTCAAACAAAGTGATTTTAGAAAGAAATATTAAGGATGCGAAAGTGAGGTTTTTTTTCCTCTGATTTCCAAACACTTGTCAAACATTTTTTTGTATAATTTATGAATTGTAAATGCCTTTGAGAATGGTATTCCAGATTTGTTCCCAGTCCCCACACGTAAAAACTTAAGGTGATTAGAGTTGCAAGGGATGCTGATAATTTTGTTGTGGCTGCCCTTCATGCAACATGTTGACATAAAATCTGTCCCTGGAGAAGCTGTGTAATAACCATGCAGTTAAGGTGTAGTTTTTGCTGCAAGTTACTTGTGAAATCTATCAAAACTGAAAATAAAAACTCTAGTGAATGATTATCATGTTCCTTATTTTTTTTATTGAATGTTTCTCTCTAACAGCTAGGGCAAGGTTTTCTTGACATTAGAACTTATAACTTTTGCCTTTGTTTAGCCCCATGTAAGGGAATCCAGGAAAAAATTTTGCTTGTAGAATCCGGAATTCTGGCTTTTAAATCTGGAATACAGCTCAAGGAATCCAAATTCAAGGTCCACTGACACAGACTAGAATCCAGTACCTGGAATCCAGAATCCAGGACTGTCTTGTATTTCCTTCCATGGGGCAATTTGTTGTTAATAGCCTGCAGGCAGGTTCCCCATCAATCTTAATGGGGACTTTAAGATCCAACAACGTGACGGCAACGAGAACGTCGCTTAAAAAAGTGAATTTGTGTTCTTTCAGTCTTAATAGCGATTATTCGTACGCACTTACTTTGTCAAATGTAGGCGAACTCTCTTGAAGCTGAATTTCAAGTGACTATATCCAAGCTCAGAAAGAGAAATATAATTCCGTCGTCGATTGTTTACGTTCGTGCAAAAACGGGCAAAGAAATGTACAAAAAAGCGTGACGCACGTGCAAAGTTGTTTTTTTTCTTATTAAACCTATTGTTTTTTTTCACGTTCTCGTTGCCGTCCGCGTTGTTGGATCTTAAAGTCCCTGTTTCCAGGGGCAGCAACCCTGACCTTGACCTTTTTAGCTTCAGTGCGCCAAGAATCCATTCCACATCCGCAAAATAAGGGTAGCCCCGGTTATTGGGACATGATTGGAATTGTCTTTTATTTACATGGGTAGACCGGTTGGTTCATGAATGGTTTGGGCAAATGGGAAACAGGACTTTTGTCCCCGGAAATTTTCCACTGGAACGACCCGAAAAGTCGCATTCCTTATGAAATTACTGAAAATGTTTTTTCACGGTCCGGCTTAGCAGCTTTAAAAACTCTGTTAAAAAAAACCGATAGAGAATATCCCACAAGACTTGAACCTCTTAGACTCTCTCCTCCTCTACAGAGGCCTCCATTATTGCTATTTTTACTGGGATACCCAGCAAGAGCCTCTGCGGCGGAGAGAGTCTCTAAAGTGATTGTTGGATGTATACCGTGACTTTCCAAAGCCCAGAGAACAAACTATGAAATTTATCGAGCTATTACATGAACCCAGCTTCAGAATTTGGCGACCTAAGGAGGACATATATGCAGACTATGCAGGTATGTATTAATTCAGCGTCATAAACTCTTCTCTTAATTGCTCGCATGAAAGCACACGCTTTTGTTTCGTGTAATATAAGACTATCCAAAAATAATATCCCCAAATGTAATAGCGTGAATTATGGGGATAGCCCATTATTTGTAAACTAAAGCGACGTGAAGTTTCAAACATGAAAAACTCCTGGTTCCCAGAAAGTAAAATATAACTCTTTATTTTTTCGGAACCAGCGATTTGTCAAACCTACTACCGATTATTGAAACCAGAGATGATTTCGTTTCACTCAGCAGGCAAAAGCGCAAATTTTACAGTCCCCTCTCTCTCTCTCTCTTGCCCACATGCCCCTACGTACTTACTCCGCGCGTGGACAGCACGTTGCTTTCTGTTTTCCGCGCGCTGGTGGCCTGGGAAAGAGGTAAGTTAACCTCGTACCCAGATCTCCCAGGCACTTTTCACCATAAGTTACAGGAAGATCTGGGAACAAGATTTGGGCACGAGACTAAGAGGAAGTAGGAGCCTCAAAGATAGCAACTGGTGTCACTTTTTTTGGAACTGAAATTTAAATTAAATCAGTGCCAAACGCACGAGAGTAATATCGAAATCCAGGCAAACTCTCAACAATGAGTGAATTCCACTTTTTTCTCCCCCAATGTAAGGTACTTTCATTGGGGGATGATAGTCTCGGAGCTCTGCCGGATTTCACGCTGTGAAATATTGGATTCCGGATTCCATGTCAGTAGATATTGGATTTCGGATTTCAACAGTTAGCGGGTTCTCGGATTCCTTGAGCTGAATTCTGGGTTCATATTTTTCCGGAGTCAGCAATCCCGCGTATAAAAGCCTACAATTCTCCATGTCAGGCTGAAAAGGGTCTCATATATTTTATGCATAATAAAGAACTGTTTATCTTCTCATTCTCAAAACGAACGTTTTCCAACTTTTAAGTTGAATTGGTTCTTATAAACAAAATCGGAGTCTACCTAACAAAATTATAACTGGGGAAAAACAGTTTCCTACCAATTTACAAGAGAAGAGACTCAAGACTTGGGTTGAATCGCCCCATATCACTTCCCACCACACCATTAATTAAAGGAATTCAATGCCTAATTTCAAACCACTTGATCCCTTTATTGTGGTCTACATACCCTTAAAGAATTTAGTTTACGTGAACATAGATATTTAAGTGGAATGGTTATGAAACCAGTGAGGCAGGTCAACTCTTTATATGTTTTTGTTAGATTTTTTGGACCTGACCGTGCACAACGTTCAATAGCATTCTTGTCAATTTGAACTCACTGACCAACAGAAACATCACTTCAATTCATTCAGTCACAATTTGTGATAAAAAAGCAAAGGATTGGGCATGGTCAGAGAGCTTCCAACATAAACTACGAGGGTTGTCCAATACCGTCGACTAGACTCCAGTCGTATCCCCTCGCTTTCCATTAAACTTCAGCACCGTTGTCTTCAACTTTGATGTTTGCCGGTTTTCATAACCAGTCTCCTCTAGCTACTAACTATCGTCTAATCACGCAATCTGAGCCTCGGATTATTTGAAAAGAGAAATAAACTTCAACAGAGGAAATTACCAGAGCTTACCAGCGGCGCAGCTTTTTCTTTAGTTATAGAAACTTACTATTATTGCCATAAATCACGGGTCCCGTACTAGAACTTAATTTTAATTCTGCAGCGTTACGATGCCTTTTCCCACGAACGTATCTTCGCCTTCAGGCGAAGATACATTACCCTCTCCCTGTAAGTCTGTTCACAAGCTAAAAATACATACAGTGAAGTTCAAGCCACGCCCTACCCTTACTGGTACCTAAGTAATTTTAATTAATTAAAAGGAGTTCTTTACTCTGAAATTTCAAAGGGGATTGGTCTCCACAGTGCTAAGATAGGATTTTCAGAGTATGTCGCTGTGAGGTTTAATGTTCTTACTCAACTGAAGATACATTTTCTGTTTTTCTGTATTTCATTCTCATTTGCCCAGTATATGGATGTCTAATTTAACCATAATTTTAAAAGTGCTGTACTTTTTGATTAAAGTGATTAAAATAACTTAAGTGTTACCAGAGATAATTTCTTTGTTACTTAACCGATTTTGCTTTTCAGAACCAGTTGTTCAGTAAAGTTAGCTAGTACTTTCCACCGTATATATCATCATTCACTTGATATGGGTTAATAATATAATAAGGCCAATGTCGTGGCAAATTACTTCCCAATATAATAAAAAATGTTTCTTTCGTGGATGTTTTTGAAAGGTTTCGTTTATAATGACACCCATGGACTTTGTGTCACGCCAGCTGAAAGCCACGTTAATTCAAGGTAAATTTAAGCAAATAAGCCAACAAGGTACAAAAAAATGAGAAGGAAGCTTAATTATTTCACGGGACTTTTCGCGTTACGAATTTCAAGTGCTTATGTTCAGGAGGGCTTGAACGGGCGGTATCCGATGGAGAGGATAAACAAATAAACTTCAGAAGCAGTTAATCGATTAAAATCGATATCGGAAATTAATCGATATCATCGATATTTAATCCACCGATTAATATCGATTGATATCGGAAATCGATAGAAATCAAAGTCACAGAAAAAATAATTTATCGACTATTATCGATTTGCAAAACTGATAACACTCGATAGAAATTGATAGTAATCGATAAAAAATCATTATCGATGTCTATCGGAAATCGATATTTCTTGATGATTTATATCGATTACTATCGATTATCGGTTTATCGGTTAAGTACGTCTGGTAAACTTCAATATATCAACTGCGGATGAAATAAATCAAGATGGAGATCCCTTTCACCCAAAGTTCATAATATGATTCTGTTTTGCTTGTTTAAAGTAAAAACTGGTATCCGTTTTAGATAGACAGTACAGCGCAACATCATCGTATTACACATTCTTTATGGGTAAATATACATGTACAGTGCATATATCCTGATTAAATTCTACTGAAGGGAACTCTAAATAAAGATTCAAGAAAGAAATCCAGACTTCACTTCGTACAATATTAAAAACAAAATAAGTAAATAATAATAAAAAGCTAATATACTGCCAAAAGGGGTACCGCTTGTATGGTCACAATACTATTATACAGAATTTTGGTAACTGACGTTCAGACTAGAACTGTATCACGTAAGACCAGTCTACACACGCCGTATAACGAGTATTTCCCATAATCAACGCTTAAATTTGCACTTTTTCGAGCCCTCTGTCGGCATCCTCACCTTACACTTTTTTTCTTCGTTTTCAAGGAAAGAAAACCTCGGCCTCTAGCTGTGATTTTAAATTATGTTTGTTTGTCAATACGTACCCGTTTTTTGTTTTAATTTTTTTCCCCACAGATTGTCCGCAGTCAATCTTGACTACCCTCCGCCCACCCCCCCCCCCCCCCCCACTCACCCTCGCAAAAGGGATTATCTTTTAACCCCTCCGAAAGGTTAAACTGGTGGATGAAGATGACCCACTTCAAGGTCTAGCCTTTCGACCTTTGACGGCTCAACACGTTCGACTTTCGAGACCGGCTACCAGCACCAGTCTTATCATATTACGCCATGACTAGCATGAATAATTATTTAGAAAGCAAAACTTCCCTGACAAAAGGTTTTTTTCTTTCATAAGGAAGAAAAGACGTCCAAGGTATAATTAGCAATGTTAAATTTGAGTGGGGTCTTTTCGGGTCCGCAGTCTTGTTAGCGCGGGCTCATTTCCCGGAACAGCGGCTGGTAATCGAGCCTAAAATTTCGGTGGTATGCAACTCTTACAAGGTCACACAGGATTGGCTGAGAGAACAGTAAAAAATAACAATGAAAATGGACCCTAGCTCTGAACCATTCGAGCTCCGTGCTATTAAAGATACAATGAAATTGAAGAGCTGCATACTATCGCTTGGAAGGACTACGATTAATTACCATTGGTAAAGAGATCCATTTTCATTTAGCCTCTTTCAGGTTTCAACATAGTAATGTAGCTTGATGTGCAATGCTAAGATCCCGAAAAACGCGTGGAGGCTGAGGAGAGAGGAGGCGGCGCTCCCTCTTTTCCCGCCACAACCTGCCACAGCCCTTTTCCAGATCTCGCGCGTCATATTTTCGTTTGAATCTTTTTTTTCTCGACGTCTTCACTATCTGAGAGCCTGGCTCTAGTTTTCATTAGTCCATGGGAGCACAAGGGGTGTTTTCAAAACTCTCCACCCTGGGAAATCGTTTTCGCTATTTCCACCAGATATGAGAGGATGAAAGCCCGGCAAAACCGGGTAAAAAGTTTCCATTTAGAATCAAAACAATGATAGGCGTATAGACGAGGCCCGATTCTGGCAGTGAAAGACTTCTCGAATTTGAGCTTATTTTCATCGTTTCATTTTATCCCCTCGCTTCATAGAAGAGTATGTAACCAGATTCAGAAGATTTCTGGATTTCTGACGTCAAGCCATAGAATTCTTCTATCGCTTGCGCTTCGATTTTCTGCAAAATAGACATGAGAAAAACTAATATCAGCTTTGTAGGCAACCGCAAGTGCGTCTACAGCCTAGGTAGCCTAGAACCCCCTTTGCAGACTTTCTTCGGCGACGAACTCTACCTATACAGTATGGGAGACTACGCAACTAACGCGATAGCTATAATTATTAGCGGTTTTAGTTATGAAACAAACTTTAAGCTACTACCGACTGACACGTTTCTGTACTAACGGAGGGTGGATGCCCCCGCTTTTTTGGGCAGGGGAGTTTTTCTCCATCTCCCACTGGAAAGAGACTTCTTTGGTCACACTGAGAGTTACTCTCCGTCGCGAGCAACGTTTGAGTTCACTCAAGGGAGTTTACATTTCCTTTTGTTATTCCTTTATCCATACTGAAATATTTACTTGCTGCAACAAGTATTACAATACTTCTTACCTCTACAATATCGTCATCAAAAAGTAGCCAAAGGCCGTGACTTTTTACAATTGTTATATAATGACCTCTGTTGGGTCCACTGCAAAAAGATCAAGAACAAAATTTATAACCTGTTATCTTATTTCTGTTGAAGGTAACCACAGTTGTTTTATGATTTTGCACGGCAACGTGCTTCCGTAGGTTTTAAACCTTTTCACGCCCACAAGTGGCTTAAGTTAAAACTAGAAGCAAGAAACAGTTGTAAAGTTTCATTTGGGAATGTGAGTCTCTTGAAAAAGTAGAACAACAAAACAGAGGTGAAGGTATGAAATTTACTTTGCCAAAAAAATAAATAAACAAATAAACAAACAGAAAACTACTCGCGGGGATAATGCGCGTAAAATGTAAACGTAACAACTCTTATTTCATGGCTTTCATTTCTTGTTCTGTGATTGGCCAGTATTGGGTCCATAAGCCCCTATACGAACCTTCTCTTTTCCTTTAACACTACCACTACAAGTGCGTTCACCTCGAAAGAAAAATGATGGCGACGAAATTAATGTGGAAAAATAATCAATACGTTTTTATGGCTTGCCAGGCGCCCATTTCTTGACCCAAAGAAGAATATCACCACACAATCATTTTTTAGCGACGTTTTCTCGATCCGTAAAGCAAAATTACGGATCACTTCGTCCTTCCCCTTAACTTACTACAACTCTCGCGACTTTCGTCGTACGTTTAAGGTTTTCGCGACTTTGTAGCTTAAAATGAGCCGCGAATGAATTGCGATTTCGTCGCTCATAAAGACGGCCTGTGTGGAAGTCTATCGTACCCCAAACCACCCAATTTATGGCCCAGCGATCCGATCTCAAAAAAGGCTAGTACGAGGTACTTATCGTTAAAATACTGCCGTATATGTCTGTTCACAGTTATTTGTTGAATGAATACATACCTGCCACAATGGATCACAACAGCAACCAAATCATAAAGCTTCTCATGATTAATAGCATCGTCAGACTACAATTAACACAATTAAAAAGTCAGAGAAATTAACTAACTATTGCGAAAAAAGAAACAAACAAATAAACAGTTTAACAGAACTGTTCCACAAATGCAACTTTATGTTTATAGCTCGGAAGGTTAAGTACAACATCAGAAATAGCTGTTTTAAGGTAAGCTGTGAAAGCCGTGCTAATGAACAAATTACTGTCCGGATTGGAACATTTTGACAGTGACTAAGAGGAACAAAGTCATTGGAATGACTGTATCTAACTTACGTTGGAGAAACAGGATTATATTGAGAGACAACTCATAATTAAAGACCCAAAACACTTGGGAGTCTTACGACGCATCCGATTGACCTTCACTCGTACAGGAATAGTAACACTGTAATTGCTGGTCAGATATTCCTGAAGAGTCTTTATTAATGAATTTTCCGTTATTAAAAATGACTTGTGATTTGTTTATTAAACAGTGATGTCTCCAGATCAATATCACAATAACTCTGGTACAAACATCAGCGGTATCTTTGCTAAAGAAATCTAATTTTGTTCTTCAAAAAAAGACTCTCAAAGAAAAATCACTAAGAAACGGGAAGACTTTGTTACATCAACTAATCTTTCTCTTTTTTCTAACAACGCTTCAGAGGCAGTATCATCCACCATCTCATTGCCGTTCTAGGTAGTAAGTACATGTATGCCTTCGGGCAAGAGAAACGTCGTTTTATTTCAAGCACTATGCTCCAGTTTCGCAAATGGAACTAAATTCATTAGTACTATTTCACAATTCATATAATCAACTGAGCACACCCCTATAGAATACCTAGCACTTCACATAATATGAGAAAGTATGCAATTAATACGATACATAAATAATTAAATACTAACAAGGGACAATTTAACAATTTAATGCGGTGATCTATGATACTTACTGTGTTAAACAGTCTGAGTTCAAAAGGAAACACGACACGGTAGGAGAGCTTTGCATATCTTTGTAATTGCTCCATGTATTTGAACCTCTTTAAATGAAGTGCTAAGATCTTTGGAAGCTTCTTAACTTTCATCCTGACAAAGAAAAAAAATCAAACAAAAAGCATCAAAGAGATCTCCTTAATGCCACAAAAATAAGTAAAGAATGCATTGCATTCATCAATGGGCACTACACCAACTGAGCTGTGTAGTAGTATTCCCCCTGGACATGGTGACACTGTAGTCCATTGCTGAGTTTCCCAAGCAGTACAAAATAATGTAAGCTGCCACGATACATTTATAAAGCTGGACAAATAGATTCACTGTTGTCCAGGGAAACAACAACATTTCAATGCTTGGACCCTGACTGCTGTTGATCTGTACAATGTACATGTAAGTCTGGCATGTTTTTAAAAACAGCTGTACCACCATGCCTGGACAAAACTGGTCACACTTAAAATGCATGTTTCTTGAAGTCAACACACTTTACATTCATTGTGAACAGGCTCATGTGTACTTAATTGGAACAAAATAAAAGTGGTATAAAAACACCTGGCAAACTTGAGATGGACAAAAATTAATATTATTCTGTTGAGACAAAATACCGTTTTTGAGCTTCTTGCTTACTGCAGCATGTTTCACAGAAGTACTTGTGTTCACTACAAAGTGTCTCCGTTGATGAGAATCCTCTGTTAAGTGACAAACAGAGAAAATAATATTAGTACATGTATGTCTTTATCATATTTACCAGTTACATTGATGTTTTCTGAAGCTTGCTACAAGTGTTGCTGCAAGGAATTTCACATCCATTAACAGTAACATACCTGCCTTTGCTTTGATAAAAGTAAAACTCACTTGAGACAATGTGTTATTGATGTATTTTGCTCAACATCCACTGAAAGATCAAGAAACGACTCATCCTTGCTGCTAACCTAGAAAAAAAATAAAGAACAAAAAAATGTGTATTTAGCAAACCCGTTCAAGACAGGCTGTATTCTAGCAGCACATGGCACTGTGACTTCTCTCTAGATAAGGATAATGTACATCTGGGTAAATGGAACACTTTGCAGTAATAACCTACAGGGTTTTCAATAAGATTTTAAGTAGGTGGCAAAGGCTATGGAGTAGGTGGAGATGGAAAAAACTCGCGTGAAATCTTGGCCTCTTAGAATGCATTTCCAGCATTCAGGAGCAAAAATTAGAGTGTTTGAACAGACACAGACATCATTAAATTTTGGCTTTTTTATTCATTGACAGCACATGAATACTCTATTCAAATGGAGGTAATTTCCAAAGAAAAGTAGGTGGCCAGTTCACCTGAAACAGCTGGCGAAATTCACCGGCCACTGGCTCTTATTGAAAACCCCTGAACCTACATGCTAGGCACTCTGAATTCACACTCCACAGGTTCAAAGTTTTTGGACTCCCTTCAAGCTTTCTTAGAGCACAGCTTTGCAGTAAGAAAATCTAGTCAGCCTCTATTGGTCAGTGCGGAAAATACCATAATATTCTTCAAACCGCCGTTTGGGTGTTACTTCATGTGAACATTACTTTTTTTTTTGGCACAAACTGCAAGTGCAGTGTATGCAGTTTACGAGGAGCTGATGCACTGCATGTAAGAATCGTGCTAAAAAAAATATGTTGCAAAAGTTGGGTTTACA
This sequence comes from Porites rus, assembly GCA_964035705.1. Taxonomy (NCBI): domain Eukaryota; kingdom Metazoa; phylum Cnidaria; class Anthozoa; order Scleractinia; family Poritidae; genus Porites; species Porites rus. Next base: position 13,350,833 of record OZ037999.1, read on the forward strand.
CGAAGCACCATCCAGACAGAAATTTAAAGAATATTGTTGTTTTTTCTGCTTTGGCCAACTAGGTTCAGTGGAGGTCAACTACCAAGGTCCC
>OZ037999.1:13360923-13373423 GCA_964035705.1 Porites rus
AGTGGGACACCTTTTTGATAATTTCTTCCTTTCTTGTTGATTGAAAACATCTTCCCTTTGAGCAGTGCCGAGAAGGATAACTTCAGATTTGGGCGGGAAAACTTCAAAGTTTGACACCTGAAACTCAGACGTTTGACGTCACGTGAAAACATGTTTTGCGCGCGTGCGTTCACGGGTAGATGCAATCGACGGTATGTCAGACTGTTGATGTAGACTGATCGACACATTGAATGGCCGGTACAAATATTAAAACTCACCATTTTCCTTTCTTAGCCTCGCGACGAATTTTTTGGGTGCCAGGACACCAACCTTTTTCTTCTGCGAAGCAATGTTACCAAAAAGATCTGCTAAACATGTTAAAAGGGATTCTTTCCTTTTAGACAGTGGTTTGTACGCTAAGACCCTCTCGCGGAATGGCCGGCAGAAAAACAACGCTTGCAGCACAGAATTACAGTAACATGTATTCCCAAACTGCAGAAGAAAGAAATGAAAATGCAGTTTAGTTCGTTGTCAAGCTTGGCGCAAAAACAAAAAAAGCAACTATACAATTAATATGGAGTATACTTACGTTAACCAGACCAAAGTAATGTTCATTTTGAGGAAATTCTTGGGGGCCTATTTCCTTCTCCAGCTGCGAAGCGTTTGCACCCTAAAAATCGAAATACCACTATTATAACACTCACAAATGATCAGGATCGCTTTAACAACAACACATTGAACGTATTCCTACCATGTTTGCCGTTCAACCCATATTCTTAACTCATTTTAAACTCGATAAAACCTCAACTTGGCTGAAGTGCTTGAAAACCAAAATAAAGTTCCAGTCACTACTGCGCATGAGTAACAAGTTCCCAGTGTTGGCCGAGTTCTGCGGAGCCAATATGGCAAACGAGAAGGTTATTTTTTGTGCAAACTGTGGACACAAACAACGATTCATGAAACGGTGCAGTGCCTGCGGACAAATATTTTATTGGTAAAAATGTTTCCTTAGTAAGATTTTCAAATTACGCTATTAATGCGCTACACCTTTATTTATCTTCGGATCTTTATGATGATGTTAATAAGCCTAAGCTTATATCGCGACCTTTCGACTGGTCTTCATCCAGGCAATCAAAATCAATTAATTAGCACCATCACCTGATGAAGACCGATCAAAATGCCCCGATCAATAACAAAGTGACTATCATTATTGTAGACAAGGTAAGCGAGCCTGTCTGTATATTCATATAATGTATCGGTCAAATGGAAGCTTCAATATGCCCCCCCCCCCCCCCGGGCATACCCCGAGCATTTGACACCTTTGCCGTCCCGGGGAGGAGGGAATTTGATTATCAGAGTTTTCCAGAGGGTGGGGAATTTGATCCCCATGCTTTAGGGGTGGGGAATTTGAACTGCATCCTCAATTTCATGTAAAATCTTTGGCGTGGCGAGCAATGGGGGACCCGGTGTTAGAGGATTTTCATGGAAAAGATTGTGCCTTTGTGGCCAATTGGCTACGAGGAAAGGGCTTAAACAAGCTTTTAATATTGGATTCAGGCTTTGAATGTATGAACGTATTTCTATACCTCTACCGGCAATTCAATACAACAACATAGAATAAAATAAAATAAAAAGCTCAGGTCAACTTCTTTGACCTACTGCAAGTAAGTTAATTAATAAGGTGAGCGATGATGCATGTCATGATGATGATGATGTAGTAATCTCAATAGGTGGGATCTTTTTTATAGAACGCTTTGTATGTTGCATGACGAAGAAAAGCTGAGCATTCAGTGACCTTGTAGCAGCAATTTCCGCCGCTTTGCACGAGAATTTTGTTTGTAGAAAATATGCTAACAGTGTTTCTCAGTTTTTGTTATATTTATAAAGATTTTGTTCGACAACTGAAGGCGTTTCCGCCGTCCTTCTGTCATTTTTGTGCCTGTGAAATGTCCCCGGGGTGGGGGCATTTGATTACCTGAATTCACCCCAGTGTGGGGCATTTGAACGGCATTTTGGCCCTGGTAGGGGGGAATTTGAACAATAATTTTCAAAAAAGTCAAATGCCCAGGGGGTTGCCCGGGGGGGGGGGGGGGGGGGCATGTTGAAGCTTTGATTTGACCGATACATAAGCTTATATTAAACTTTGGGTGATCTCAAATTTTGTCTCTCCTTATAAATATATAACAGTTGAAACGGTTCTTTATTGTGAGGCTGGTTTTAACTTGTGACAAAGCCGAATGGGAATCGTAAGTAGAGTTGTCAGAGTGCTTGTGGCCTTGTGAAAATCAAAAAACTGGAGTCAAGTCGTACGCAGAGTCATAAGAGCAACGCAATCAGATTCGGAAGAATCAGAACGTTTCCATTTTCTTCTGACTCCGCTTATGTCTGCCGTTTGCAATCTAGTGAAAACCAGATTGTCGGAGTCAGAAGCAGAAGCAGAAGGATAAATCAATCACAATGCACATCCCCAGGCTTTGTGATTGGTTTAGTTCTTCTGCTTCTGCTTGCGACTGATGACCCAGTTTTCACTTGATCATAAATGGCGGAGTCGTAAGTGCAATCAGAATGCTTTTTCACTAGATCATAAAGTTCTATGCTTCTGATTAGAACTCCAACTCCGTCGCTAGTGAAAATCAGCCTTTACAGGGTTAGCTTCTTATATTTAGTAATAACTAGATTTTGTTGTTGTTGTTATTATCATAATCATCATTATTTTTTTCAGCTCAAAGGAATGTCAAATCAGGCATTGGCAATGCCACAAGTCAACTTGCCACAAGTTAAGAAAAGTGGACCATGTTGAATTAACAAAAGCTAACTGTTTTAAAGTCTCAAGCAAGTCAAGGCTATCTGATGTCCCTTCCTTGAAATGTGCTGGAAATGAATCAGTTACTTTGAAATTATCTCTGGAAGATGACAGGTGTAAATGTGAAGGATTTAACTGGCAAGATGAGCTCACGGGACATTCTTATAGCATCACATCAACAAGTACCATAAGTAACTGCTTTGTTTGCAAAGTGCAGAAAAAGGAGGATGGAGAAGGGACCTGTGAATGCTCACAGCAGGATGACACAATTAATCAAGTCCACCAGACTCCATTAAAAGAGCTTGATATATGTAAATCTGAAAACACTTTTATAGGGAAAAGTGTTACAATAATAATCAAACACAACAAAGTGAGACAGGAACTGAGTGTTCCATCAACAGAGAATGGTGATGCAATTTTACAGATGATTTCACATTGTGTTGGCATCCCTGTGTCCAAGTTAAAACTTATTCACAAAGGCAAGATGGTAACAAGAGACAACATTCAGAGCATGCTGTTCAATAAAGCTCTCTTTCTAGCATTTGGAGAAATTTCCGAGAGCGAGGAGGGTTTGGAAAAGGAGGACATTGATTTGATTGTAAAGCAACTTGGTGTAGAAAGAAACCTTGCAGTAAAAGTTTTGAGAAAGAATTGCAATGTAGTGGATGCTATTATTGAGATTGGAAATATGTAAAATGTAGCATTGGAGAATTCATTGGTCCGTGCACTCAAGGTTAAAAGTAATAGGAGTTGAAAATCCAGAAATTAACAGACAAAGGGAATCAAACCCAAGGACTGCACTGGTACACAAATGTGGATCTGGAAATCCGATACTTTTGAAATCAGGATTCCATTAGAACTTTGTTTATGACCTAGTTACCTATTTTTCCCCCCCAGGGGGTGGGGGGGGGGGAAATGAAAGTGATGGGGATGCTCGTTGTCTCGCTTAGGGGTGTAAATTTCGGATTTTGGTCTCACTTAGGGTGTTCTGGGCAAAATGCCATCATATTTAGCCGTGAAGGTCTCGTTTAGGGTGCACGCGAAAAAATATAAAAATATATATTTGATAGGTATATTTTTAATTCGATTTATTTACTACATTCATATAATCTCTCATTTGTCTGTGTCATAATTTCTCATTTGTCTGTGTTTTAACATGGCCTCTTTTAGGGGTCAAAAAAAAGCTTGGGCCACGCCCAGATGGGTCTCCTTTAGGGGTTTAATTCAAAATTTCTGACGAGCATCCCCACCCCTTTCATATGCAGAGTCCCCCCCCCCCCCCCCGCTTCCCGGGTTTTTTATGTGCTCCATGTTAGCTCAATTTCCATCTCCTTTTGTTCAGAATATTCCATTAGAAAAAAAAAGAAAGAAAGAAAAGATTTGATCACAGGGTTTTTGATTTTCGAGGAGTTAATTCAAAAAGGTGTTACATACACACCACTTGCACATCTCCCACATTGCACCTTATCTGCCCCCCCAAAATGTTGCATAAGCATTGTTTTTAATTTGTCTTGGGATGACTGTGATACCCAGGAGAAATTGTTTTTTATTATCGGCTTTATGACCACCAACTTCATGTGATGAGCTTTTCTACTTTGTGCTCTTGTTCTTTATGGAGAATTGATACGTTCGGCATCTTCCAGCGGTATAGCGCTATATTTCGCTGTAAGGTTGAATAAGCCTCCCTTCTATATTAAGCCTCCCCCAAAGGTGCTTCAAATAAATAAGACCCCCAAGTAGCTTTATAATGGAGGATTTACAGTATATACGTTTTTAGTATAATTACATTGATGATTATCGAAAATAGTGCGCTATGATTGGCTAGGAGCTTTGCTTCATCCCGCTATAATCACCGCACGGTGATCATAACATTGAAGGCAAGCAGTTCTCAAAATGGCAGCCAGATTTGTTGATGTTTTGTGGTCGGAAATTGATCAATAATTTTATTTTTTCTAACTTATACTAAAACAATTAGTCGCCCCAGGTGACTAATTGTTAAATAACGGGCCGAAGAATAAAGCTGGAACACATAAAAACAGATGCAGTGGAATTCACTCTATTCCCACCGAAACTAACAAGGGGTCGAAACGCATAACCAGGGAACTTGAGCACCAGACGTTCTTGGTACCTCAGACGCCAACCGGAAGTATTTTTGCAGCGTGACAGCCACTGCGCATGTCAAGACGTTCTTGAGCTGTGGTCACGGACCGGCTTCAAAACGCGAGTTCTCAGGTTGAAACCAGGGATTCAAATTCTGGGTTCTTCGAAGAGTATTCGTCTTACAAAAGTAGAAATTCTTCGTCTGAAATCATGTTTTCTTCGTAAGAAAGAAACGAAATTTAACGCAAGTTTTTGAAAGGCATTTTCAACTGAATTGTTCTGTCGGCGTTCGTGATGGTTTCAAGTCGTTTTGCTTAATGATTTGCATTTGGCAAATGGCACGCAAAACCGCGTCCCCGATCCAGTTCTGCGCGGCCAGCCATGCCGTTCGTGAATCAAGAACGTCAATGGCTTGAATATTCATTTTCCTAACTAACGTAATATCTGGAAACTCTCGCTTTCTTATAATATCAATGGTACGTTAACGTTTTGTGGAGGACGAAAACACAAAACAACGACTTTCTTTTTCTTTTTCTGAACTTCGATACAGTCTTTAGAATTTGACTCCAGAACTGAGTTTGCTAACATTTAACGAACTGAACGAGATGGAATAAGCGCGATTAAGTTTAAAGCAAGCGAATTCACTTCGCTTAAGTATTCAAAGTTTTCTTTGCCGTCTTTGTTGCTTAACCTCCCTCAATCAGAGCATAAGGAGAGAGGCTTCTCCTAGCCTGCGAGCAATCTCTCCTAGGGCCCCTGGGGCTTGCTCGCAGGCTAGGCTGCTCCCTATTTTTGAGCGGGCGCGGGAACGTGGTGTAAAATTACTTCACGTCGTTTGCGAATTTTGATCGGCCAGTTCTTGTCGTATGGTGGCCCACACCTGTCACGGCAAAACCAAAAACCTCACGGCAAAAACAAAATACCTCACGGCAAAACCTAAAAACCTCAAGGCAAAAACAAAATACCTGACGGCAAAACCAAAAACCTCACGGCAAAACCAAATACTTCACAGCAAAAGCAAAATAGCTTTGGTTTTGATGTGAGTATTTGCTTTTGCCGTGAGGTATTTGCTTTTGCCGTGAGGTTTTTGTTTTTGCCGTGAGGTTTTTGGTTTTGCAATGAGGTATTTTGTTTTGCCGTGAGGTATTTTGTTTTTGCCGTGAGGTTTTTGGTTTTGCCGTGACAGGTGTGGGCCACCATACGACAAGAACTGGCCGATCAAAATTCGCAAACGACGTGAAGTAATTTTACACCACGTTTTTGGTTTTGCCGTGACAGTTCTGGGCCACCGTATTGTCGTTCCAAATAAGGTACTTGCGAAAATGAATATTCACGAACATCGAACAATACGAGGGCTACACGTTTCAAAGGCCTTCTGAGTTTCTGTGCCTAAAAGCCCCCGGGGGGGAGACTCCCATATGAAACAGACGGGGATGCTCGTCGTCTCGCTTAGGGGTGTAAATTTTGGATTTTGGTCTCGCTTAGGGTGCACCGGGCAAAGCACCAATATTTTAAGCGCCAAGGTCTCGTTTAGGGTTCCGCGAAGAGAAACAGAAGTCAAATTTTCTTTTTAACTTTGTTTGTTATGTTTTTATATCACTAAAACTCATCGCATGTCGTATTTGTGTGTTTTTAAGCGGTCTCTAGTTAGGGGTCAAACTTTACTTGAGCCACGCCCAGATTGGTCTCCCTTTAGGGGTCACAAAAAGCTTGAGCCACGCCCAGATGGTCTCCTTTAGGAGTTAAATTCAAAATTTCCGACGAGCATCCCCGTCTGTTTCATATGGGAGTCCCCCCTCCCCCCGGGCTAAAAGCTCGTACTGTGCATAGTGAGACCTATTGTCAGTGTCGGGTCTTAACTTTATTTTGCGCACATAAATTAAAGCGGCTTATGCACATGCACGAAAAGCTCCTCCAAAAAGTCATTCCCGTGCCATTCGGCCGAACCCCCAGTCCTAAAAAGAGGAAATTGGTGGAAATGCTTTATGTCGCTTCTCGCTGGCCGTCGCCGAAGGGTTAAATGAGGGAAAATTCTTGAGTTGAACGAATGTATTGAAATTAACTTATGTCAGAAATCAGAGTGGTGCATGCAGCTGTCGCAGCTGCACATTCTCTTCACTGATTTAAAGACCCTGAGTGCTTGTCCTGCCTGTTTGAACCTGGGACCACCTGCTTGGCAGACCGGCGCTTATCAAGAATGGAACTAACAAGGTTCTTCAGCTGTTAGCCTGCGTGACATGCGCTTCCGCTCGAATTGTTGCTAGAAGAAGAGGGGGCATGGGGATTTTTGGTATCAAGGTTTGTTTTTTTTCAAGGGGTATTTCGGTAATTTTGATTTTAATGTGCGGTATTGCGATATCTTCTAGCCCTGCGGTATGCGGTTTTTTATCTTTCTGACTGACGGTATTCGGTAAAAGAAGATCCTTCACGGTATTGGGGTACCGTTCAATTCAATTCTTTATCGGCACCTGTATAAGATATTTACACAAGTGAACGTAGGTAGGAAAATAAAGTAGCTGATAAATAATAATTAACTAAAAGACATTAAGTTCATTTGTGTACATTATCCAAAGTAGCAAGAGCTTTCTTGTTGGACACCGTCATTTTCAGATAATCGGCAGGAGTAAAGAGAGGAAATTAAATGTCAGTGATAGAACATATAAGCAAGGTCAGATCTAGATTTGGTTGGTTAGAACTGAGATAGGACTTCCATTCTTTCTTAAACTTATGATATGGCAGGCACTTGAGACCAGGCGGTACAGTCTCCCAGATTTTTGGACCGGACAATTTAAAGGACATCTTACCTAAGTTAAGTTGGTGGATACTCTTGGCCTAAAATAATTCAGATTACTGAAAAATCTTGTGTTATGATTGTGTACGCGCGATGCTGGACTCAGGACATCATTTGCGTTCTCCTGTCTAATGCGCATGCAGGTCAATATTTGAAAAACTTTACTTTAGAGTTAGATGACTTACACAATTTGTGACAGTTAATCTAATTAATTATTCCGGGCTTTTCGATTCACGTTTACACCGATGAATTCGAGGTCTTCTAGCGTTTTCTCGCAATGGCTGAGGTTGATTTCTCAGGTGTATAATGCACCTATCAATGTAAACCCCGTGGGGGGGGGGGGGAGTGCGGGCAAGGGGTGGGGATTTGACAAATTTAAAATTTTTCGATCAAATTCCTCAGGGTGGGAAACGAAAGGTCAATCAAAAGTGTCAAAAAAGCCCCCACCCCAGGGGAAAAAATCTAAACAAACAATGCTACAATACTATATAAAACGAATAAAAGAACATTTCAAACACGTTGTTACTACTTTTATTGAAGGTTAACGGAAACTCCATTACATTACTCGCTGTAATTAAGTATTTTCTCTCTCCACTAGCCTATCTCTTATCTTGAACAACAAAATCACTCCAGGAAGATTGACCGTGCTATATAATATTAATAAAACGTAAAATGCTTTATAACATCTGCTCAACATGTCGGAACAGGTCGGATCAGTGACCCATAAAAAATCCTCTGACTTTCATGGTGGAATTCGATTTCAACCGAGTTTTACAATCAGATGGGAACTTGAAGATAAAAGCTTCCTCAAAATAGACATTATCTGTTTAGATGACAGTTTAAAGTATCGGATTATGGCGATTAAAACAAATGAAACCTTCATTCCTTTCTCCAACAACGTGACTGTCAGGAAGCCTCGAGGGACGGACTTGGTAACTGCTTCTGAATTGATACCAGGCTTCTGTCGGTCAAAGTCAAATGTCCCGACCCCCGGGGAGGAATATTCATAAGAATTATGGCGCGTTTTTAATTGGTGTAACAGCGAAATTGTTTTGCGTGGTTGGCTTATAGAACGAGGAATATTCATAATAATTATTAGTGCGTTTTTACTTGGTGTAAAAGCGAACTTGTTTTGCATGGCTGGCTTATAGAACGAGGAATATTCATAAGAATTATAGTGCGCTTTTACTTGGTATAAAAGCGAACTTGTTTTAACTTGTTTTCTGTGGCTGGCTTATAGAACGAGGAATATTCATAATAATTATTAGCGCGTTTTTACTTGGTGTAAAAGCGAACTTGTTTTGCGTAGTTGGCTTATAGAACGAGGAATATTCATAATAATTATTAGAGCGTTTTTACTTGGTGTAAAAGCGAACTTGTTTTGTGTGGTTGGCTTATAGAACGAAGAATATTCATAATAATTATTAGCGCGTTTTTACTTGGTGTAAAAGCGAACTTGTTTTGCGTGGTTGACTAATAGAATGAGGAATATTCATTATTATTAGCACGTTTTTACTTGGTGTAAAAGCGAACTTGTTTTGCATGGTTGGCTTAAAGAACGAGAAATATTCATAAGAATCATAGCGCGCTTTTACTTGGTGTAAAAGCGAACTTTTTCTTGCGTGATTGGCTTATAGAACGAGGAATATTCATAAGGATTATAGCGCGCTTTTTAACACTTGATGTAAAAGCGAACTTGTTTTGCATGGTTTTCTTATAGAACGAGGAACGTTCATAATAATTATTAGCGCGTTTTTACTTGGTGTAAAAGTGAACTTGTTTTGCACCAATAGAACCACTGGAATGGCATCATTTTCCATTGGTACCAATCGTACCATTGGTACCAATAGACCATCAGAATTTTCCATTGGTACCAATCGTAGAATATTCATAATAATTATTAGCGTGTTTTTACTTGGTGTAAAAGCGAACTTGGTTTGCGTGGTTGGCTTATAGAACGGGGAATATTCATTATTATTAGCACGTTTTTACTTGGTGTAAAAGCGAACTTGTTTTGCATGGTTGGCTTAAAGAACGAGAAATATTCATAAGAATCATAGCGCGCTTTTACTTGGTGTAAAAGCGAACTTTTTTGGCGTGATTGGCTTATAGAACGAGGAATATTCATAAGGATTATAGCGCGCTTTTTAACACTTGATGTAAAAGCGAACTTGTTTTGCATGGTTTTCTTATAGAACGAGGAACGTTCATAATAATTATTAGCGCGTTTTTACTTGGTGTAAAAGTGAACTTGTTTTGCACCAATAGAACCACTGGAATGGCATCATTTTCCATTGGTACCAATCGTACCATTGGTACCAATAGACCATCAGAATTTTCCATTGGTACCAATCGTAGAATATTCATAATAATTATTAGCGCGTTTTTACTTGGTGTAAAAGCGAACTTGGTTTGCGTGGTTGGCTTATAGAACGGGGAATATTCATTATTATTAGCACGTTTTTACTTGGTGTAAAAGCGAACTTGTTTTCGATGGTTGGCTTAAAGAACGAGAAATATTCATAAGAATCATAGCGCGCTTTTACTTGGTGTAAAAGCGAACTTTTTTGGCGTGATTGGCTTATAGAACGAGGAATGTTCATAAGGATTATAGCGCGCTTTTTAATACTTGATGTAAAAGCGAACTTGTTTTGCATGGTTTTCTTATAGAACGAGGAACGTTCATAATAATTATTAGCGCGTTTTTACTTGGTGTAAAAGTGAACTTGTTTTGCACCAATAGAACCACTGGAATGGCATCATTTTCCATTGGTACCAATAGACCATCGGAATTTTCCATTGGTACCAATCGTAGAATATTCATAATAATTATTAGCGTGTTTTTACTTGGCGTAAAAGCGAATTTGTTTTGCGTGGTTGGCTTATAGAACGGGGAATATTCATAATAATTATTAGCGCGTTTTTACTTGGTGTAAAAGCGAACTTGTTTTGTGTGGTTGGCTTATAGAACGAGGAATATTCATTATTATTAGCACGTTTTTACTTGGTGTAAAAGCGAACTTGTTTTGCATGGTTGGCTTAAAGAACGAGAAATATTCATAAGAATCATAGCGCGCTTTTACTTGGTGTAAAAGCGAACTTTTTTGGCGTGATTGGCTTATATAACAAGGAATATTCATAAGGATTATAGCGCGCTTTTTAATACTTGGTGTAAAAGCGAACTTGTTTTGCGTGGTTGACTAATAGAACGAGGAATATTCATTATTATTAGCACGTTTTTACTTGGTGTAAAAGCGAACTTGTTTTGCGTGATTGGCTTATAGAACGAGGAATATTCATAAGGATTATAGCGCGCTTTTTAATACTTGATGTAAAAGCGAACTTGTTTTGCATGGTTTTCTTATAGAACGAGGAACGTTCATAATAATTATTAGCGCGTTTTTACTTGGTGTAAAAGTGAACTTGTTTTGCACCAACAGAACCACTGGAATGGCATCATTTTCCATTGGTACCAATCGTACCATTGGTACCAATAGACCATCGGAATTTTCCATTCGTACCAATCGTGGAATATTCATAATAATTATTAGCGTGTTTTTACTTGGTGTAAAAGCGAACTTGTTTTGTGTGGTTGACTTATAGAACGAGGAATATTCATAATAATTATTAGCGCGTTTTTACTTGGTGTACAAGCGAACTTGCTTTGCGTGGTTGACTAATAGAACGAGGAATATTCATTATTATTAGCACGTTTTTACTTGGTGTAAAAGCGAACTTGTTTTGCATGGTTGGCTTAAAGAACGAGAAATATTCATAAGAATCATAGCGCGCTTTTACTTGGTGTAGAAGCGAACTTTTTTGGCGTGATTGGCTTATAGAACGAGGAATATTCATAAGGATTATAGCGCGCTTTTTAACACTTGATGTAAAAGCGAACTTGTTTTGCATGGTTTTCTTATAGAACGAGGAACGTTCATAATAATTATTAGCGCGTTTTTGCTTGGTGTAAAAGTGAACTTGTTTTGCACCAATAGAACCACTGGAATGGCATCATTTTCCATTGGTACCAATCGTACCATTGGTACCAATAGACCATCGGAATTTTCCATTGGTACCAATCGTACCATTGGTACCAATGGACCATCGGAATTGCCCTGTACCCAGCCAGGTCACTTGGGAAAATAATCTAAGTCCCCTTAATGAGATGCATATTCACCAATAGAACCATTGGAATAGGGTGCTTTTCTATTGGTACCAATCGTACCATTGGTACCAATGGACTATCAGTTTGACGAATCGTATCCGTTTGTGTATATTGGACATGTGTGGGTCGCTTCGCACGATCAAAAACCCGTCAGCGGGGGTAGTCCCAGGCATCAAATCCCCTCCCCTTGCCCGCACTCCCCCACCCCCCCCCCCTACGGGATTTACATTGATAGGTGCATAAGCTTGAGATAAAACAAACAAGCGGGATGGATACAACTTTAAGTAAGCGTGACTAATCATAAATGCAGTATCAGTATTTCGTCTATTTTCGACACGGTATTGCGGTATTTGCCAATTTTTCTTACGGTGTTGCGGTATTGGGTACCTCCCAATGTCCCCTCCAAGAAAACTTGACGTTTGTTTTGCTCTCGTTACAGCCTTTGCGCATTTTTAAATAACTCGACCCCAAACGCTTGCTACGCGGGCTGTTTAGACTATTTAGGTGATTTTGTTAACTAACCAGCTGTTTGCGATTTGCAATAAAAAGCAAAATTCTCGCTAATAAATCCTCTGATAGTTTTGGAACACTTGAGAAACAAGCAGGATGCACTTTAACTTGTTGACGGTCAAATAAACGGAGCAAAAGGATATAAGTGAAAT
>OZ037999.1:13378423-13383423 GCA_964035705.1 Porites rus
AATTCTAGATCTCAAATCGTCTTCCGAACAGATATTTTTCCGAAAATTGTCGTTGGGTGCCCCTGTTAATACTTCATCTCGAATTCAAATATTTTTTTACAAAAGCGACATAATGAGCTCACGCTGACATCCGTGATGAGAACTTGACGTGACATTTCAGTGACAAGTTCATTTGCTGGAGGGCGGATCGGTGGCATCAAAGGCGTGTCTCCAGGCCGCCACCACCGCCGCTTCCCCGCTTTCCCCCTCCCTCGTGGCCCACGCCAAATTTTTTCTCCTTTTTCCCCAGTGCGGAGCCTGGTCCCAGGCTAGCGTAGCATACCCTTCCGCTCGAAATGTTGGGAGAAAACTTGTTTTTTTTTGGCTCTCGTTAAAGTGTTCGCGCATTCACTCGACCGCAAATACGTGCTAGCAGTAATAATGTTTGCGATTTGCAAATGCAAACATGCTCGCTGAATAGATCCTCTAATAGTTTTAGAACACTTGAGAAAGAAACAGGATTTACTTTAACTTATTGACAGTCAAATAAACGGAGCAAAAGAAATAAGTGAAATGTTGTGATTAATTCTGATTAAGGTTAATTTACTACAGTAGTATTACCATATTTAAAATTAACGGGGAAAATGAATTGAGTTCCGCATGCATGATTTCGGCTGTCGACTCGCTTCGTGTTCAACTGAGGATTTATCGCGTTTAAAAAAAAGTTATCCAGAAAAAGAAGAACAAGTTAATTTAATCCAGGTTTGAAAAAAAACTGAACACAAGCTTAACACCCTTTAGAGGGGCCGTCAGTGGGGTCCTTCGCACAATTCGCGACAACTTTTAAATATGAAAAATAGTGACTCAACGTAATTTAAATAACACTCCCATTTCACGCTTCAGACGCTTCACGGTAATTAACATGAAAGAGAAAAAAAGATTTTAGTGTTTGCAAATATTACCATTGAGAATTTCTTTCTTATTTCATGCCCGGGCGTCAATTATAACTTTTCTTTACTCCATAAAAGAAAGAGTTCAAAACACTAATGAACTAGCAACGCTATATCATTTAGTCCATCCCGGGGCTTTACTGAAGGACCAGACGTTCGCGATCGTTTTGTCAGTGTCTGTTTGTTTGATCCGTTTGATATTAACCTGAGCCTAGGCTCTAAACTGAGGCTATGTTCACACCATTTCGGATAGCTTTAACGCCGCCACGAAAACCATACCGTACCGTGATTCAGTTGGCGGGTTTCTGTAATGAAGCGAACTATGCGCCGCCAGGCGCGCCCATCTCTAAAGTGAAGAGTCACATATCAGATACCAGATAGCTCTTCGTGTTCGCCGGCCTCTCTCCGAGCATTGTCGGACGTTCTTCTTTTTTTACGCATAGTGAAACGTTTTTACAGCAGAAAAAAAAGAAAACTTAACAAGTTTCAATTATTACAAAGGATACGAGGAGCCATAATTTTACACTCCACAGATCAGAGCAGCTAGGGAATGTTAAAAATTGTTTTTGAACGAGGGCACTTTATTTATAGCTACGGCATGGGCTAATAATAGTTTCCTTTGCACAAATGCTTGATACACTTTTTTTTTTTAAGAATATTTTTTATAAGAAATTTCGAGGCAAAAATTTGCGAAAGGATTTTAAGAATATTTCAAGAATAAACCTGAGACTGAGAGTATGAAACGCCATTTCAAGAATATTTTCAGTCTAAAATCGAGAGAAAAATATTCGGGCCGGAAAACAACATTCTAGTATAAAAAAAGAATGTTTGAGTTGTTCAATTTAGTCATTCTTAAGTTCAAGGAAACAAAGCCGATTGAGGTTGTGAGTTGCACAGGGGGTGGTTGCAGTCATCCATTTCTTTCTTTGAAGTCTACCGGCTCCTTTCAGTTTGTTCGCAGAACGTGAAATGTGTTTAGCACACGTTATGTATGACTTGTCTGTGGCGTGCAGCATGATTTAATTGTGCTATAAAATGCGCCTCTCTCTCCCTCAGTGATTGTAGTCTACGAAGACGCTTGCTGCACCTATACTTGTAAGATTCTCACCTACCAACTGAGAACCTGTAATACGTAAGTATTTAGAAAGAAGACCTTTGTCAAAAACAGTTTTCTCAATTAATAGATGTAGACAGAAAAGTCCACGAACAAATGCTTACTCTCTATTATCAATTGTGCGTGAATTCGGAAATTTATACTGACAGGTTTTGTTCAAATTTCCCGACTGAATTTATGTTTTGACTTTATGATCACGATCATACAGATTATCATACAGACTTTGTTACCCTTTGAAAAAGCCAAAAGACTTCAATGGTCAATTAAAATTTCTACTTGCATACGTACTTCACTGGACAGCTTGGCGATGGCGATTGTTACCGAATCTCTATGTCCACACGAATCCGGACATCGCCTTTTTTTTTTTTTTCACTTTGGCTGAGAATAGACAGCTGGTGATAAAGATTGCGCTTTATCTTGAGTTGTTTCGCTTCTTACAGTTCGATGTGAAACTGGACAAAATCTCTCTATGCAGTTCCTCACCACATATCTCCTCGCGGCCGGAGTTCGCTGCACTCGCCCACCATGGCTTGTTTGCGCGCCCGGGCGACCAAATCTACCAAGCTGCGCAGATTACAAGTTCATCTTCTTTGTCACAGTTTGCAGCGCTGGGAGAGACATTTGTTGGCTTTCACACTACAGCTTCTAGCCTGCGTGGCAGGCGTTAAAAGGGGAAGGAGAAGGGGGAATTTAAGAGCGAGAGCGCGTGGGGCGCGCGAGGGAGAAAGGAAAGGAACGCCTGCAAGGACGCCATTGTTTTCTCCCTTTCTCACGCTCAGATTCTGAGCGTGAAAATAATGATTGGTCAGAATTGATTAAATGTCAATCTTCGACTTAATACCTTTTTCCGATTGGTTGAAATCAACATCACGCCATTTGAGTAACTAAACATATGTCGTTAGTGAAGCGTGATGAGATTTCTCTACGGGAATTCGTTAGAAGGCATCAATTTCAGCTTAAAAGGAGAATAGAAAAAGCAGTTAAAGAACCGTATGAAGGAAAAGGCCTGTCAGCAGATGAGTTTTACTGACTGGTTCTGAAAAGTATCATCTCCCAACGGCTTGTCGGTTTTACTCGCCAGAAGAAAGAAAGGAAAAATCATGCTGCCTGTGTGCTTGTTATCTGCTGTTTGACCCGCGTTATCAACGGCAAGATAATTGAAGACGAAGCGATCTATGACTTTTGGCGATTTTTGGTTGAGGACTCTTTTTGCCGGTTATAAAACCGCCAGGAACTTACTTTAATGATAATCAGATCATAATGATAATCAGATCATCGATGCAGATCATCGAAGTTCAGCTCTTCTTTCCCCGCCACCAGCGTTCTTTTGTATGTTCCGCTGGATCCAAATCGTCCTCTGATAGAAATTCAAGGAGTGCGTGACGGCAGAGTGTTTTAATTTTTCTTAGACAAACACTGCATTGAAAGTTGCGAAGGGCCGCTACATTTATTATTAAATAGTTTTCCAGCCCGATTCCTTCAGCAACAACTTGAATAGATTTATGCTGGATTTTATGTAACTCGGCAAGCGTCGTTGCAACTTTCAGGGAAGATTCCTTCGATGGATGAGCGCTTTTGAACTTTTTTTTATAGTACCTTTACTTAAGATTTATTGTTTTCGGAAAACAAACGAAAAACAGTGCGAGAAATACGACTAGAATACGTGCATCGCGGCCAGACTTATTTGACAGCTAGTCATTCATAGTTGCGTTACATTGTTATTTTTTTAATCCCGCTAGGCGGGATGGCGAAAACAATGGCTTCCTTGCAGGCGTTCCCCTCCTCCCTGCTCCCTCGCGCGAGGTCTCGCGCAGTGTACTTGAAACCTTTTTTGAGTGGGAAGAGGTAAATGTACCTACTCCTTATTTTGTGACCATGGAAACGTTCGTGGTACGTGCATACAGTGTATGCTACACCCCCCCCGGGGGGGGGGCGGGGTCACTTGGAAATTTTTTGGGTGGGTATGTGCCGCCCGAGACTCCAAATTGGCACCCCGTTCTAAAAAAAGATTCCCCTCAAACTGATACCCCGTTCTAGAAATGGGCCAATTTTTTTATACTCCGTTCTAGAAAGTTTGTAAATTGAAATAGCCCTGATTTTTAAAAAAAGGATATTTCTTTATCTGTTCGACTTATACATCAAATAAATGCTTCTTCATAATCAGCAACAAGCCCGTCTCTGTCTCCCTCGGGTACATTATGGACTCGTTTCAGACTTCCGCGCGCCTATTTATCCAAGATGGCGGAGTCAGCGCTCGCGGCTCGCGCCAAAATGCGCCCGCCCTGCACGCTAAAACACAGGTTGCAACAAGAGTACAACAGTTTGCTTGTTAACGCATTGAACCGTACTAGTTTTAAAAGCAATCTGTCCTCGAATAATTTCAAATGGCTGCTTACAAAACTGGAACTTTCGTGCGTTCGAAATATTATACCCCGTTCTAGAAAACGCCTCTAAAATGGATACCCCATTCTAAAGCAGAAGCTTCAAAATCACGACCCCCGTTGGGTGGCACATACCCGTATAGGTAATGAATGGGAGTACCCCCCCCCCCGGCTACACCACACTTGAGAACACACTTCGCTAATAAGAAATGAAAGCCATGTGCACGATGTGCGCGTGCAGCGGTTCCAAGATTCTAACGAACGGAGAGATTGACAGCTTTTACTTCAAGTAATATTCTTTGTCAACAAGTGTGAATCCTTGATTTCTTCAGAGCGACTTAAGATTTTCAAGTGCACTTAAATTAAGTGCTTACTTGAAACTAACTTCGCTTCTAGTGTGAAGCCAACAACTGCTGAGAACGCTGACAAAGGCATGGAAGAATGCAGGCACGGCAGTACGACTTTTCCTGAGTGTAATTCTTTGCAGCTCACTTCGTAGTCGGCGTTTGAGCAATTACTATACTATGGCTCAAAAGCATTAGGCGTAGTAGAAAGCACTCACTAGGGAGTCGCTAC
>OZ037999.1:13395631-13400631 GCA_964035705.1 Porites rus
CCAATTTTTTGAAATCGAACCTAGCGAATTAAATTTGCACCAATTTGAGTGAGAAAAAGGTAAAAGGCAAGTCATTTTTTGAAACCGATAAGCTTAAAAATCACACCAGCGAAGGAAAAAGAAAGGAGAAAAAGCGAGGAGGAAGAAAGGAGCCAGGAGAAGAGACAAAAAGCAATGGTTGAACTCTTAGTTTTTATATTGGCTACTTTGGAGATATTGCATTGGTGGTGCTCTTTTAAAAAATTCGGTTTGATATATTTTCAAAACACTGTATTGGCCAGCGCCATAAAATAACGACGAGCATTGAAAAATGATTGTATCCTATTGTTATATAGTCTGCTACACAGCCGTTTTTAGTGTCGTCACGCAACGCTCCTCCCCACTAAGTCCCCACCAAGTTAGTGGGAAGGAGCGTTGCGTGGCGACACTAAAAACGGCTGCGTAGCAGACTAATTGTTATAAGGCAGTGAAGTGGGACTCATTCCAGTCATAAGAGATATTTTTCCTAGATTAGAAAATTAACCATACGCTAAACACAGTCTCTACCTTCTCATTTTCCTTACTGTCATGTCTGGTCAAGCGTACATGTAGACTCCGTCTAGGAAAGTCGTTATTTAAAAATTTGATCTATTAGTTGTTGCGATAGTAGTACGTGTAACGAATATAATGGATTCCACTTTTAAATTATCAGTTTACTAATAGAACCTATGAATATACGCTTGATCTAGCGCAATTGGCGATTGAAAGAAGAAAAAGACTTACTAACTAATGAACCTGTCTTCTTTATGTATCGATCATAAAGCATCCCTAGTTCTTCCCGACTGGTGGCTTCTTCAGTTGACCAGTAGATCACGTGATCCCCAGCGTCAAAGTCAAGACCTTTCCATATATGGTTACCTGGTTGGTGCAGCTTTCTTACTATCGACCATCAGAGCGGCCACGTTCCTGAACGTGTTGATTAACTCATCGATGAGCCTTCATAACTTAATGCTGTCAGCGGTAGTGAAAGCTCCGGTTTTGTTTTTTGACACCAATCCTGTTGGACGAGTGTTGAACAGGTTTTCCAGAGATATTAACATCATGGAAGAATTACTGCCAGAAGCATTTCTGATGGCCATGCAGATAATTCTATTCTGCATTGGAGCAGTTACACTTCAATCTGTGTTAATCCCCTGGATAATACTGCCAGCATTCCCGCTCATGGTTATCTTTGCTTCGATTGGTCGATATTACCTCAATCCATCACGTGACTTGAGGCGCATAGAGGGAGTGACTCGAAGTCCAGTGCTATCGCATTTTAGCAACTGTTTGGAGGGACTGGTGAGCATTCGAAATTACAACAAGGAAAAAATGTCTATGAGAGCTTTGTACAGGTTTGTGATTATAGAAGACCTTAATTAATTTCCAAGACAAGGACTACGAGATTTCTCAATAAAACTAAGTGGTGTGCGCGCGTGCACCGGTGTCATTTTGGCGGGAAAACATGATGACCAGCGTCATTCATGTCGTAGTGGCGAAGCAAGGTATGAAATGTTAGAAGTTTTGTCATTTTAGTTTTCCAGGGTGTCTTCTTTTGTGATAATACGCGAAAAAAAAATATGAAGTCAAATCTCGTCCTCATAGTGGCTCGAATCTGGGTTATTTACCGGTCACAAGTGCCTTTATCACCTTGATACATACATCCATATCTGTAAGGCCTGGGCCGGCAATGTAAAGGCTGAGTATCATCTGAAGAATTATGGAGATCGAGGAAGGTGTTATCCGCCGAGGCCGTAAAGATGATACGAAAGCAGAGTTCAATAAATGTTTTATGAAAAATAATTCTAGTTTAAAAACAAGCTAAAACATGCTTACTTCCATCGAAGTTAAGTTCATCATCTTTGATAGTGCACGTTAATCGGCAAGTTTAGGAGCTAAAGGTTTGTTCAGCTCCGCAAATATTCTCCAAATAGCAGATGTCACCCTTCGCGTTGTCTTCTTGCTGTTCTTACTATGTTTTTAGCCAATAGTTCGCCTATTTCTTCCCGGTGAAACGAGTGATCATGTCAGCCATATTTCGTTCTCACTACCAAAACAACTCAACCTGGACCCCAGGTCTTCTCGGTTAACAGTTCAGTAATCTGCGATAATCATCAGTTCAATATGGCAAAATTCTTCCATATTTGGTCGACAATAGCTGGTTATGATGAATTATGCGTGTGATTTTAGCCAATCAGAAACGGAGAAATATTTTGAATGAATAATAATAGGTTTTTCGGGCTTCATAAAGAGAGTAGTGAGAAGTGACGCGTGACACGCTCACGGCTTCCCCCCTCGCTCGTGTGTTCTCTCGTGGCTACTCGCTACCCGTTATACAAATAGTGAGCTTGCTCGCAGGCCAACTTGACATGAAAAAACTTATTTTAGTGTAGCAATAATAATAATTAAACGACATCAGTAAAAAGGAAAGTTGGTCACGTGGCGTTTGCTCTAAACGTGATTTGGTTGAAACTGGAGATAAAGCCGGAATATGGGAAATTCTCACTGGGGCTTAAAGGTACGAGTATGAGCCGTTTTTTGGACGAAAAAAGGTATATCTCTTTCGGCGGGAGCATCCCTTCATCTTGTAGATCATTAAAGGGGTATCCCGCGGGCTTTCAATGAGATCGAAAGAAAGAAATTCTTTCCTAGATTTCATCAAAGCGAGTTGATTAGTTAGTTTTTAATTTGTTTGTTTATCGTCAGATACCAGGACGACCACAATCGAGCTTATTTTGCCATTTTTGCAATAGCTAGATGGCTAGGCATGCGTCTGGACTTGATCTGCGTCATCTTTGCGACATTTGTCATTTACGTTGCAATCATTACTCAGTCTAAAGCAGGTAAGTTGAAACAACAAATGGCCAATCAAAATGTGCAATATTTAATTTTAAGACTCACGGATTTAACCTTAAATCCTTGAGCCCCAAAATTAAGCATTGCACATTATGGAACGAAGGATTTTTGTAGCCATATCTTGCGCGAAATATTTTATGGGTTTTTTGCTGTTCTTACCTTAACAGGAACGTGATTTCATTATAATCGTTAGGCATCATAAAGTTTGTTCCTTAGTTCCATCTTGTTATTCTCCCTGATGAAGCTTGGGGTGTAAAACCGGTCGAAGAAATTAAAAAAAGGTAACAGCATTCTCACGTTGCTTCGTGCTGCTCACTAGTGTTCAATTAAATAAATGTATCATTAAAAATATTTAAAAATGCAATAAATTGTACACCTGAGCTCACGATACAGTCATGTGACAGTGGTCAGCGGATACCCTATTTTGACAGCTGTCAATTGACCATAACATGTAGGTCCAATATCAAGGTAAACAGAGATTGTATATGCGTTGGACTCCAAGCCAGTAAGTTTGACATTTCACTTGCGCTAACATGAAAAGACAGACGTAAGAACAGACAAACGGATGACTTTGTCCCAATCAAAATTTCTTGGATGCATAAATAACCAAAATCTAATATCCATAGTGCTCCACTGTGCACGCTCTGCTGTAAATTGCGACTAGAACTGTAGTTTTTGTTTCGTTTTTGGCAGGGATTGCAGCATTATCCATTGTATACGCCCTGCAGCTTGCTGTTGACACGTCTCAGTATGCCGTTAGGATGTGGTCAGAAGCTGAAAGTTACATGACGTCCGTAGAGCGTGTCGTCAAATACAGTCAAATAGAACAAGAGCCTGGGTACCAGAATCATCGACAGCCTCCAGAACATTGGCCCCAGTACGGTCAATTACAATTAAAAAATGTGGAACTTGTTTACTACCACGGCGGACCCAAAATACTTAAAGGTATCACTTTTACTATTACTCCACAAGAGAAGATCGGAATTGTTGGTCGCACTGGAGCTGGCAAGACTTCATTGATTGCAGCCCTGTTTCGTATGCCTCAACCAACTGGTTACGTCATCATCGATGACGTCAATGTCGGTGATGTTAACATTCAAAGTTCTCGCCAAGCCATAGCGGTTATTACCCAGAATCCAGTGTTGTTTACCGGTACACTGCGAATGAATTTGGATCCTTTTGAGGAACACGAAGACAAGGAAATCTGGAATGCCTTAGAGGATGCGAGTTTGGAAGCCATGGTGAAAAAGCTTCCGATGCAGCTGAACCAGCTGGTGAAAGAAAGCGGAAGTAATTTCAGTACCGGAGAAAGGCAACTTTTGTGTCTGGCCCGTGCGTTATTGAGGAAGAACAAAATTATTGTTATGGATGAAGCAACGGCAAATGTGGATCACAAAACAGATCAGTTAATCCAGGAAACACTTCGCACGAAATTTAAGCATTGTACCGTGATTACAGTTGCTCATCGATTAAACACAATCATGGATTATGATCGAATTTTGGTTCTGAATCACGGAAGAGTTGTAGAGTATGACAAACCAGAAATTTTACTTCAGAATGAAGGAGGATATTTTTCTAGACTTTGTCGTAACTATGATGATAATGCCGACCACTAAGAACTGAATATTGAGTTGAACTATATCCCACAAACATTTGGCGAGTTTTAGTTACTAATCCTTCGAAGGATAGTTATTTATAGCAACGATTGTCTCAATCCCTGAAATTTCTCTTTTTTACTTAATTACCATATCTTTTGGATGAGCAGCCCTAATATCTAGGAATGAGAAGAAAAATACTTAGATTTCTGGGGATTGGGCTGATGGGGAGATTTAACCAAATGAGAGGTCCTGAATATTTTATGAAATACCTGCCAAATCGAGGAGTTTCAAATATCGCTCCTGTAGCTCTATCTTTGAGCATCTGGACTTTTTAAGAAAGACATAGGTTGCTCACCTTTTTCTGTAAACCGATCAAATAAACATGCTTCTTAAAGTCTGAAGTAAAAAATTTGTGCTGTTAATTTTCTTATGATTCATGGGCACCCAGCTTCCTTTAGAAGCCTGTTAAGGTTTAAACTTTGGAGCTGTTGTAAAAACTATTGATGTGTTCGGATATCATAGCGTGTT
>OZ037999.1:13410631-13418131 GCA_964035705.1 Porites rus
AATAACAAGAGCAGCTAAAAATGTTTTTGAAGGTTCTTAAGTTCCAATATAAAAACTGAATCCTACAAACAAGTCTCTGTGTCGAAGAAATGGTATCCTTTGGTCCCTCTCCTCAACAGTAACTATTAGCTGGCAAATTAGTATTCTTTCCCAAATGACCTGCTTGCTCGAAGGGAGGACTTCGTTTATTCAAACATGAATTACACTCAACTCGCTCTTAACGGACACCTAGAGTTGGTCCCTACCTTTCTTTACTCCCTATAAGTTCGGACTCTACATAAGACGGACATCTCTCTAAGACGTACAGTGCCGGTCGCAAAGGCGTCTCATCTTACACGGAGAGAGTCAACCGGTAGCAAGCTATTTATTTCCTGAAGTCACTTTTTCAACAGGCTTTTAAAGGAATTGTGTACAACACTTTTTTCTGAGGGATATTTTATTTTCTTCTTATTGTTATTGTTTTCCGTCTTCACTTATTCGCTCTTCTTTTTTTTTGTATTGTGTACTGTAGTGTAATTTATTGGTACAGGGACCCCTGAATTAGTGTAATCAGTTTACCACTAAACTGTTGTTAATAAACATGTTGTACTGTTTGTGGAGTCATTAATGAAATTATTTAAAAAAAATGAAAAAGAATTTGAATTCGACAGCAGTGCACAACTGTGAAAAACTGTCACATCCACATTTCGAAAACAAAGCAGTGGGTTTCTAATTTTAAATGCATGTGTGCAGTAATATTATATTTAAAAACGTTGAAATTAATTCCGACCTTTTCAAGGTTGAAATTTACAAGTATTGCCTAATTAAAGTCAGTTTTTTTAAATTGACTTTTTTTATTTCCAAGGTTCTATGTCTGGAGAGTCTGAGGCGCAGAATATTTTTCCTGCTGCTTTTACCTTGATGGAACACACCCCAGAATCATCCAATCTACAGGATCCGCGAGGTCTTGAAGGATTCCGCACATATAAGTTCTATCGGTACTAATCCAACCAAGCTTTTAAGCGGACAAGTTTGAATAATTTCTATTATAAATTGTGTTAATAATAATAATAATAATTTATAGTTACTTAGTGTTAAAGTTTATAGTGTAATGTGATGTAATGTAGTTGTAATGTATTGTGGTGCGATAGTATGCAATGCCAATTTTGTAACGTTATTATTGTAACGCTGTGGAGTATTTAATAAAAGTTTGAAAAAAATTTAACAAGTTATGAAACTGGTTCCAGTGATGAGCTTTCGCGGTATTATCTAACAAAAAAGAAAAGTTGGACTGGACTCTGGAACCTCGACTAGATTGAAAAGGACTTGACGTCTTATTTTTGTTAGTTTTTCGACCTTGGAAAACTTTCTTGACATCTCCAGAAAAGGCCGTGAGAAAAATAAAAATAATGCCTGGACTCCAAGATGGCCAGTTGGGAACCAGTCCAGTCCAAAGTCTGGAGTCAAGTCTTTCCAACTACCCTTGGTTTAACTGAAAAATTCCATAGTTCTATAGAATCTTGAGACACAACTGATGAAGTTTGAAACAATCTGATATCTTTCTTATAACAGGGAATGAGCCCAATTCTCTTGTCAAATTTACCCCTTATTAGCGCATTTCCAGAGTAGAAAAGGGCATGTGCCATTCACATTCGTGGATTTTTCGTCTCATCCGGATCTCTAAGTTGCCCTGGTAGATCATCTCGAAAGTTCATGGGCATGATTAAGTAGCTGTACTTTCGTTAGAATATTCTAAGGGGTATTTCTTTTTTATATACCGAAATTTCCAGGAATCCTTCCGTTTTTTCTTACATTAACTGCAATATGTTGATACTAATGTGAAAAACACAGCATCCGAAAATCGCTGAGCCGGATAGGAGTTAATACCCAGAGGAATAGAACGGTTTTCCAGAAATATTTAGCCTTTCTCGACCTTTAGAACTTTCAAGTCAAAATTTGATCCTTCGAAACGGTTATTTCACAGGCAGTCATTGGGTATGCTGATCATTTGCGCCGGCTCTGACTTGAAAACCATAACAATGACGGCTAATTCGCGTTTTGCTTGCTTGTTTTGTCTCAATATTTTTGACCAACTAGTTACCACAGGAAAGGTAATTCAACGTTTATTTAATATACTTAGCGATATATCGCTATGGGTGAAACAAACGGTAAATCCAGTACACGGTTAGACACTCACATTGTGCGTGCGGGTGCCCTGTGATTTAATGTAATTTAAAATGAATTCGTACTGACTTTGTAAACAAATTCTTTATTATTTTATTGTTCTTTATTATTATTATTATTATTATTATTATTATTATTACTATTACTATTAATAACTTCTCCATCTCTTCAGCAATTTACTCATTTTATTAATCTATATCTTTATTCAGAGCTTCAGTATGTTACAGCTCAGTGTCTCCGATTTGCTCTATAACCGCCGTTTATAATTGGCTCTGCTATTTGCTGGTAGAGCAGTTTGTAAATTATCGCTTTGTACTACCTTGGTGAATAAACTCAAAGAAAAAAAGGAACTAGTCTTCTGTAGCTTATTTTTAGAGCATCCGCATTAGTAACTTGTAGGTCCTAGATTAGACCCCCGTTAGGAAACCTTGGTTTTAAATGTTTGTTTCTTTGTTTTCCGTGGGGTCTGTTCAGAGAGTCTCAATGGGGTTAACCGTCAGCCGTCAAACGGCCTAAGATATAACCGTCAAAAAAGGTTATATTTTACCGTCACCCGTCAAAAATGCAGGTTTTGATTAAACGACACCTGATTTCAGGTGATCTTCACAAATATCACGAGATTCTGGCCAAGAAGAATCTCTCAACTGTAAAACTCACTCAGCCATATTCTCAAAACCACACTCTTTCAGAAATTACAAGGCCTTGCAGCTTGCTTATATCTGGAACTATTTCGACTTTTTAAAACGAAAAGCCAAGACATCCTCCAAGACACAGACATTAATGTTTACTTAAACTCTTGGAAAAAATTTCTCCTTCATAAAAGTCAAACGTCAAAAGCCCTAAAACTTAATAACCGTCAGCTGTCAAGAAATTGGAAAAAATTAACCTTCAACCTTCAAAGCTACCACCCCATCGAGACCCTCAAATAACTGGGAAGTTCTTTAAACAGGTCTTGTTTGATTGTCGCCATGTATCATGTGCTTTGCAAAAAGCGTACGTGATCATCCTGGATTTTGACAGTTTTCTACTGACCCTTAATAAAATTGATATTCTTCGCCACAAAGCTTTGAGATCTAACCGCTTAGAGCAATTTAAAAAAGCATTGTTCAAACTTAACTAGGTGAACGATAGTGTACCTCCCTTGATAGATATTCCTTTAAGCTACACTGTACTGTTTCACCTTTTAGATTAGCGTCTTCTTCTTTTAGTTCCTTTCCCTTTCTTTTTTAATTTCCGTTACTTTTTTTAAAGTTATTTTTATTTGTCAGCGGGCCATTGTAAAAAATGGAAAATAGTTTCATTGCATATTTATTGTAATTGTTATGTAGTTTTCTTTCCTTTCATTTTCAATGTATTTTGAATAAAAAATTTCAAAAAAGTAATGCTAAAATTGGCAATGCCAAAAAGAAACCTCTACTCGCAGGGTAGGATCCCAGCACAATGCCATGTCAAACTCGTCTAATTAAAGCGACATAAAGTGGATCAGGCGAGGATCTAGAATAAATACTGACCGATTTCCTAAACGAGGGGCCGAGTGAGAAAGCTTTTAAGGGAGCCTGGGGATATGCACTCCCGGGAAGTTTTTTGGATTTTAACTCCCTAAACTTCCCTTTCCCGGGTTTCTGATTCATTGAGGGCCGGACATCGAATGTCCGGACTTGGAAAAAGAAAACATTTGTCCAAACCATCAGTTCCAGGTTTCAACTTGGAAAGTTCATTTATTACTAAATATATGTATGATTTTTATGAAAAAATCTGACCGATTTCAGAAGAACGGTGGAAACCGGTGTGTATCCGTGCCTGTGGGTGACCACTTGATGCAGAAAAATTTGTGGGACAAAAGTACGTGAGAAAATGGTTTTAAAAAATGAAAGATAAAAACAAAGGCGGTGAATGTGCCTTAACATGAAAATTGATCGACTCGATTTTTTGTTATTTTGGTGGGTTTTGGACGAGCATAGTAGCACGTTTCACGAGGCACGTTTTAGGTCACGTTTTTAAGGTACTATAAAAGTTCATTTCGAGCTTGAGGGCTCAGTTTGCCTCTTTAATCGAAACAGAAAGGTTGTAACGATCCCAAGCTAAGTATCAGTATTCAGTACGTAATCGAGAATGTCTGCTTCAAGCGAGGTGAGTATCATTTGTCCTACAATTTTCATTTTATATAAGAGAGAATGAGCTCATTTTCTCTTTTACACGAGTGCATGGACGAAAAAATGGATTTGCACCAAATTTACTCGCTGCAAATATGTTGCAAAACTGTGAAAACTGACTGGAAAAGATGGGGTAAACTCTACGTGTACATACCAATTTACATGGATTTGTAAATTAGAGAGAGAGAGAGAGACCTTGAATTATTCGGAATGAAAGTAGTCCATTCAGACGCATTTCAGGGGCTTGTTTTGCTGAAATGTACTGCTGTTAATTTGTGCCCCGATAAAAATTAAAACAATAAAACTAACAAGAAGACAATTGAGCTTTTTATTTTACCATCTTGGCTCCGTTTACTCCTCATTTTGCACATTTCCTGACATTTTTGCGACATGTTTGCCAGACAGGGACGGTCAAAGATGATCTTTTGTTGCTTTAAACAAAGTTTTTAGCTTTTATAAAAATAAGAACTGCCCTGAGTGCCAGCAGGTTATTTTTTTGTTCTTTCTAAATCATGGAAAAGGAAAATGTATGCGACGGCCTGAGCGTCATCATGGCCTGAGAATTGACCGCCGACTTTTCGAGGGCGCTACCACTGGTTTCCCTACGAAATAGGGAGCTGAAGCAAAGACGTTTTTGAGCGACGAACGTCAACCGGAAGTAGACTTTTTGCATTCTCGGGCAGTGGTTTTTGCCCTAGTTCTAAGACAAATCTTCTCTTTATGAGTTAAGATACTTAGTAATAAACAATTAGTCTCGTAAAGGTACAGTGAAAGGAAAAAGATCACACTTCCGGTTGACGTGCGTCGCTCAAAAAAGTCTTTGCTGAAGCTCCCTAACGACGTCTAAGGAACGACTGCAGAAATTCCATACTGATGACGTGTCACTACCCGAGATCTGAATTATCAAGGCAACCTCGTTCCCAGGTTCTCTCTCCTACCCGTCGCTCCTTAGCCGGACTGGTAGGAGAGAACCCTGGGAACGAGTTTGCTGGGTAATGTGGTTGAAGTAAATTTTCCTCGCAGCGAACCCGATCAATCAAAAGAACTACTGTACAGAGATCTGGGTATTGCACCTTTCTCCTCTGCAGGGTCTCTTTGTGTTGTGGGCTTTCTGTATTTTTTTTTTTTTCGATTATTGCTATTTTTATAGGAATACCCAGCGGGAGCCTCTGCGGAGGAGAGAGGTATTACACGTCATCAGTATGAAATTTCTGTGCTCGTTTCTCAGACGTCACTGGTAGTAGCATCGCGAAATGTCGGTAGCTTGTGAAGAAGCTTTTTGAAACCAAAGACACTTTTTAAATCCTGGATACTTTGAAAAACGCCTGACATCTGAAGCCACTGAGTACATTATCACTTAAAATTGTTAATTTAGCTGGTCAACAAATGGCGATTACTCGAATGATTTTGAGTGAGTAAAAAGTCCTTTTACCGTGGCATCTACCTTAGTTATTACATGAAATTTTGGCGACGCGTTGTTAAGCGATTTTGAAAACTCCTTATTTAGCGGCACTTTAATTTAGCGACAATTTAACCGTATATGTGATAAAATCATAAAAGTCAATAGCTTCGTTTAAATCAAAATCATACAACGTTCTAAAACCTAATTTTAAACGAAATACACGTTATAATCGACCGTCAAATAGCACGTGTGTGTGAAACTGACCAAATGGCGGAATTTCATACTGTACTCACTTTAATTTTTAATAGCGATGATTTAAATTTAGCGACACTTAGTTCTGGTACATTTTTAATTTAGCTATTTGTAGAATAAACGCCAAATTCGCTAATTTTTTAGTGTCGCCAAAATTTCGTGTAATAAGGTAACTATTAGCTTTCATCTTTTCTTAGTTTCTGCAACAAGAAGTGACCCAGAAACGCCTGGCGAATAACCTTTACAGAGAGACTTATAAAGGTGAGGCAATCAGTTCACTCTCTACTGAAATTTAAACTTAAAAAGGGAGAAATACAATCGGATACGCTTATGTTTCTAATAGTTTAGTTACAATCGTTTTCTGAGCCCTAAAACCGATCAGGAACCGTGAGGCCGGGTTAGCTCGGAACCCTCAAGTTTGTATACGGAACAATGAAACATTCTTGTTCACCTTTTCTGACATTGTTCAAAAGTTAAAACGTTGCGGGAAAATTTGACTGATAAGTTTGCTGATTGTGATTTTATACCTCGAGACTACTCAAAAGATATAGCAATTTTTTGAGTTTGAGGCCTCATAGTTCTAAATTTGCTCTTCAGGCACTACTTTGTTTTCTGCTAGACACTAGATATGGGGTCGTAAAACCAATAACAAGACCCCTCAGCTAAATATTTTTTGGAAGGTTCTTGCCTTCCAATATGAAATTGAATTCTACAAACAAGTCACTGTGTCGAAGAAATGGCATTTTTTGGTCCGTCTCCTCAACAGTAATTGTTAGCTGGCAAATTAGTATTCTTTCCCAAATGACGTACATGCTTTAGAGAGGGCATCGTTCATTCAAACATGAATCAGATAAGGGGGGAGGGGGGGAGGTCATCCTGACCCTTACAAAAGAGGGGGGACCCGGTCGCCAAAAAAATTTATACGGCCCTTTGGGCCTCAGTTTGGCGTAAAAATAAGGGGGGAGGGATAGCGGGCCTCCTGGGCCCCTCCCCTGGATCCGTTACTGTTATTAGAGCAGGGGCCCCTGAATTAGTGTAATCAGTTTACCACTAAACTGTTGTTAATAAACATGTTGTACTGTTTGTGGAGTTATTAATAAAGTTATGAAAAAAATAATGAAATAGAATTTGAGAAGGACAGTGCACAACAATGAAAATTGTCACATCCGCATTTACAAAACAAAGCAGTAGGTTTCTAAGTTTAAATGCATGTGTGCAGTAAACGTTCAACTGATTAATTCCGACTTTTTCAAAGTTGAAATTTATAAGTATTGTATAAAGACAAGGGTTTTCTTTTAACTATTTTTTTTATTTATTTCCAAGGTTCTATGTCCGGAGAGTCTGAGGTGCAGAATATTTTTCCTGCTGCTTTTACCTTGATGGAACACACCCCAGAATCATCCAATCCACAGGATCCGCGATGTCTTGGCGGATTCCGCACATATAAGTTCTATCGGTACTAATCCAACCAAGCTTTTAAGTGGATAAGTTTGAATACTTTTTACGATAAATTGTTTTAATAATAATAAT
>OZ037999.1:13423131-13478131 GCA_964035705.1 Porites rus
GGAACCCTTAACCTATACCAGAGCTAGTTCAGCTGAATTTTGCTACCCTATACTAGAGTAAACTCCCCAAATCCCCCTATCCTAGAGTAGTTGTTTCCCTAGTCTACATAAAATCTTCAACCAACTGATCAGTTTCCTAAAAAATGATACCCTATTCTAGACCCAAATGCTCTGATTTATATACCCTATCCTAGAGTAAACTGCTTGAAAACCATACCCTTCACAGCGGCACATACCTATATAGCCCATATATGGCAGTACCCCCCCCCCCCTCCTCCCCCGGGGAAAGAGAGACCTTTAATTTATTTTACATTTACACACCAATTTACAAGGAAGTTGTAAATCGGAAAGAGAGACCTTTAATTATTCGGATCAAAGTAGTCCATTCAGACGCCTTTCAGAGGCTTATTTTGCTGACATGCACTGCTGTTAATTTGTGCCCTGATAAAAATTCAAACAATAAAACTAATAAGAAGACAATTGGGCTTTTCATTTTACCATCTTTGCCCCGTTTACTTCTCGTTTTGCACATTTCATGACATTTTTGGAACATTTTTGTCAGACAGGGACGGCCAAAGATGATCTTTGTTGCTTTAAACACAGTTTTTAGCTTTTATAAAAATAAGAAAGTCCTTTCACCGTGGCATCTACCTTAGTACATGAAATTTTGGCGACACGTTATTAAGCGATTTTGGAACATGAGTCAGTCACATGAGTCACATGAGTCACCTAATTCTCGCGATTTCACGAACTGAAACTTTGGCGAATTAAGGTATTCGCAACTTTTACGAGGACAATTTAACATTTATGTGATAAAATCATAAACGTCAATAGCTTTATTTGAATCAAAATCATACAACGGTCTAAAACTTAATTTTAAACGAGACAGGCCAAACTGCAACTGAGATAAAATATCTTAATTCTGTCCTCACTCATATTTTTAGGTACATTGTCACAAAAAGTCAATGATACACATTATAATTGACCGTCAAATAGCGTATGTGTGTGAAACTGACCAAATGGCGGAATTTCATACTATACTCACTTTAATTTTTAACAGCGATGATTTAAATTTAGCGATGCTTAATTCTGGTGCATTTTTAGTTTAGCTATTTCTAGAATAAACGCCAAATTCACTAATTTTTTAGTGTCGCCAAAATTTCGTGTAATAAGGTAACTATTAGCTTTCATCTTTTTCTTTAGTTTCTGCAACAAGAAGTGACCCAGAAACGCCTGGCAAATAACCTTTACGAAGAGACTCATAAAGGTGAGGCAATCAATTCACTGTCTACTGAAACTTAAACTTAAAAAGGGAGAAATACAATCTCATACGCTAATATTTTCTAATGGTTTTGTTAAATCGTTTTCTGAGCCCTAAAACCGAGCAGGGATCGTAGGGTTAGCTCGCGCGCACGCGGTGAACGGAACCCTCCAGTTTGTACACGGCACAATGAAACAATCTTGTTGACCTTTTCTGACATTGTTCAAAAGTTAAAACGTTTCGGGAAATTAAAATTTGACTAATAAGCTTGTTGATTGTGATTTTATACCTCGAGACTACTCAAAAGATATAGCAATTTTTTGAATTTGAAGCCCTATGGTTCTAAATTTGCTCTTCAGGCACTACTTTGTTGTCTGCTAGACACTATATATGGGGTCATAGAACCAAAAACAAGATCCCTCACCTAAAAATATTTTTGAAGGTTCTTGCGTTCCAATATGAAATTGAATCCTACAAACAAGTCTCTGTGTCGAAGAAATGGCATCCTTTGGTCCCTCTCCTCAACAGTAATAATGTTAGCTGGCAAATTAGTATTCTTTCCCAAATGATGTACATACTTTAGAGAGGGCATCGTTTACTCAAACATGAATCAGTCCAGTCATTTCTCTCTTAACGGACACCTCCATAAGAAGGACACTTGGCTAAAAACGGACGCCTAGAGTTGGTCCCCATCTTTTTTTACTCCCTTTTCAGGGGCGTAGCCAGCCAATAGACCTGCAGGCCCGGGTCTACAAATTTTTGG
Organism: Porites rus; assembly: GCA_964035705.1. Classification (NCBI taxonomy): domain Eukaryota; kingdom Metazoa; phylum Cnidaria; class Anthozoa; order Scleractinia; family Poritidae; genus Porites; species Porites rus. Next base: position 13,425,156 of record OZ037999.1, read on the forward strand.
TTTGATTACTCTACCGCTTGTAATAAACTATGCGTGGTTGGGGTGAGCTAAAACGCTTTAAGAGGTCAAAGTGTTGGTGAGGTCAGTGCGTCCTAGTCCTGCATGCAGTTTTCAGGATATGTAGAAATGAAAGTCAGCCAGGTCTACAAATACTCGAAAAGCTAGCTACGCCCATGCGTTTAGTTCGGACTCTCTATAAAACTGACATCTGTCTAAGACACATAGTGCCGGTCGCGAAAGGCCACAAGAGAGAGTCAACTGTAGCACTGTATTAGTTTCCTCATTGTAAAGCTTGCTACTGAAGTCACTTTTTCAATAGGCTTTTAAAGGAATTGTGTTCAACACTTTGTTCTTAAGGTTATTTTATTTTATTCTTCATATTATTGCTTGTCATTTTTTACTTATTCACCTTTTTTTTTCTTTTAGTATTGTGTACTGTAGTGTATTTTATTCAGTGCCCGGTCCAGACCGTGAGATAAGGGGAGGAAGGGGGGCGGTCATCCAGACCCTTAGAAAAGAAGGGGGCCCGGTCGCTAAAAAATGTTTCTTCGGCCTTAGTTTGGTGTAAAAATAAAGTGGGGGGGGGGGGGGGGGGGGCTCCCGGGCCCCTCCACTGGATCCGCCACTGTTATTAGAGCAGGGGCCCCTGAATTAGTGTAATCAGTTTACCACTAAACTGTTGTTAATAAACATGTTGTACTGTTTGTGGAGTTATTAATAAAGTTATTAAAAAAACAATGAAATAGAATTTGAGAGGGACAGTGCACAAAAATGAAAATTGTCATATCCGCATTTACAAAACAAAGCAGTGGGTTTCTAAGTTTAAATGCATGTGTGCAGTAAACGTTCAAATTGATTCCTACTTTTTCAAAGTTGAAATTTATAAGTATTGCATAAAGACAAGTTTTTTTAACTGAATTTTTGTTTATTTCCAAGGTTCTATGTCTGGAGAGTCTGAGGTGCAGAATATTTTTCCTGCTGCTTTCGCCTTGATGGAACACACCCCAGAATCATCCAATCTACAGGATCCGCGAGGTCTTGGCGGATTCCGCACATGTTTTACCTGTAGGAAATAATCTAACCAAACTTTTAAGCGGATAAGTTTGAATAATTTCTATGATTAATAATAATAATAATAATAATAATAATAATAATAATAGTAATAATAATAAACTTTATAGTTACTTTAGTGTTAAAGTTTATAGTGTAATGTAATGTAAGGTATTTGTAATGTACTGTAATGCAATATTATGTGATGCCAAGTAACGTTTGTATTGTAACGCTGTGGAGTACTTAATAAAAGTCTAAAAAGACTGAAACAGATTGCAATGATTACCTTTCGCGATATTCTCTAACAAAAAGGAAAGTTGGACTGGACTCTGGAAACTGGAATAGATTGGACTAGACTTGACGTCTTAATTTTGTTGGTTTTTCGACCTTTGAAAACTTTCTTGACATCTCCAGAAAAGGTCGTGAGAAAAATTAAAATAATGCCTAGTCCAAAGTTCAGAGTCCACCCTTTTATTTTCCAGCTGGGCGTGGTTTAACTGAAAAATTCTATAGTTCTATAGTATCTCGAGACACAACTGATGAAGTTTGAAACAATCTGATATCTTTCTTACAATGGGGAATGAGACCAATTATTCTCTTGCCAAATGTACCCCTTACCCCTATGTCAGCGCATTTCCAGAGTAGATAAGGGCGTGTCCCATTCAATAGTTTTGTTTGACTCCTTAAAATTCGGCTATATATTTTGAAACAGATGACCATATAAGAGCGATGGTAATATAATTCCAATACGGAGGTATTTATCTAATGCTTCACTTTTCTCTTTTTCGGCTTGTTTCAAAGAGACAAAAAATTGAAAAAAAAAACATTGTCTGATCGGTGACACTTCGGCGAGCAATAACAAGCAGAGAATTCTTGCAACGACCACTGTAACGGCAATGAACTAAAATTTATTCGTTCATGAAATGAATTCGCGTTTATTGCTCAGTATGTTAATTTTGGGTAGATTTTCTTGGAAATGAATTCGCAGGAAACACGGAACATAGACCTCTTTTGGTGGCGGCTCATTTATTTATTCTTTTATATGTATGTAAACAAGCCTTCCTGGCCTCGTTTGAAAGTAAGAATTGTTTTCTATTTTGCGCATGCTAACAAGGTAGGAGAGGCTAATTATTATACATATTGTTGAAATACTTTTCTGACGGGGACCTAGCTGAAGCCTTTCAACAAAACCAATACAACTTCTTTGACTCAGAACTTTTATTCACTTGCTTCTTGTGAGTTGCCAATCTCTCTCTATATATTTATTTTCTCTGTTCCCGTTCTTATATCACCCGAACAACCAGCTGCTTAAAATAAACTATTGCTGACGTAAGTCTAATCTGATTGGTTACAGCGGACTAATTTCCATTAGACCATCGGGATGTGTACTTTGTCAAAGTGATTTTAACTTTTGACTTTTCTCTATGAAGTTGTGGTTGTCCAGTTAGTATAAAGTAAGGAGAGCAATATAAAAACCATAAAGAACTTATTTTGACATGAATTTTTGACAATAAAAAGATGAAGGATTAAAATTACGGTTCAGAAGTTTCTTAGTTGTTGTTGAAAACTCAAGAGGTGTTTTAAAAGCTTCTTGTCAAAAATGATTGGTTTAACGTTTCCATAAATTAACTGATGATGTGTTCGAAAAATCGAGCACCCTAATTAGAAATACAGTACGTGGTCAAAAGTAGAAATTATAACAATAGATGTTTACCCAGCAATGCAAGCACCTAGAAAAATAGAAGATATCTCGCTCTCTTTAAATTGAATATATTTTATTGTACGTAGAAACTATCGACTGACATGAATTCGGTTGAGAGTGCAAAAAAATAACTCTAAAAATGGTTAAAAATAAAGACGCTAGTCTTTTCCTGGAAAAGACTGATAAAAGGTGAAGTTGAGGACAAAAATGTCAAATTGTGTAATTCTTAGTGTAAATCTGAGGCTTTGTTCCTTTTGCATTGAGGAACTTAATTGAACATTCTTTTACGATAAAAGGGTTGTCGTGGAAGTTGCGAGAGTGTACCAAAATAGAACATATTTGTTTACGAACGAATTCATGAAAGGAGAAGGTTTATGTTGATGAATATTTTGTACATCGAACTTGTAAAAGTATTCTAAACGCCATTCTAAACAACTAATGATAGGTGAATATTCGTGATACATACCTGACATTACATCCCAATAAATATCCCTTGGTTAACTAATCATACTATAACCACTTAAGAAATCCTCTTAATTTTAAGCATAAACCAAAGTGGGTAAGAGTAAACTAGATCAAGGCTAAAATTTACATTGCTTGCATTTTTATTGTTTAACAATATCATAGAATATTTTATAAGACCGCCATTATGAAAGAGGCCTATAAATGTTTTGCGTAGTCATATGTGTACCTGTACTGGGGCATGCTACCTATAAAGGACTATATATAGTAGGAGGCTCCCCCAGGAAAGGGCACCTTTTTCAAGTATATGAAAGGGTAGGGGTTTCACTAGTTTTAAGTATATGAAAGGGACCTAAAAAAGTTAACAGGCGTTTTTTATGGCTGTGAAAAAGACAAGAAAAATTTCTGGTTTAGAAAGTGCATTTACAGCAGCTAAAAGAGACGCAAAGTTCTGAACTAGATTTGTGAAAGTGGTACCATTTGTCATTAAAAGGTATACGAAAGGGGGACTTTTTCTGTCGAAAATGGTATATAAAAGGGTAAGGGGTTGGACCTTCGGGAAACGCGTAAGTTCTCCAAAAAATGTCACAATAAGAATTTCACGCCTGTTATCTTGCAGAGGACCAAAAAAAATGTACCAGAAGGTGCAGGGGCACCCAACGAATATTTTTCTTCTCTCCCTAAGAATGATTGGAATGTTGCTATCGACATCATCCATCACGGGCATGTAGAGAGGTTTAATTAAATCAACTTTTCCCAAATTTGGTTATATTTTCTGAAAACATGGTTGAAATATGTTAAAGCTTTTTCCTTAAAACAGAGCTCCTCAATAACTGCTCTTTATTTTTTTCATTTCTAAACATACACATACTGAATAAGGGCTAGAACATTTTACTTCTTGGTTGAGCAACTTTAACCGCATTAAATACAGTTATAATTGAAACATGAAATTTCCAGTGAAGATTAAAAAAATTTACATAAATGTACCGCATAAACCATGAATCAGTATTTGCAATCCACACTACATCTGCAACTCGCACAAAAATCATTGTAAAATAGCACAAAAAATGAAGACAATTGTACGCATATCAGCAGTAAAATTATAACCATGTCTTCCAATTAACAAGAAAGTTATTTAGGAATTTATTAAAACAGCTCTGAGACAGTTACCCTAGTTGAAACAAAACAAAAAAGGGATAAATGATTTTAAAAAAAGTTGAGGAGGACAAATAACTGATAATAAGGCCAAGCTAACAGCACCGATCATCAGAAGCCTTAGACGGTCGCCTTACACCACGTGTTGAAGAAGAGAGGGTCATGCAAAAGAACCAACAGTAAAAAAATTCTCGTTGTCACAACTGTAGCCCCACCTACAGCAAAAGAGAGGGTCGCAAGGACGAACAGACAAATAATGCTCGTGGTCACAACTCTAGCCCCACCTACAGCAGGAGAGAAGGTCGCAAGGACGAACAGACAAATAATGCTCGTTGTCACAACTCTAACCCCACCTACAGCGGGAGAGAGGGTCGCAAGGACGAACAAACAAAGAATGCTCGTTGTCACAACTCTAGCCCCACCTAAAGCGGGAGAGAGGGTCGCAAGGACGAACAGACAAAGAATGCTCGTTGTCACAACTCTAGCCCCACCTAATGGCAGGAGAGAGGGTCCCAAGGACGAACAGACAAAGAATGCTCATTGTCACAACTCTAGCCCCACCTAATGGCAGGAGAGAGGGTCTCAAGGACGAACAGACAAAGAATGCTCGTTGTCACAACTCTAGCCCCACCTAATGGCAGGAGAGAGGGTCTCAAGGACGAACAGACAAAGAATGCTCGTTGTCACAACTCTAGCCCCGCCTAATGGCAGGAGAGAGGGTCCCAAGGACGAACAGACAAAGAATGCTCGTTGTCACAACTCTAGCCCCACCTAATGGCAGGAGAGAGGGTCGCAAGGACGAACAGACAAAGAATGCTCGTTGTCACAACTCTAGCCCCACCTACAGCAGGAGAAACAGTCTCAAGGACAAATGACGAATGAATACTCAAACATGAGCAAGCCCTTTAGTGAGAGGAATAGTGTTCTGTTTACATAGACTTAGTCTACTGTCAGGCAGGTTAAGGTAAAAGAAGTTTAAACATGACCAAGTGGTTGACTGTCTGCCGCTATATGTAAAAAGGAAATCAAAGATCCATTGCTAAAATTACCGAAGTCCACTATACAACACAGTTCAATGATGCATTGTCTTCACACCTACCAGGTACATGTCTACAGAAACGGATGTCTTTTTATAAGTAAATCAATAAATTGTTTTTTAAGGGGAATTGCAATCCTTCCGTTTTTTTTTTGACAATAACTGCAATATCCGTGGTACTGTATAGCCTGCGAGCAAGCTCTCCTTTTGTCGCAGGCTAGGTGCTGTAATGTAAAAAACACAACATCCGAAAATCGCCGAGTTAATACCCAGAGGAATAGAACGGTTTTTCACAAATGTTTAGCCTTTCTCGAGCTTTAGAACTTTCAAGTCAAAACGTGCCCCTTCGAAAAAGTTATTTCACAGGAAGTCATTGGGTACCCTGATAATTTGTCTTGAGCGTGAGGGTCGCATCACCCTCAGATCGGATGTTCACTTAAACTTTGCTTGGCATCAGTAGATGATCACTTGAAACACAAATGGGACAATGATTATCTTTTGCGAAGAGACTTTTGATCTCATCACGGCCAAGTCCTGTGCAGGATGCTTGTGACCTCAAGCTCTCTACTGACGTGTATAGATGTGCCTACCTTCGCTGTCACGTTATCCGCGAGATATGACATTTTAATTAGTTACATTCAAGGACTGTTTTTTCTTTCGTGATTGTAACATTGATTATTTTATTGCATGATCATCGTATATCCGTTTTTTGGATAGGCGTACAAAGCTTTATTCAGTTTTATTTCCTTTACGTCAGAAGGCATGCGTTAGATTATTCTTTTCCTAAGCACGTTTATTCAGTTGTAAGAAGTCCATCACAGTGTAAGGAGCTTTTGGAGAACTTTCGGAGTTATTACAACTGTAGGAGATTTGGAGTTCTTTTAACCCCTGGAGTCAAGATCAGACGTAAGTCACGCTTGTAATTCAGTAGTTTGTTTTTCTTTCTTTTTTCGTGCACGGAGCATTATCTTAGTTTTCTTTTCTTCTGACGTAAAAATCGCACGTTTCTTTCTAGTTTTCACCGCAAGTGCTGTAAATAGTCGGACTAGCCTGATTTTAATAAACGCCATTGAATCTTGCTGACCGCCTAGTGCTTCACTGTGGTTGACCTGGCGAACTCCAGTGCCTAACGCCACGCGTCTACGACACTGGGAACGCGACAGTGAAAAGTCTGATCCATCAACATCAGAGGCTTAAGAGGTAAGCCGTATGTAACCGTATTTAAAACCGAAGTCACGAAAAGATGGCAAGCAAAAACATTGACGGAGTCACGGAGAGTGGAGTTAGGAGAAGTAAAAGAAAAATACAATTGACACCTAAGGCCCTTCAAAACGCCATAGAAGATAAACGGAGAGAAATCCTTAAGTCGCGTAGAAGGCTCTTAATTATCATGCGATTAGTTGAAGAGACTACTGATGACACCGATATCAAGACCATAGCGAGCGACCTCACGGCCGCCGCGGGAGAGTTTGGAAGCCTTTTACAAGGCCTACTTAGCCTGTATGAGCAGGATCTTCACGGCGAATTTATAGATAGAGACCAACTCAAGGAGGAAAACGAGACCTTAAAACGAGCCCTCCTACTTATAGATAGTTTAAAAAATAGAATTGCTAGACAATCCGACGAATTGTTGGAGACAAGATCTGTTTACTCTCGTCATTCTTCGCGCCGCTCATTAGTCTCTAGTACTAGCAGCAGCGTTGCAAGATTGCAAGCACTAGCCGATGCGAGAGCCGCAAGTCAAGAAGCTCAGTACACGCGCCTCATAGCAGAAAAAGAGCTCGAGCGCAGAACGCGTGACGCCGAGGCGGAAAGGATTCGGCAACAAGAAAAAGCGCGATACGAAAAGGAGTTAAAGATTCTAGGAGCAGATAAAAAAGCCGCTGTAGCAAATGCGAAGCTAAAAGTATTTGAGGAAGCCCTATTAGAACAGGAGTTGGAGAGAGATTCCGAATTGCCATCACTTGAAGTTCCCGGAATAAAAAACGAAGAGCGCACTTCACAATGGGTTCATTCCTCTCGCACGCTTAATCCCCCACCCGCGGATTATCGATCACGCCCCGGACGTACACATGAATCGTCAAATGCCTTAGAACAATCAAAGCCTTTATCGCCTTCAGTAGTATCGAAAAGTCAATCTTTCAGTCAAGATCTGCCAAATAAGAAAGCGCAACAAGATACTCCCTTTAATAGAGAGCCAATTAGCACATCAACCCCCTTAATAGACGTCACTGGAAGCCAGCTAATTGAGACATTGACATCGGTAAACCAGCAAATTGTCGCCGGACTCGCGCGTCAAAATCTGCCTAAATGCCACCCTGACGTTTTTAGCGGGGACCCCACGCTTTTTCACCCGTGGAAAGCAGCGTTTAAAGCCATGATAACGGATGTCAGCGTATCCCCCGTCCAAGAGATAAACTACCTGCGTAGTTTTACAAGCGGAGAGCCTCAAAAACTTGTTGACAATTATCGAAAAAGGAAACATCATGACCCCTGTGGGCTATTGAAAAACCTCTGGGCGGAATTGGAGAGGCGTTTCGGCAGCGCAGCGACAATTACTAATGCATTACTGGAGCGAATGCACGTGCTTGCCGCGTTCAGAGAAAGTGAAAATGACAAGCTTCAAGAATTTGCCGACCTCTGCGCCGATGTAACCAGCCAAATATCCTGCCTGCCTGGCCTCGCGTGTCTCAACTTCCCCAATGCAATACAACCGATCGCAGCTAAGCTACCACCGTCGCTTCGCGGGAAATGGGAGAAAGAACTAGCTAAATTCTCGGAGAACAATGGAGACGCCTATCCTGGCTTTCACGTTTTCTCGGAAGTTGTTCAAAAACATGCTAGGATAAAAAACAATCCAAACATTAACATCGGAGCTAGACTTGTCAATCCTCCTATCCAAACGCCGAGTCGCGCAGGACAGAACAAAAAGGCGCTTAAAACACACACTGACCCCAATGATTCAAACGCACCAACAAGAGAAAGGGAGACAAAACGGTGCCCATTCCACGACAGAGACGGACACAGCTTAGAGGAGTGCAAAGCCTTCGCTGCAAAAACATTAGAGGAGAAGACTGAATGGATCCTTCAGGCTGGACTTTGCTATCGCTGTCTGTCCGAAGGCCACAGAGCAAAGGATTGCAGACAAACGATCAAATGCAGTATATGCAAGGACAAACGTCACAACGCACTCCTCCACAAAGAGAAGCTGAAGAAACCCGAAGGTGGAGAGTCGGTCGACACGAAATGCACGTCCCTGTGTGGAGCTAGCGAGGGCGGCGTCTCATGCAGTAAACTAGTACTGGTTGATGTCGTCAGCAAAGAGAGACCGAAAAGTATTTGTAGAGTCTATGCGATTATTGACGATCAAAGCAACTCGTCCTTAATCACCAGCGAACTTGCCGATGAATTAGGAGCAACCGGCTCAGAAGAAAAATATTACCTAACTACATGCAGCGGCGAGAAAGAGGCAAAGTATGGACGACGCGTGACAGGTGTAGTCCTTAAATCCTTAAAGGGAACGGAGTCAGAACTGCCCACCCTCATCGAATGCAATAACATCCCTCGCGATAAACAAGAGATTCCAACACCGGAGATGGCGAGGAGATTCCCACACCTCAGCGATATCGCGAACGAAATCCCGCAGCTCGATGAAAATGCCGAAATTCACCTGCTTATCGGACGAGATGCCCCAGAGTTGCTTAAAGTGAGGGAGTTCAGAAACGGGCCGAAAGGAGCCCCGTGGGCTCAGAAGACATCTTTAGGCTGGACGATAATCGGACAGATGTGCCTAGACCTTGTCGGGGGACCCGTACACGTGCGCGCCTGCCGCACCAGTCTCCTCGCGGCCGATTCGAGGGAGAAGTCGACGGAGACAAACAATTACGAATTCCTGCCATGCCCTAACCAGTTTACAGTAAAAGAGAGCTTTCTCGAGCAAAAGAGAGACCTAGCGGACAACGTGTTCTTTACGAGTCGGGAGGATAACGATGTTAGCTTATCCTGCGAAGATCGCAAATTCTTAGATATCATGGAGACTGGCGTACATAAAAACGAACAAGGGAACTGGGAAATGCCCCTACCCTTCCGCCGTAAAGATCTTCATTTGCCAAACAATCGGAGTCAAGCAGTCAACCGCTTAAATGGCCTCATCCGCACCTTAAAAAGAAAGCCTCAGATGGCAAAGGACTACGTGGAGTTCATGGGGAAGATCATCGAAAAAGTCCACGCCTCCCCGGTACCAATAGAAGAAATTACTAAGCCCCAGTCCGGTCGGGTGTGGTACCTTCCGCACTTTGGGGTTTACCACCCGAAGAAACCAACTCAAATCAGAGTGGTCTTTGACTCTTCAGCCGAATACGAAGGTGTGTCGCTGAACGGAGAGTTGTTATCGGGTCCAGATCTCATGAACAGCCTGTTAGGAGTTCTATTTCGCTTTCGGAGGGAGACAACAGCTGTCATGTGTGACATAGAGCAGATGTTCCATTCCTTTCACGTTGATCCAGAGCACAGAGACTTCCTTCGATTTCTCTGGTACGAAGACAATACACCCGGCAAACGGATAATAGAGTACCGAATGAATGTTCACCTCTTTGGAAATGGACCAAGCCCAGCAGTTGCTACGTTTGGTTTAAGAAAGACCGCAGCTGACGGCGAGGAGGAGTTTGGAGAAAATGCAACCGAATTTGTGCATCGTAACTTCTACGTTGACGACGGCTTGGCATCACGGCCCACTACCAAAGAAGCAATCGATCTTGTCACCGCGACTCAAGAAATGTTAGCCACCGCTAACCTAAAGCTTCATAAGGTCGTATCCAACTCAGTTGAAGTCATGGAGGCGTTCCCAGCCGAAGACAGAGGAAAGGGAGTACGAGATCTAGATCTTCGGCACGATAGCCTTCCCGCACAACGCTCTCTAGGAGTCTACTGGAACCTTGAGGAAGACACCTTCACGTTCAAGGTCTGCCTTCCCGAAAAGCCATTCACGCGAAGAGGAGTACTATCGGTCGTGAATTCAATTTATGATCCACTAGGCCTCGCAGTGCCAGTCCTACTTGAAGGGAAGTTATTGCTTCAGCAGCTAGTACTCTTGGGGAAGAAAAACAATAAGGAAAAAGCATTAGGATGGGACGACCCTCTACCAGACACGCTATTGTCGCAGTGGCAACGTTGGAGAAATTCGCTTCCTCATTTGGAGAACGTTTCAGTACCCCGCTGCTACCACCCACCCGGTTTCGGGACAATCGTAAGAAGAGAAATTCACGCCTTTTCGGACGCCAGCAAGGACGCGATTGGAGCTTCAATTTACCTAAGACTCTTTAACGATAGAGGAGAAATCTGCACGGCCTTGCTCTTCGGTCAATCAAAGGTAGCACCTGCTCAGACCACAAGCATCCCCCGCCTAGAGTTGTGTGCCGCTGTCCTTGCCTCGCAAGCAGTAAACAAGATCGTAAAGGAGATAGACATGGAGATTAACCAGATCACCTTTTACACGGACTCAAAGGTCGTCCTCGGTTACATCCAAAACGAGAGCCGGAGGTTCTATGTTTACGTCGCTAACCGTGTACAAACAATCCGGAAGATCTCCAGCCCCAAGCAGTGGAAGTATATCGATACGAGCGAGAACCCTGCAGACCTGAGTACACGTTGCCTGAATGCGCAAAGTCTCAAAGGATCGGATTGGTTAACCGGACCAAGCTTCTTAAGAGACCCAAACAGAACAGCAGTAGAAGATGAAGAGGACGAGATTCCACTAAATGAGAACGATCCGGAAGTACGAAAGAACACCGTGAGCCTGAAAACGCAAACCAGCAAACACCATGGTCTTGGAGCAGAGAGGTTCTCACGATTTTCGAGCCTTCATTCCTTGCAACGTGCAATCGCAAATTTGATAGTAGTTATCAAGGAGTTCAAACGGAGAAAGAACAAGAGTCAGGAAGAGATTGAGTCGAAAATATCAAGCAGCAAGAACGCAAAACTGATGCGGCAGCCAACAGCAAAGGAACTTCAGGAGGCCGTGACAGTAATAATTCGCGCCGTACAAAGTGAAAGCCTTTCAGAAGAATTGAAGTCAGACCGAAGGATTGCAGAGAGCAACGAGCCGGAGACTGTTCCAAAGAGTTCGAAGCTGTACCGTTTAGACCCCTTTGAGGATAATAATGGTGTTCTACGAGTCGGCGGCCGTCTTCGACGCGCTACTTTAGAGTTTGGAGAAAAGCACCCCGTTCTGATACCGAAGAAAAACCACGTTGCTGATCTGATAACACGTCACTACCACAGACAAGTCCACCACCAAGGTCGTCAGATTACGCACGGTGCCATCCGCCAAGCTGGGTACTGGTTGATTGGAGGCCACAATACTGTAGCACGGGAGTTAAACAAATGTGTTACATGCAAGAAATTGAGAGGACCAGTGATACAACAGCGTATGGCCGACCTACCAGCAGACAGAACAGAAGTAGCCCCTCCCTTCACAAACGTTGGGTTCGACGTTTTCGGCCCCTGGATGATACGTTCTAGGAAGACACGCGGAGGCGCAGCCAACTCCAAACGCTGGGGACTAGTGTTCACTTGTCTAAGTAGCAGAGCGATCCACATTGAACTACTGGAGTCCATGGATGCTAGTTCCTTCATCTGCGCTCTGAGAAGATTCTTTGCACTTCGCGGTCCTGTTTCCATTCTCAGGTGCGATCGGGGTACCAATTTCATTGGTGGAAAGTCGGAGCTGGGAGACGCCCTGAGAGAGATGGACCAACGTCAAGTGAAAGGCTACGTAAAGAACCATGGGTGCGAGTGGATCTTCAACCCACCACATGCCTCACATTTTGGTGGCGCTTGGGAGCGCCAGATAGGCACCATTCGCCGTGTATTAGAAGCGATGTTTGCGGAGCTTGGCAGTCATCAACTTACACACGAACTACTCGTAACGCTTATGGCAGAGGTGACCGCGATAGTCAACGCCCGCCCTATATCTGCTATACCAACAGATGCAGATGAACCTCAACCGCTGTCACCCTCTATGCTTTTGACTATGAAGACACGCCCACTTGGCCCGCCACCTGGCAACTTTGTTCCACCTGACGTCTACGCACGACGCCGTTGGAGACGTGTCCAGTACCTCGCGGACCAATTCTGGATACGATGGAGGCGCGAGTACCTTCAAAGCATGCAGACCAGGACCAAGTGGGAGGAGCCGAAGAGAAATCTACGCACAGGAGACATAGTACTTGTAAAAGAGGAGGGAGCTTACAGAAATGACTGGCCCATCGGAAGAATTTCAGAAGCCATTGAGAGTGATGACGGACGAGTAAGAAAGGCCCAAGTTGAGATAGTGAGAGGCGCTGCAAAGAAGACGTTTCTGCGACCAATTAAGGAGCTTGTCCTTCTGGTACCCGCACCAGCGGAGTAGTTTCCCTAAACACAGAAGATAATTAAACAGGAGCAAGGATCAGAGATCCTTGGGCGAGGAGTGTCACGTTATCCGCGAGATATGACATTTTAATTAGTTACATTCAAGGACTGTTTTTTCTTTCGTGATTGTAACATTGATTATTTTATTGCATGATCATCGTATATCCGTTTTTTGGATAGGCGTACAAAGCTTTATTCAGTTTTATTTCCTTTACGTCAGAAGGCATGCGTTAGATTATTCTTTTCCTAAGCACGTTTATTCAGTTGTAAGAAGTCCATCACAGTGTAAGGAGCTTTTGGAGAACTTTCGGAGTTATTACAACTGTAGGAGATTTGGAGTTCTTTTAACCCCTGGAGTCAAGATCAGACGTAAGTCACGCTTGTAATTCAGTAGTTTGTTTTTCTTTCTTTTTTCGTGCACGGAGCATTATCTTAGTTTTCTTTTCTTCTGACGTAAAAATCGCACGTTTCTTTCTAGTTTTCACCGCAAGTGCTGTAAATAGTCGGACTAGCCTGATTTTAATAAACGCCATTGAATCTTGCTGACCGCCTAGTGCTTCACTGTGGTTGACCTGGCGAACTCCAGTGCCTAACGCCACGCGTCTACGACACTGGGAACGCGACATTCGCCTTTAGATTTAATTTACTGATATAAAATGAATTCGTACTGACTTTGTAAACAAATTCTTTATTATCTTATTATTCTTTATTATTATTACTATTACTATTAACTTCTCTGTTTCTTTAGCAATTTATTTATTTTATTAATTTATAAATTTATTTAGATCTTGCTCATTATGTTACAACTCAGTGTCCGATTTGCTCTAACCGCTTAGATTGGCACTGCTATTTGCCGGTAGAGCACTTTGTAAATTATCGCTTTGCACTGCCTTTGAAATAAACTGAAAGAAAAAAAAGGACTAGTCTTCTGTAGCTCAGTTTTAGAACATCTGCATTAGTAACCAGTAGGTCACGGTTAGACCCCTGTCAAGAAAATTGTTTTTTGTTTCTTTCTTTCTTTTCCGAGTGGTCTGTTACCAGAGAATCTCAATGGGGTTAACCGTCAGCCGTCAAAAGGCCTAAAATCTAACCGTCCAGAAAGGTTATATTTTACCGTCAACCGTCAAAAATGCGGATTTGATTAAACGTCACCTGATTTCAGGTGATCTTCACAAATATTAGGGGATTCTGGCTAAGAAGAATCTCTTAACTGTAAAACTCAGTTCCCATATTCTCAAAAAAACACTCTTCAGACATTACTGAGGCCTTGCAACTTGCTTCTAGTATCTGAAACTATTTCGACTTTTTAAGAGCGAAAAGTCAAGACAACCTCTGAAGACACAAAAACTAATATTAATTTATATCAAGGCATGTGTTCTAAACAAGGCCCAACTCTGCGCGAGCTCTGCTTACATTTCCGGTCACGTACTTTCCGACAAGGAACAGAATTAAAATATAAACAAACAACTGTGTTGGATAAATCTGGACACGGTTGTGGCAGGTTTAATGAAATCAAAGCTAACAGAATCACAACACATCGATATATGTAAACCGATTAACCTACTGAATAAAAAATGGGGCGACAAAAATCCGCCACAAACTACAAAACAAAATATTTAAGAAAAGGAAAAAAGAAGAAATAGGAAATACCGTGAACAATAATAACCCGCAGGCAGGTGAAGGGGAAGGAGGAGGGAAAGATTTTGCTCGAGATCTGACCGAGTTGATGACGAGGGAGAGAAGGAAAAATTACTGGGAAAATATCTCGATATACCTACTTACCCCTGACACCGCCCTATAACCTAATTGGCTAGATTCGCAATACCTGGTACAGCCTGACCTAGCGAGTTATCATGTGAGTATCATGCCTTGCCATAAATTACATTATGTCTGCCATAATGTCTAGTTTTATGCAGACAGTAATATTACATAAACTCTTGGAAAAAATTTCTCCTTAATAAAAGTCAACCGTCAAAAGCTCTGAATCTTAACCGTCAACTGTCAAAATTGGAAAAAATTAACCGTCAACCGTCAAAGCTACCACCCCATCGAGATCCTCAAATAACAAGGAAGTTCTTGCAGGTTTTGTTTGATTGTCGCCAAGTATCATGTTTTTTGCAAAAAGCGTGATCATCCTGGATTTTGACGTTTTTCCACTGCGCCTTAATAAAATTAATATTCTCCGCCACATAGCTTTTAGATCTAACCGCTTAGAGCAATTTAAAAACACATGGGCCAAACTTCTTTAACTAGGTGAACGATAGTGTACCTCCCTTGATACATATTCCTTTAAGCTACACTGTACTGTTTCACTTTTTAGATTAGCGTCTTCTTCTTTTAGTTTCTTGCCTGAGGGTCTCAATGGGGTTAACCGATAGGCGTAAAACGACCAAAAATTTAGTCGATAGCCGTAAAAACTGAAAAATTTTAACCGTTAGCCGTAAATAGGGTCTCGAAGAGTTAACCGTAAAAGAAATTGTTCCCTATAGATTTGCTACTTTTAAGGAAGGTACTAAACTCACTTATGGTTGCGTTTTTTTTATTTCGCGGCTAGTGTGACTCGCACGTTAGGCGAAGCGCCTTTTAAGTGTTGACCAAGACCTAAGCTCCATTTGCACCGTTCTCTCGGGGAACTAATTTTTGTCCATAGCGAAAGTGTGGCTTCTTGCTGGGGATTAATATTTGCGATTTTCAGGAGGTCGTGCCCTCGAAACACAAGTGAGACAACACGCAGCGATGTCACTGTTTGTAAAACACGTTGCCGATAAACGACATTTCCTTGTTTTTCTCTGACGCTACGGTAGACATTTTCATGCCTAGTCCTTATACGGCGTCTTCCCATGCAATCTCGGTCAAGGCATTTCGGTGGCGAATTCGCTTGGACCACGTGACCCGAAACGCATTAGCCGCGCGGAATAATGAGGCCTACGGACAAGGCAACGGCAGACAGTCGGTCCGTACAGTCCTTCACTATCGTTAAAAATACTGGACACGGAAATTTTGTTATTGGCCGCTTCCACAATAGAGCTAGAAATGGATTATCCGTCTGAGACTAGCCTGTGTACAGTCCCCCCTCTCGACAGACCGCCTCTTCTCCGGTTTTTTCTGAGGGAAGGGGGCGGTGACAGGCTTTCTGGAACGGATTATCCCGTCTTCAAACTGTCCGTCCAAATTGACGAATAAAGTCAGGCGGATTGTTCATTCAAAATTAAAACTATTCCATTTTCAAATTAAGACATATTACCTATCTGACGCGAATCATCAAACAGTTAACCCGTCTCACACGAATGATCCGTCTCTAGTGTGAAAACAGCCATTTCTGTCGTAATGAGTGTTGCACCCCGGCGTTGAGTTGGGCGTTCGCGTGTCGCTTTTGCTTTTTCACAAAGATTATTTTTAAATTGACTATTGACATTTCTATGGGTAAAATAATGTTAGAAGTGGAATACTTTATTTCAAAAGAATAGCTTATTTCATTCCGAGATGATCCGAAGACCTTTATTTTCCTTTAAAGGCAAAAAATACAGGTTAATTAATATTTAACTTTTTGAAACAAAGCAAGTTAATTTTTAACTTTTTTGTTAACCGTAACTGAAAAAAATGAACCGATAGCCGTAAAAGAGCCAAAATTTTAGCCGATAACCGTAAAAGCCACCACCCCATTGAGACCCTCTTGCCTGTTTTCTTTTTCAGATTTCCGCTACTCAGTGCTCAGTTTTTTAATATATTTCTATTTTTGTCAGCGGGCCATTGTGAAAACAGAGAATAGTTTCATTGCACATTTATTGTAACTGTTATTTTCTTTCGTTTCATTTTCAATGTATTTTAAATAAAACATATCGTCAATATACCTTTTCCAAAAAAGCGGTTTGATGCAACTCTGACTCCTGTTTTTCTTTTCTGGCAATGAAGATGTTTGCAAAAGCAACGGCCATCTTTGTTCCCATAGCTGTTCCATGGGTTTGTAGGTAGTTGCTACCGCAGAATTGGAACGAGTTTTCTGTTAATATAAGGTAGAGCATTTCTCTAAGGTACTTTGTGGGTATAGGGGCTTTGTCCCCATAAAAATCTTCGTATGCGTGACATACGGTGGTTACGCCCTCTTCGTGTGGGTTAATGTTGGTGTAGAGACTAGTAACGTCCATAGAGACTAGGACTGTATTTTTAGGCAATTTTGTACTCTCAATAAAATTCAGGAAGTCTGTCATATCTTTTAGATACGAGTCTTGTTTCTGTGCTATTGGCTGAATGAGTCGATCTACAAATGCAGATATTCGCTACGTGGGCCATCGCGGCCTGACATTATAGGTCTACCGACAAGCGTCGCTTTGTGAATCTTTGTAAGTATGTAGAAACTAGGGATACGCGGAGGATTAGGCGTGAGGGATAGCCATTTGGCTGTCATATCGTCAATGTGGCTTTCCTGCAGCAGCGACTTAATTAGCTGCATAGCTTTTCTGGTTTTGGTTTCAACCATAGGTTGAGTGAGGGGTTGATAATTGTTCTTCTCTTCTTCAGCAACGCTAAACCCTGTAAACCCTCGTTTATCTTACTTTCTTTGCTCATCATGACGGATGTTGTTCCCTTGTCTGTCCTTTTGAGTACAATGGTTTTGTCGCGCGACAATTGTTTGAGTGCTAGTGCTTAAATTGTGAGGTGTGAGGTTAGATTTTGATTTCTTGAATTGAATCTCTGCGAGCTCTAATTTCACTTCTTCTAGGAAGATTTCTAAGCCACGGAAGGCTGGACTGGTGGATTCCAGTCTGATTTCAGGTGAAATGGATCTTTCTTTACCCCAATATATGTACTGGAGGCGCATTCGTCTCGTAGAGAGATCAAAATCTTTTAGGAGTTCGCGCCTGATGTTGTTTCCTGTTGTTACGACTGGGAACTAACATCTGTCTCGCATGGCTCACATGATTACTCGCATGACTCCCAAGACTCGCTGGCTCGCGCGCTCGCAGTTTGTCAAGACCCTATTGAGTGTGTAAAAGTACATGTCGAGCTCGATCGAGGCTTCAGTTTGTTTCTCTGATCGACACGGAAAGGTTGTAATAATCCCAAGTATCAGTATTCGGTACGTAATTGAGAATGTCTGCCTCAAGCGAGGTGAGTATCACCTACAATTTTCATTTTATACAAGAGACAATGAGCTCATTCTCATTCTCTCTTTTACCGACGAAACAATGGATTTGCACCAAATTTACCCACGGCAAATATGTTTTAAAACTGTGAAAACTGACTGGAAGAGATGATAAATTTTACATTTACACACCAATTTACAAGGAAGTTGTAAATTGGAAAGAGAGACCTTTAATTATTCGTATCAAAGTAGCCCATTCAGACGCCTTTAAGAGGCTTATTTTGCTGAAATGCACTGCTGTTAATTGGTGCCCTGATAAAAATTCAAACGATAAAACTAATAAGAAGACAATTGCGCTTTTCATTTTTCCATCTTTGCCCCGTTTACTTCTCGTTTTGCACATTTCATAACATTTTTGCGACATGTTTGTCAGCAAGGGACGGTCAAAGATGTTGCTTTAAACACAGTTTTTAGCTTTTATAAAAATAAGAAAGTCCTTTCATCGTGGCATCTACCTTAGTACATGAAATTTTGGCGACACGTCGATCATGTTTGGAACATGAGTCACATGAGTCACATGAGTCACATCACCGGCTCACCTAATTCTCGCGATTTCACGAACTTTTACGACGACAATTCAACATTTATGTGATAAAATCATAAACGTCAATAGCTTCATTTAAATCAAAATCACACAACGTTTTAAAATTTAATTTTCAACAAGACAGGCCAATCTACAACTGTAATGAAATATCTTAATGCTGTCCTCATTCATATTGGTGAATTGTCAAAAAAGTCAATGATACACATTATAATCGACCGTCAAATAGCATATGTGTGTGAAACTGACCAAATGGTGGAATTTCATACTATACTCACTTTAATTTTTAATAGCGATGATTTAAATTTAGCGACACTTAATTCTGGTGCATTTTTAATTTAGCTAGTTTTAGAATAAACGCAAAATTCACTAATTTTTTGGTGTCGCCAAAATTTTGTGTAATAAGGTAACTATTAGCTTTCATCTTTTCTTAGTTTCTACAAGAAGAAGTGACCCAGAAACGCCTGGCGAATAATCTTTATAAAGAGACTCATAAAGGTGAGGCAATCAGTTCACTCTCTACTGAAATATAACTTAAAAAGGAAGAAATACAATCTGATACGCTTATTTTCTAATAGTTTAGTTAAATCGTTTTCTGAGCCCTAAAACCGACCAGGGACTCCTCACCTAAAAATTTTGAAGGTTCGTGCATTCCAATATGAAATTGAATCCTACAAACAAGTCTCTGTGTCGAAGAAATGGCATCCTTTGGTCCCTCTCCTCAACAGTAATTGTTAGCGGGCAAATTAGTATTCTTTCCCAAATGATGTACATACTTTAGAGAGGGCATCGTTTACTCAATCATGAATCTGTCCAGTCATTTCTCTCTTAACGGACACCTTTATAAGAAGGACACTTGGCTAAAAACGGACGCCTAGAGTTGGTCCCCGTCTTTTTTTTACTCCCTTTTCAGGGGCGTAGCCAGCCAATAGACCTGTAGGCCCGGGGCTATAAATTCTTGTTTTGATTACCCTACTGCTTGTAATATACTATGCGTTGTTGGGGTGAGCTAAACGCTTTAAGAGGTCAAAGTGTTGGTGAGGTCAGTGCGTCCTAGTCCTGCATGCAGTTTTCAGGATATGTAGAAATGAAAGTCAGCCAGGCCTACAAATACTCGAAAAGCTGGCTACGCCCATGCGTTTAGTTCGGACTCTCTATAAAACTTGCCGGTCGCAAATGCCACAAGAGAGAGTCAACTGTAGCACTGTATTAGTTTCCTCATTGTAAAGCTTGCTGCTGAAGTCACTTTTTCAATCGGCTTTTAAAGGAATTGTGTTCGACACTTTGTTCTTAAGGTTATTTTATTTTATTCTTCATATTATTGCTTGTCCTTTTTTACTTATTCGCCTTTTTTTTCTTTTAGTATTGTGTACTGTAGTGTATTTTATTCAGTGCCCGGTCCAGACCGTGAGATAAGGGGAGGAAGCGGGGTGGTCATCCAGACCCTTAGAAAAGAAGGGGGGCCCGGTCCCTAAAAAATTTTTCTTCGGGCCTTAGTTTGGTGTAAAAATAAAGTTGGGGGGGGGGGGGGGTGTGGGGGGGCGCTCCCGGGGCCCACCCCTGGATCCGCCACTGTTATTAGAGCAGGGGCCCATGAATTAGTGTAATCAGTTTACCACTATACTGTTGTTAATAAACATGTTGTACTGTTTGTGGAGTTATTAATAAAGCTATTAAAAAAAACAACGAAATAGAATTTGAGAGGGACAGTGCACAACAATGAAAATTGTCACAGCCGCAGTTACAAAACAAAGCAGTGGGTTTCTAAGTTTAAATGCATGTGTGCAGTAAACGCTCAAATTGATTCCTACTTTTTCAAAGTTGAAATTTATAAGTATTGCATAAAGACAAGTTTTTTTTTAACTGAATTTTTATTTATTTCCAAGGTTCTATGTCTGGAGAGTCTGAGGCGCACAATATTTTTCCTGCTGCTTTCTCCTTGATGGAACACACCCCAAAATCATCCAATCTACAGGATCCGCGAGGTCTTGGCGGATTCCGCACATATTATTACTGGAGGAAATAATCCAACCAAGCTTTTAAGTTTGAATAATTTCTATGATTAATAATAATAATAATAATAATAATAATAATAATAATAATAATAAATAATAAATAATATAAACTTTATAGTTACTTTAGTGTTAAAGTTTATAGTGTAATGTAATTTAAGGTATTTGTAATATACTGTAATGCAATATTATGCGATGCCAAGTAACGTTAGTATTGTAACGCTGTGGAGTACTTAATAAAAGTTTGAAAAAACTGAAACTGATTGCAATGATGACCTTTCGCGATATTCTCTAACAAAAAGGAAAGTTGGACTGGACTCTGGAACCTGGAATAGATTGGACTAGACTTGACGTCTTAATTTTGTTGGTTTTTCGACCTTTGAAAACTTTTTTGACATCTCCAGAAAGGTCGTGAGAAAAATTGAAATAATGCCTAGACTCCAAGATGGCCAGTAGGGAACCAGTCCAGTCCAAAGTCCAGAGTCCAGCCTCTATTTTCCAGCTGGGCGTGGTTTAACTGAAAAATTCTATAGTTCTATAGTATCTCGAGACACAACTGATGAAGTTTGAAACAATCTGATATCTTTCTTACAATGGGGAATGAGACCAATTATTCTCTTGCCAAATGTACCCCTTACCCCTATGTCAGCGCATTTCCAGAGTAGATAAGGGCGTGCCCCATTCACTAGTTTTGTTTGACTCCTAAAAATTCGGCTATATATTTTAAAACAGATGACCATATAAGAGGGATGGTAATATAATTCCAATACGGAGGTATTTATCTAATGCTTCACTTTTCTCTTTTTCGGCTTGTTTCAAAGAGACAAAAAATTGAAAAAAAAAAACAATGTCTGACCGGTGACACTTCGGCGAGCAATAACAAGCAGAGAATTCTTGCAACGACCACTGTAACGGCAATGAACTAAAATTTATTCGTTCATGAAATGAATTCGCGTTTATTGCTCAGTATGTTAATTTTGGGTAGATTTCCTTGGAAATGAGTTCGTAGGGAACATGGAACATAGACCTCTTTTGGTGGTGGCCCATTTATTTATTCTTTTATATGTATGTAAACAAGCCTTCCCGGCCTCGTTTGAAAGTAAGAATTGCTTTGTATTTTGCGCATGCTAACAAGCTCAGAAAGGTTCATTATCATACATATTGTTGAAATACTTTTCTGACGGGGAATAGCTGAAGCCTTTCAACACCATGAAACCAATACAACTTTTATTCACTTGCGGCTTGTGAGTTATCATTCTCTCTATATATTTATTCTCTCTGTTCCCGTTTTTATATGACCCGAACAACCAGCTGTTTAAAATAAACTAATGCTGACGTAAGTCTAATCTGATTGGTTACAGTGGACTAATTTGCATTAGACCATCGCGATGTGTACTTTGTCAAAGGGATTTTAACTTTTGACTTTTCTCTATGAAGTTGTCAGTGGTTGTCCAGTCAGTATAAAGTAAGGAGAGCAATATAAAAACCATAAAGAACTTATTTTGACATGAATTTTTGACAATAACAAGATAAAGGATTAAAATTACGGTTCAGGCCTGGGTTGCTCGAAGCATGGTTAGTGCTAACCAGCGTTAAATACCATGGAAACCTATACATTTTGATACCTCTTAACCAACGGTTAGCGCTAACCAGGCTTCGAGCAACCGGCCCCAGAAGTTTCTTAGTTGTTGTTGAAAATTCAAGAGGTGTTAAGCTTCTTGTCGAAAATGATTGGTTTAACGTTTCCATAAATTAACTGATGATGTGTTCGCAAAATCGAGCATCCTAATTAGAAATACAGTATGTGGTCAAAAGAAGAAATTATAACAATAGATGTTTACTCAGCAAGCACCTAGAAAAATAGAAGATATCTCGCTCTTTTTAATTTGAATATATTTTATTGTACGTAGAAACCATTGACTGACATGAATTCGGTTGAGAGTGCGAGAAAATAACTCTAAAAATGGTTGAAAATAAAGACGCTAGTCTTTTCCTGGAAAAGACTGATAAAAGGTGAAGTTGAGGACAAAAATGTCAAATTGTGTAATTCTTAGTGTAAATAAGGTTTTGTTCCTTTTGCATTGGGGAACTTAATTGAACATACTTTTACGATAAAAGGGTTGTCGTGGAAGTCCTGAGAGTGTGCCAAAATAGAACATATTTGTTTAAGAACGAATTAATACAAGGAGAAGGTTTATGTTGATGAATATTTTGTACATCGAACTTGTAAAAGTACTCTTAACGCCATTCTAAACAACTAATGATAGGTGAATATTCGTGATACATATCTGACATTACATCCCAATAAATATCCCTTAGTTAACTAATCATACTGTAACCACTTCAGCATAAACCAAAGTGGGTAAGAGTAAACTAAATCAAGGCTAAAATTTACATTGCTTGCATTTTTATTGTTTAACAATATCATAGAATATGTTATTAGATCGCCATTATGAAAGAGGCCTATAATTTTTTTGCGTAGTCATATGTGTACCTGTACTGGGGCATGCTACCTATAAAGGACTATTTATAGTAGGAGGCTCCTTCAGAAAAGGGCACCTTTTTCAGGTATATGAAAGGGTAGGGGTTTCACTAGTTTTAAGTATATGAAAGGGACCTAAAAAGGTTAACAGGCGCTTTTTATGGCTGTGAAAAAGACAAGAAAAATTTCTGGTTTAGAAAGTGCATTTACAGCAGCTAAAAGGGATGCAAAGTTCTTAACTAGGTTTGTGAAAGGGGTAGCATTTGTCAATAGAAGGTATACGAAAGGGGTACCTTTTCTGTCAAAAAAGGTATATAAAAGGGTAAGGGTTGGACCTTCGGGAAAAGTGTAGGTTCTCTAAAAAATGTCACAATAAAAATTTCACGTCTTATATCTTGCAGAGGACGAAAAAAAAAAAATGTACCAGAAGGTGTGATTCACGTGTGGGTCGTTGTTTTTGCAATTTGGGACCGTAAGATCCAACGATGCGACGGCAACGAGAACGTCGCTTAAAACGTGAATCAAGTAACGCTCTTTTAGTACTTATCGCAATTATTCTTACCCACTTACTTTGTCAAATATAGGCGAACCCTCCTGAAGTTGAATTCCAAGGGACCATCTTTAAGTTAAGAAAGAGAAATAAAATCATCGGGCAGAATGGCTGGACATTTACGCATAATAATGAGCTACCATGGCGGGCTATTCAAAAGCGCCACAGTAAGAGAGAAAAGGAAGGATTTTGGCGAAGATCACTCAGTAAAATCGTCACTTTAAATACTTATGGTCTACTTTTTGAGGATAAAAAAACGGCTTTTTGTAGTTAAAGGGCTAATCTTCAACGTTAGGAGCCCAAAGCCCCGGAGCGAGCAACTCCCATACTACCTAGGCCTATGTCACGGAATTTTCACGGACCGGTATTTTTTTAAATACATTTTGGAGCATGCACTTTTCCGCGAAAATGGAAGCTCAAGCTCCGTCTTTGGGCGCATTTGAAGAATAAGGAAGGAAAAGGAAACGTTAACGTACAAAAATGCAGGTTTCAGGTCTGTGGATTGGTTTGTAGGGCTTAAAATATGTCCTAAATTTGAGCCAAAATCATTCTAAAAGTAGACGCAGCATCATTTTGGCGGGAAAACGTATTATCAAATGTTAGAAGTTTTGTCATTTTAGTTTCCTGGGGTGTCTTCTTTTTTGATAATGCGCGAAAAAAAAGATGAAGTCAAATCTCGTCCACATGATCGCTCTCCTCCTAGAATCTGGGCTACGGCCCAGGGGCGGATCTAGGGGGAGGGTGCAGGGGGTGCGCACCCCCCCCCCCCCCCGAGATGGCCTGCGGTTTTCCAATACAACTGGTATTCTGCAAAAAAAAAACTATGTGGTTTATTGGTGTTGAAGTAGAGCAATAGACGAGTGCACCCCCTCCTAAAAAAAATCCTGGATTCGCCCCTGCGGCCATTCCTTTTAGAAGACAGTTACTTGTCACAAGTGCCTTTATCACCTCGAAACATCCATATCTGTAAGGCTTGGGCCGGCAAAAGTGTAATATAGGTTTTTCGGGCTTCAGATAAAAAGTCGTGAAGAGTTACGTGTGATACGCTCACGGCTTCCCCCCTTGCTCATGTGTTCTCTCCGGGCGACTCGCTACGCTCTATAGAAATATAGAGCTTTCTCGCAGGCTAACCCGACATGAAAGAACTTATTTTAGTGTAGCAATAATTATTAGTAAACGACATCAGTAAAAGGGAAAGTTGGTCACGTGGTGTTTGCTCTAAACATGATTTGGTTGAAACTGGAGATAAAGCCGGATATGGGAAATTCTCACTGGGGCTTAAAAGCACGAGTATGAGCCGTTTCTTGGACGAAAAAAGGTATATTTCTTTCGGCTGGAGCATCCCTTCATCTTGTAGACCATTAAAGGGGTACCCCGCGGGCTTTCAATGAGATCGAAAGAAAGCCGTGAATTCTTTCCTAGATTTCTTCAAAGCGAGTTGATTAATTAGTTTTTGCTGTTTATCATCAGACACCAGGCTGACCACAATCGAGCTAATTTTGCCATTTTTGAAATAGCTAGATGGCTAGGCATTCGCCTGGACATGATCTGCGTCATCTTTGCGACATTTGTCATTTATGTTGCAATCATTACTCAGTCTAGAGCAGGTAAATTAAAACAACAAATGACCAAGTCAAAATGTGCAGTATTCAATTTTGGAACTCATGGACTTAATCCGTGAACCTCAAAATTAAACACTGCACATTTTGTTAGGCGGGCTTTTTGCATTTTATGGCCGGTTTTTTCGCTGTTCACACCATAACAGGAACGTGGTTTCACCATAATGGTTAGGTATAAAGTTAGCTCCTTAGCTCTATCTTGTTATTCTCCCTGATGAAACTTGGGGTGTTAGTAGACGAAACCGGTCGAAGAACTGAAAAAAGGTAACAACATGCCCACGTTGCTTCGTACTGCTCACTAGTGTTCAATTGAAAAAATATATATGATAATCATTAAAAATATATTAAAATGCAATAAATTATACACCTGAGCCCACGATACAGTCACGTGACACTTGTCAGCGGATGCCCTATTTTGACAGCTGTTAATTGACCATAACATAGGTCCAATAAAAGTGGAACACAGATTGTATAGTAAGTTTGACATTTCACATCTGCTAACATGAATAGGCAGACGTAAGGAGAGACAAATAGCTACAAACGGATGACTTTGTCACAATCAAAATTTCTTGGATGCATAGATAACCAAAATCGAATATCCAAAGTGCTCCGCTGTGCACGCTCTGCTGTAAATTGCGACTAGAACTGTAGGTTTTGTTTCGTTTTTGGCAGGGATTGCAGCATTATCCACTGTATACGCCCTGCAGCTTGCTGTTGACACGTCTCAGTATGCCGTTAGGATGTGGTCAGAAGCTGAAAGTTACATGACATCCGTAGAGCGTGTCGTTAAATACAGTCAAATAGAACAAGAGCCTGGGTACCAGAATCATCGACGGCCTCCAGAACATTGGCCCCAGTACGATCAATTACAACTAAAAAGTGTGGAACTTGTTTACTACCACGGCGGACCCAAAATACTTAAAGGTATCACTTTTACTATTAATCCACAAGAGAAGATCGGAATTGTTGGTCGCACTGGAGCTAGCAAGACTTCATTGATTGCAGCCCTATTTCGTATGCCTCAACCAATTGGTTACGTCATCATCGATGACGTCAATGTCGGTGATGTTAACATTCAAAGTTCTAACCAAGCCATAGCGGTTATTACCCAGAATCCAGTGTTGTTTACCGGTACACTGCCAATGAATTTGGATCCTTTTGAGGAACACGAAGACAAGGAAATCTGGAACTTCTAACTCCTAACAATCCTTAAATTAGATAATAATTGAAAATATGTTGCTTTATACATAGAATGAGAAATGAGACTGATAGCATTCCAGATATTTTCCTTGATGTCCTGACTCCAGCATCACGTATACACAATCATAATACAAGATTTGTCAGTAATCTGAACTATTTTAGGCTAAGGGTATCCACCAACTTAGGTAGGACGTCCTTTAAATTCTCCGCTCCAAAAATCTGGGAGACTGTACCGCCTGGTCTCAAGTGTCTGCCATATCATAAGTTTAAGAAAGAATGGAAGTCCTGTCTTTCTAACCAACCAAATCTGACCTTGCTTATATGTTCTATCACTGATATTATTTGAGATTTTATTCTTTACTGCTGCCAATTATTTCAACGTGACGGTGTCCAACAAGAAAGCTCTTGCTACTTTGGACACCGTACACAAATGAACTTGATGTCTTTTAGTTAATTATTATTTGTCAGCTACTTTATTTTCCTACCTACGTACACTTATGTAAATATCTTATATAGTGTGAAATAAAGAATTGAATTGAATTGAATTGAATGCCTTAGAGGATGCGAGTTTGGAAGCAATAGTGAAAAAGCTTCCGATGCAGCTGAACCAGCTGGTGAAAGAAAGCGGAAGTAATTTCAGTACCGGAGAAAGGCAACTTTTGTGTCTGGCCCGTGCGTTATTGAGGAAAAACAAAATTATTGTATGGATGAAGCAACGGCAAATGTGGATCACAAAATTTAAGCATTGTACCGTGATTACAGTTGCTCATCGATTAAACACAATCATGGATTATAATCGAATTTTGGTTCTGGATCACGGAAGAGTTGTAGAGTATGACAAACCAGAAATTTCACTTTAGAATGAAGTAGAATATTTTTCTAGACTTTGTCATAACTATGATGATAATGCTGACCAGTAAGAACTGAATATTGAGTTGAACTATATCGTACAAACATCATGGCGAGTTTTAGTTACTAATCCTTCGAGGGATAGTTATTTTAGTAGCAACGATTGTCTCAATCCCTGAAATTTCTCTTTTTTACTTAATTACCATATCTTTTGGATGTGAGCAGCCCTAATATCTAGGAATGAGAAGAAAAATACTTAGATTTCTTGGGATTGGGCTGATGGGGAGATTTAACCAAATGAGAGGTCCGGAATATTTTATTGAATACCTGCCAAATCTAAGAGTTTCAAATATCGCTCCTGTAGCTCTATCTTTGAGCATCTGTACTTTTCAAAAAAGACATAGGTCGCTCACCTGTTTCCGTAAACCGATCAAATAAACATGATTCTTAAAGTCTTAAGTAAAAATTTGTGCTTTTAATTTTCTTATGATTCAGGGGCACCCAGCGACCGAATGTTTCCGAATACGTTAGAAATGTCTCATAATTGCTTTTCACTAACCTTTAGAAGCCTGTTAAGTTTTAAAATTTGGACTTGTCGTAAGAACTATTGATCTGTTCGGATATCATAGCGTGTTTTAGTTTGGTCGTCCTGAAGTTTCGTCTCATCCGGATCTCTAAGCTGCCCTGATGGATCATCTCGAAAGTTCGTGGGCATGATTAAGTAGCTGTACTTTCGTTAGAATGTTCTAAGGAATATTTCTTTTACTTTTATACCGAAATTTCAAGAAGTCCCTTGATTCGTTTTTTCTTACAATAACTGCGATATCTTAGTCCTAATGTGAAAAGCTCAACCTCCGAAAATCGCGGGTAAGTTACGAGGGTCTATATTTAGCCTTTCTCGAGCTTTAAACCTTTCAAGTCAAAATTTGCCTCTTCGAAAACGTTGTTTCACAGGAAATAGTCTTTGGGTGACCATGATCATTTGTCTTGAGGATGAGGGTCGCATCACCCTCACGTGCAGCACGGAGTAGTATTGCTCTAGATCGGATGTTCACTCCGCAGTGAACTTTGCTTGGCTAAACATGATAAACATCAGTAGATGATCACTTGACACACATATGGACGATAATTATGTTTTTTGAAGAGACTTTTGATCTCATCAAGCCCCAATCTTGTGCAGGATACTTGGGACCTCAAGCTCTCTACTGACTTGTGTAGATAAACCTACTTTCGTCTTTAGATCTAATGTGATATAAAATGGATTCGTACTGACTTTGTAAACAAATTCTTTATTATTTTATTATTCTTTATTATTATTACAATTACTATTAACTTTTCAATCTCTTTAGCACTTTATTTATTTTATTTACCTATATATTCATTTAGACCTTCAGTACAGTTATTACTCAGTGTCTGATCTGCCCTAACCGCTTAGATTGGCACTGCTTGCTGGTAGAGCAGTTTGTAAATTATCGCTTTGTACTGCCTTGGTTAATAAACTCAAAGAAAAAAAAAAGGACTAGTCTTTCATAGCCCAGTCTTAGAGCATCTGCATTAGTAACCAGTTGGTCATACGTTAGACCACCCGTGTCAGGAAAACTTGTTTTTTGCTTGTTTCTTTCTTTTCCGAGTGGTCTGTTACCAGAGAGTCTCAATGGGGTTAACCGTCATCCTTCAAAAGGCCTAAAATCTAACCGTCAAAAAGGTTATATTTCACCATCAACCGTCAAAATTGCGGATTTGATTAAACGTCACCTGATTTCAGGTGATCTTCACAAATATCAGAGGATTCTGGCTAAGAAGAATCTCTTAACTGTAAAACTCACTTCCAATATTCTCAAAAACACACTCTTCAGACATTACAAGGCCTTACAAAAACAAACAAACAAAAAACAAGGCCTTGAAACTTGCTTATATCTGCAAAAAGCGTACGTGATCATCCTGGAATTTGACATTTTTCTACTGCGTCTTAATAAAATTAATATTCTCCGCCACATAGCTTTTAGATCTAACCCGGCGCTTAGAGCAATTTAAAAACACATGGGCCAAATTTCTTTAACTAGGTAAATGATAGTGTACCTCTTTGATACAATTATTACTTTAAGCTACGCTGTACTGTTTCACTGTTTAGATTAGCGTCTTCTTCTTTTAGTTTCTTTCCCGTTTTTTTTTTTTTTTTTTCATTTTCGCTTCTCAGTTTTTAAATTTATTTTTATTTGTCAGCGGGCCATTGAGAAAATAGAGAATAGTTTCATTGCACATTTATTGTAACTGTTATTTTTTCTTTCAACTCATTTTCAATGTATTTTAAATAAAAAAAATTTAAGAAGTAAATGCTAAAATGAGCAACGCCAGAAAGAAACCTCTGCTCGCATCGTAGGATCCCAGCACAGCGCCAAGTCCATTCCTCTAAGCGACTTAAGTGGATGATTACTGGATGCAGAAAAAATTTGTCGGGACAAAAATACGTGACAAAATGGTATTAAACATAAAAGATAAAAACAAAAAAAAAATGTGCCTTAAAGGGACGCAGTCAGCTATGGGACCTCGTTGAACTGGACACCTCTTTTGACCGTTTGAAAAGCGTTTACCTCAAATCGAAATCAAATGTACGAGTCGGATACATCTAGAAATCCGCTTCAATCTTGCCTAGTGTTTCCCCTTCATTCGATCCTGATATTTTACAGGAAACCTCCTCTTGAGCAAATGTTAACTCATTCTATGACATTATTTTATCATATTTGGTTAAAAACAGTTTCCAAAGGAACATGAACAGAAGAGGTGAGAAACGGGTAGGCACCGGACGGGAGAAATCGCCTTCGTTTACCAAAATAACAAAAGAAATAAATCAATAACATTGGCGAGCAAATAATCGTTATATATATTTGGAAAATCGATGGAAAAGGTTTACATATGTTTGGAAAATCAAGCTTCCTTCGACAATGATTTATACAGACTCCGTATCATTTCTCACCTCTACTAATGATCGAATTCAGAAGTATTGGTCGATGTCAGTAGTTTGCTAGTCTGTAGCCTGCGTAGCATGGCGGTTTTGGTTGGGTGCGCTAAGTAATAAAGGCCTGCGAGGGCAGAGAAACCGCGAGGAGATTGGGGCGGGAGCAACTTGAAAAATCGCCTGCACGGACGGGGGGCTTTTTTGAGTCGGTCCGTACGCCAGCGTACGGATCGTCCCGATTGGTTCGGAATGTTCGCCTGTCAATCAAATATTTTGGTAATCTCCCATGGGAGAGTTTCGAGGGACTGAACAAATCATCTCCGCAAAACAAAATCAAAATATGAAAGAAGCGTTGACCGGAGCGTCGTCGATCTTGAATATTTGACGGGAAAACAGAGCAATTGTATTGAAGCCTAAACAGGAAATTGCCATTTACAGTCTTTTTCAAAGGAGAGATGTCATGGAAATTTTGTCAACAAGATTTGGCAAGAGCATGATCTTTACTGTCTTTGCTATGGCCAAAGAAGAAATATCCTCATCGAAAACCTGTATGATCACAATTTCCCCTCTAAAAAGTACTATCGACGATCAGATATCTGAAATGTTGTCGCTGAGCTGTACAGCAATGGACCTTATGACAGAAACAGTAAATTTCAGTGCTTCGAGAAAGTTCACCTCAATTTTCTCTATTACTCGGTGTTAGAGAATAACGCACTCCAGCGCAATACATCGAACGGTGTCCGTGATTGTGGTCGATGAATCGCATACAGTAGAAGAAAGACGCACAGCGTAATTCTCCATACTTTTTTGTTTGGTGTAGCTTAAGTTTAAGCTACAACTCAAATCTGAAGATCGCGTAATACGTAAAAATACAACATCCTGCAAACAACACTTAAAAAGCCGGGCCCAGCGTCAAAACATTCACGGACAAAGCAGTGACAAAGAAACTACAAACCAAGGCTCCTTGGTTTGTAGTTGTCCAGATCCAGGCATTTTAGTCGGAAAAGACCAAAGAAACTAAAATATTTATTTAGCCGTAATAAAAAGCTTTAGGCTTTAAGAGTGGTCAAAGAAATTAGTACTTTACAACTGCATCTGAGATAAACAAGTTCTAATTAGCAACACTAACATTAACCACAGGAAATAATTACTCAATACGGATTAAACAAACCAACTTCATGACCTCTAAATAAATGTAAGACTTAGCGCAGCAAAAATAAGATCTACTCAGTCAAGTTTAGAACGCAGTGTAGTCACCTATGCGCGAGATAGCCACAAAGAAAAAACCTGTGTTTGTTCAAGCAAACTCCAATTCCGGCCAAGATCACGTTTTACACTATATCACGAGCTTTTGTGTCGTGTTTAGGCTGTCAACACTTTATTTCTGATTGGCTGGGAAAACTGAAACCAAAGAAGTTGTCAAGAGGATGTCAATATGAGTTGAAGGGGCGGCAGTTGAAAAGGCCACGAATCCGGGCAGGCGGTTTTTATTTTTCTCGCGGCTTCGCCGCTCGTGCGCCCGGCTTGACAAAACCGCCATGCTACGCAGGCTAGCTAGTCTGCTACACAGCCGTTTTTTAGTTTCGTCACGCAACGCTCCTCCGTGTGACGACTCTAAAAACGGCTGTGTAGCAGACTACGATGTCAGTGGCTTTCCCTGGACAAATCCATTGGTGAATTCTCTATAGTATATAAAAAAAATGAATGCTTTGCTATGGCTGACGTCTATAATCACGATTTCGGCATTTAACTAGTTCAACTCCACGAGGCTTGTTTAGATATTCCGGATGCGCTTCTCAATATCTGTCAGTCACGCGAGTATCTTGTGATATGCAAATCAGCCAAACCGGCTAAGAAATGATACGAAATGCGCATGTGCATCAGCTGACTGTGATCAACTTGATATTTTGTTATTTTGGTACGTTTTGGACGAGCATAGTTGCTAGTTTCCCGGGGCACGTGTTAGTCACGTTTGTAGGGTACTATTAAAGTTCATGTTGAGCTTGAGGCCTCAGTTTGTTTCTCTCTGATCGACACGGAAAGGTTGTAACGATCCTAAGCTAAGTACCAGTATTCAGTACGTAATCGAGAATGTCTGCCTCAAGCGAGGTGAGTATCACCTACAATTTTCATTTTATACAAGAGACAATGAGCTCATTCCTTCTTTTACACAACGGCATCGACGAAACAATGGATTTGCACCAAATTTACTAGCGGCAAATATGTTGCAAAACTTTTAAAGCTGACTGGAAAAGCTGGTAAATTCTACATTTTACACACCAATTTACATGGAGTTGTAAATTGGAAAGAGACCCGGGGGGGTACTGTAGGAATTTCTGGGTGGGGATGTGCCGTTGGGACTCTGGAACCCTTAACCTATACCATAGCTAGTTCAGCTGAATTTTGCTACCCTATGCTAGAGTAAATTCCCCAGACCCCCCCTATTCAAGAGTAGCTGTTTTCGAGAAACTACTGAGGTCACTAGCACAGTCTAGCCAAAACAATTTAACAAAACCTTACAACAGGTGAATCCCTAGTCTAGCTAAAATCTTCAACGAACTGATCAGTTTCCAAGAAAATGATACCCTATTCTAGACCAAAACGCTCTGATTTATATACCCTATCCTAGAGTAAACTGCTTGAAAACCATACCCTTCACAGCGGAACATACCTATATAGCCCATATATGGCAATAACCCCCCCCCCCCTCCCCCGGGGAAAGAGAGACCTTTAATTATTCGTATCAAAGTAGTCCATTCAGACGCCGTTGTTTCAGAGGCTTATTTTGCTGAAATGCACTGCTGTTAATTTGTGCCCTGATAAAAATTCAAACAATAAAACTAATAAGAAGACAATTGGGCTTTCATTTTACCATCTTTGCCCCGTTTACTTCTGGTTTTGCACATTTCATGACATTTTTGCGACATTTTTGTCAGACAGGGACGGTCAAAAATGATATTTTGTTGCTTTAAACACAGTTTTTAGCTTTTATAAAAATAAGAAAGTCCTTTCACCGTGGCATCTACCTTAGTATCGATTAGTATATGAAATTTTGGCGACACGTTATTAAGGGACTGTTCGTTATTTATGCCTAAGGGGGGGTCGGTGATTTTCAAGCAATTCAGGCATATGAAAAATTTACCCCTCCCCGGAAGTGGGTATTTTAAAAAATTACCCCCCCGTTTGTGTGACAGGCCCAAAATGTAACCCCCCTACCCCCACCCCCTCCCCTCAGGATGCGACGTGCCTCCGATTGCGAAATTGCGTACAACACTTGTTCTGGCCGGTTGCCGACAAACCAAAATCCATTGCAAGGTCATTTGTGATCGTACAGTATAGAAGCTCTAAATAAGGAAAGCAAATTTGCAGCGCCGGTGTTAACGCGGGCCCTGAAAAGATCAGATTTAAGAGAGAAGACAAAGGTAGGAAAGTTTGTAAGGAGCTCATTGTAAGGATTGAACCATGAGGATGTTCTCCCGAAACTGGAGACAGTTTTGCTATTGCATGTAAAGGGATTTAATAAGTTAATATATATTGGAACCTTTAAATAACGCTACTCCACGTCACGTTTTCTTAGCTTTTCAAACTATAAAGACCAGGCGCTTTGTATTAAAATAGAATTCTCGATACAGAGTTCAACTTTTTAAATATGTCTGCAAAACGGCTACACAAGTGTTGAAACAACAGTTTCTAAAAGCTTACCCCTCCCCCCTTATTTGTATTTTAGAAAAACACCCCCCCTTTTTCAGTGACTTTGAAAATTTTACCCCCCCCCCCCCACTCTAAACACCGGCCCCCCCCTTAGGCATAAATAACGAACAGTCCCTAAGCGATTTTGGAACATGAGTCACATGAGTCACCTAATTCTCGCGATTTCACGAACTGAAACTTTGACGAATTAAGGTATTTACAACTTTTACGACGACAATTTAACATTTATGTGTTAAAATCATAAACGTCAATAGCTTCATTTAAATCCAAATCATACAACGTTCTAAAACTTAATTTTAAACCAATAATTAATTGTAAACGAGACAGGCCAAACTGCAACTGTAATAAAATATCTTAATTCTGTCCTCATTCATATTTTTAGGTACATTGTCACAAAAAGTCAATGATACACATTATCATCGACCGTCAAATAGCATATTTGTTTGAAACTGACCAAATGGTCGAATTTCATACTATACTCACTTTAATTTTTAACAGCGAAGATTTAAATTTAGCGACACTTAATTCTGGTGCATTCTATTTCTAGAATAAACGCCAAATTCACTAATTTTTTAGTGTGGCCAAAATTTCGTGTAATAAGGTAACTATTAGCTTTCATCTTTTCTTTAGTTTCTTCAACAAGAAGTGACCCAGAAACGCCTGGCAAATAACCTTTACAAAGAGACTCATAAAGGTGAGGCAATCAATTCACTGTCTACTGAAACTTGAACTTAAAAAGGGAGAAATACAATCTCATACGCTAATATTTTCTAATGGTTTTGTTAAATATTTTTCTGAGCCCTAAAACCGACCAGGGACCGTACGGTTAGCTCGCGTGCACGCGGTGAACGGAACCCTCAAGTTTGTATACGGAACAATGACACAATCTTGTTCACCTTTTCTGATATTGTTCAAAAGCTAAAATAGAGTGCGAGCACTCTCTCTTTTTCTTCAGATTTAGTGAGAGCGATGCACGCGCGCAGGATCGGCGAAGCCATTTGCCTGTCTCGCGTTTTGCTCGACAGACTAAGTTAAAACGTTGCGGGAAAATTTGACTAATAAGCTTGTTGATCGTGATTTTATACCTTGAGACTACTCAAAAGATATAGCATTTTTTTGAGTTTGAAGCCCCATGGCACTAAATTTGCTCTTCAGGCACTACTTTGTTGTCTGCTACACACTATATATGGGGTCGTAAAACCAATAACAAGACCCCTCAGCTAAAAATGTTTTTGAAGATTCTTGCGTTCCAATATGAAATTGAATCCTACAAACAAGTCTCTGTGTCGAAGAAATGGCATCCTTTGGTCCCTCTCCTCAACAGCAATTGTTAGCTGGCAAATTAGTATTCTTTCCCAAATGACGTACATGCTTCAGGGAGGGCGTCGTTTATTCAAACATGAATCAGTCCAGTCATTTCTCTCTTAACGGACACCTCTATAAGAAGGACACTTGGCTAAAAACGGATGCCTAGAGTTGGTCCCCGTCTTTTTTTACTCCCTTTTCAGGGGCGTAGCCAGCCAATAGACCTACAGGCCCGGGGCTATAAATTTTTGGTTTGATCACTCTACCGCTTGTAATAAACTATACGTTGTTGGGGTGAGCTAAGTGCTAAAGTGTTGGTGAGGTCAGTGCGTACTAGTCCTGCATGCAATTTTCAGGATATGTAGAAATGAAAGTCAGCCAGGCCTACAAATACTCGAAAAATACTCGAAAATACTAAAAATACTCGAAAAGCTGGCTACGCCCATGCTTTTAGTTTGGACTGTCTATAAAACTTGATATCTCTCTAAGACGGACACATAGTGCCGGTCGCGAAAGGCCACAAGAGAGAGTCAACTGTAGCACTGTATTAGTTTCCTCATCGTAAAGCTTGCTACTGAAGTCACTTTTTCAATAGGCTTTTAAAGGAATTGTGTTCAAAATCTTGTTCTTAATTAAAAAGGTTATTTGTTTTCTTCTTATTATTATTGTTTCCCACCTTTTACTTATTCACCTTTCTTTTTTTCTTTTTTTTCTCTTTTAGTATTGTGTACTGTAGTGTATTTTATTCAGTGCGGGATCCAGATCTTGAGATGGGAGGGGGGGGGGGGGGACTTTCATCCAGACCCTTAGACAAGAGGGGGGCATCCGGTCGCCAAAATAATTTTTTTTTCGGCCCTTCGGGCCTTAGTTTGGTGTAAAAACAAGAAGTGGGGGGGGCTCCCGGGCCCCTCCCCTGGATCCGTTACTGTTATTAGAGCAGGGGCCCCTGAATTAGTGTAATCAGTTTACCACTAAAATGTTGTTAATAAACATGTTGTACTGTTTGAGGAGTTTTTAATAAAGTTATTAAAAAACAATGAAATAGAATCAAAATTGTCACATCCGCATTTACAAAACAAAGCACTGAGTTTCTAAGTTCAAATGCATGTGTGCAGTAAACGTTCAACTGATTAATTCCGACTTTTTCAAAGTTGAAATTTATAAGTAATGTATAAAGACAAGGGTTTTCTTTTAACTATTTTTTTTATTTATTTCCAAGGTTCTATGTCTGGAGAGTCTGAGACGCAGAATATTTTTCCTGCTGCTTTTTCCTTGATGGAACACACCCCAGAATCACCCAATCTACAGGATCCTCGAGGTCCTGGAGCATTCACATATTATGAAAGAGGCATGTAAATATTTTCCTTCGTCATATGTGTACCTGTACTGGGGCATGCTCCCTATAGAATTTAAGTTGAGAAAGAGAAATAAAATTTCGTCGTTGGTTGTTTGCGTTCTCCATAAAGCGGGAATTTAATCATTTTCACGTAGTAGTTAAAACTATCTTATGAAGTGACTTTCGTGAAACAAGCCTAATTTAGCACAAATATTTGGCACTTTTATTTTTCAAGAAAACACAAGCTTATTTCGCAGCCTAAAACACGAGCCCAAAGCCGCGGAGCGAGCAACTCCCATACTATCTAGACCTATGTCACGGCATTTTCACGGACCGGTATATTTTTAGCCTGCGAAAGCATCCGTTTCTCCTTCGCTCTTCGCCGTTGGGGACATGCTTTCGCAGGCTAGTATATTTTTTAATACATTTTGGAGCACTTTTTCGCGAAAATGGAAGCTCAAGCTCCGTCTATGGGCGCATTTGAAGTATAAGAAAGGAAAAAGGAATTAAAGTTCAAAAATGCAGGTTTCAGGTCTGTGGATTGGTTTGTAGGGTTTAGAATATGTTCTAAATTTGAGCCAAAATCATTCTAAAAGTAGACTGGTCAGTAAAAAAGCCGTGACACGAATATATGGAAGTTGCTCTCTCCGGAGTAATGGTCCCCTGGATATGATTATCGTGATCGTCTTAGTAGCCTCCTTCCCCGCGCCTCAAGCAGTTTACGTGCTTCAGGGTATTCCGTCAATGCTTCAAGTAGATCTTCTTTAGAAAGGCACAGTAATTCCGAGTACCCTTCCGAGCGCACATTTGCAGTTCGACGATTACCAGTGTCGGATAAATTCAGGATACTGATCTCGCCAAAATAACTACCTTCGTAAAGAGTGGCAATGACTGCTTCAGTATCTTCCTGTATGACTTGCAGTCGACCGCTTCTCACCAAGTACATCTCTCTCCCCGGTTCTCCCTTCTTACAGATGTAATCCCCGGGAGAGTAAACCTGTGAGCGAAGTTTCAAAACGATTTCTTTTAGCAGTCCCGGTTCGACGTCAGCAAAAACTTTCACTTGTTTCAAGGTCGCTAAGTGCACTTGTACTGCTATCTCAGTTTTAAGCGTTTTAGGGAGTTTGCAGAGCACAGAATCGCGATCAAGGGACGACTTTTTAGTCTCCCACATGTA
Source organism: Porites rus (assembly GCA_964035705.1). Lineage (NCBI taxonomy): Eukaryota > Metazoa > Cnidaria > Anthozoa > Scleractinia > Poritidae > Porites > Porites rus. Next base: position 13,462,852 of record OZ037999.1, read on the forward strand.
ATCAAACCACGCAACGACTCGTTTTTGCAAATCGTCTCCTACCCCGTGAAAAATCATGTACTGTTTGACCGCTTCGGCTTGCCCAAGGAATTCCCTTCGAACAAGAAGCATGTGCGTTATCATACTCCCGAACTGGCCAACAATGGCGGCGAAAACTAAAAACCCTACAGTGAGATCAGTGGTTACAAAAAAGAGCTCCAAGTTTGTCTGCGGTGGATTTTCTGTCTCTCCTGTTGTGAGCATTCTAGAAGACCAGTACAAGCTAAAAAGGTACTGCCTCGTTAAGGAGTCGAAGCCTGGTGCTGTAAGCTTTGGGTAGACCCAAGTATCCGAGCCAAAGCCAATCCATTTTGAAAGCAAGAAATAAAAACATGCGTTCCAGTGAAAAATAAGCAACACCATGGCTACCAAGAAGCACAAGCGGAGGAAATTCGGGAAACGAGAGTGTGTCTCAGTGGTGCTTCTGAGTTCGAGCAGGCGATGCAAGCGGAGAAGGCGTGGCAACCTCAATATAACTTTATTCAGACCACAAGCGAAGTAGAAGAGATCCAAAGGTACTATGGATAGGCAGTCTATCTTAAAGGCTAATTTGGAGATATAGTTTAGACGGAGCTTCTTGGAATCCTTCACTAAAGCGCCTTGCTCCATGTAACCTGGTGATTAACAATGCCAATGTGATGATGACGAAAACAACGTTTTGTTTTAAATTTACAATTAATTAACATACGGATTCACTGCCCAGGTAATGCCACTCCTATAGCAACTCATGTCACACGAATTATAACTGAGTACCTTATAGCAGTTTCTTCCAAATTCTTTGTACGCTTTTGCTCTTTTTCTCGAGGGAAAATCGTCTCCAAAGAATTAAGACAAACTCGCACTCCGAGATGCAAAAAATTGCAGTAATGTTCCAAATCATGCGCGACTGTATTGGGAACTAGGGAAGGAAGGTAGGTGGATGCCTTCCCTGGACCTCCAAACGTTTTCTGAGGATAACCATAGCGTAAACTATACAGAAAACTAAGCATAAACTTCTCATTAACGGAGTGAGGTCATTACAGGAAAATCTCAGACAGAGGTGATGCATTGACCGAGCGATAGTAAGGTCAGTACATCAAAACGAGGTCTGAGATTTTCCTCTAATGACCGAACGGACGAGGTTAATAAGTTATTTATTATGTGGCCTTTTCACAATGGACCTGAGCCTGCGATCAATAAAAACCAACAACTGGTCAGCGGATAACTTTAATAGTCACGTCACCTCAGTGCGTTGTACAATTGAGCCCGCGATGAAGTCAGGTGACACTGGACAACGGATACCTTTTTGAACACAGATTGTACTGCCCGGTGATTACAAGAAAACAGCCAATCAGTGAGAGCGCGCGTACTATTGTAGCCATATAATAAAGTCTGGCAAGATCTGGTAAGTGGGTTATTATGCCGGACCGTAAAAGGTACCGGAAATCACGTCATGTGACAGAGGTTAAGCAGTATTTTAGCAAAAAGTTTCAAAGTTTTCGTTTTTTGTCCTTCCCCCATCCCCACAAAATAATAATAAAAATAATAATTATAATAATAATATTAATAACAAAATAAGACAGTACAAAATGAAGGAAAAAGACAAATTATCAGACTATTCAATTTTCTATCTCAAACTTGAAAATACTTCGCTTATTCACTAAAAAATTCAGGAAAGCGGATTAGACATCATTGCATACAGTATGGTCAGGGCATAAAGAAAACAATCTGAAGATAAAAATAAGCTAAAATTTGGACCTTGATATTTGAGGGAATGAAGGATTAAGAAATCACTTTCTAAAGGCTGAATTAGACTTCTTCGCTTCATTTGCAAAACGATCAAAATGTAATTACACTTAATTGAAATCACAATAATTTAGACGCCTGGCGCCAAGGAGATGTTAATTGGTGGACCTTTTAATAGTTCATCATCTTAGATTGGCGCCAGATGGTCTAAACCATTGTACAATTTATTAAAGAAAATAACTGCGATATTGTGGGTCGGAAAATAGGCCATGATTTAATTTTACATTACGCGGACTTAAAAAAATTATACCTTGAAAAACCGCCATTGTAACTCATTGTTTCTGGAGTAGTTTTGTCCCCTGTTGTCTTGGTGTTATTCTAATTTCTTGGAACAAAAGACCTTAACAGGTATCGCGGTCCAATTGACTGCTAATCCGATTTGCACCCGATACTGAGCGTGTTAATCAGTCTAAGTGCATGATGCATTACTCTTTAAGTGATTTGCAACGCATGTTTGTTCACCTAACTTGAAATGAAAATGCTATAAAATCGCACCATTCTATATTCGAAGCGAATTATGCTACACAAGTAAACTATAGTAGATATAAATTCGTAAAAATTGCATACTGTGCACGTAGGGTAAAATATTCATGCGATGGCGATTTTACATATAGCTAAGCAGAGCACACTCTGCCCTCACATTTTCTTGCTCTGATTTACTGTGTGTATATGAAATTTCGTTTTTGTTCCGTTCACACGTGAATATATAATTTCCTGTATTTGATAATGTTAAAGTGTCTGTTTGTTACCGACATCAAATTGCACGTAATGCTAGTTTTAAAAAATTTAGACCTTGCTTTGTCCAAGTGGTATAATTTGTGCATATCATTTCGTGAGTGTTCATACAAGATTACACTTATACCAAAAATTGTATTGCGATAGTTTTTCTACCAAGGACTTAATTGAAGGACTGTACAGTGTCGTACAGTGTACAATACACACAATTACATATTGTTATGTTTTGATAATATGGATTTAATCTTAGCTTTTTTTGCTATACAAGTGCATTCCGTCCATTAGATTTCATTGGTAAAATACTAAAAATCGAATAGCTTTATGCAGTCTTATTTTCAATAAGGTATTAATTAATTTGGCCTCGTGATTTCGTGAAATACTATTCGTGCTTCCAAGCTCTGTGATTGTGAAAGAAAGACTTGTATGAATTGCGAGAATGGTCGAACAGTTCAGTGGTAACACGATCGACGATGATGCAAGTTTGTCCGGTTAACAAATACCGTTTTGTTTGCATTGACTGTGAAAAATAGCTAGCCAGGACATTAATTACAGTACTACGATCATGACCATAGCACACAAATTAAACGGTACAGTGGCTAGGCACTCCAAATTAATTGTGCCAATTTCACATTTTTTATACCATGCCTGTCCTGAGCACCACTGTTCCAGACGAAAAGGTTCTAGCCGAGTTTCAGATAATGCGCCAAAAAGAAATGCAGCATATAGTCAATTTATTTCGCGAAGGAAGTACTGAGACTCTGCGAATTAGAATCCCTTAAGTGATCTCATTAGCTACTTACCTGTTTTAAACTGAATGAGCATGTCCAAGATGTATACCCCATCCGAAATGTAGTCCATAACAAGCCAAAGCACCAACAACCCATTCTGCAGGTCTTCGAATGCACTCCGAGCGATAATAAACACCCAATTGTACACTACACACACGGAGACCACTAGGAGCCAGTAGTAATGGAAAGCATTCGAAGGGTCAACGACCCTAAAAGAGCTCGCAGAATCATGAGAGTTATTATTGTGTTCATTTCCCGAAAAACGTGACGGTCCAGCCAGCTCCATCTTTTCAAGGAATGAGTCCACGCGTGGTGTGCGCTTGGCGCTGTTTTCGCGCGATTTATTGAGCCATGATTTTGCAAGCTGTAACGTGCGTGTAATGTTAGCAAGCGGTGCAGATGACGAGCCGTCATTGTTGCCACGACCTGCTGATCCGTTTCTTACGGTTTCCATTTTTGCATGACTCTCGGCTTCAACGCCACCTTGGTCGGATCCAAGCATTTTTGGGACACTTAAATTGTCCTGTTTAAATTCTTCGTCATCGTCATCGTCACTACAATGATCTTTCGCGCCTTCTCCGTGTCCGTTGGAGTGAGTAGACACGGACTCTAGAAACGAGTTGTCGTCATTCGCCGGTGAGACAAGAACTTCGATCGGTTGTTCCATAACCTGTCAACTAGCTCGCAAAATAAACAAACTGGAGTCGCCCAACGGATTTTTGATTTAATAAGGCGCTTAATCTTCCATTAATCACTTCATAAACACCTTAATCATCTCTCCTCTCTCTTAGCGTGGTGACTTAATGAAGCTCTCTCTTAGTATTGAGGCCGTCATATATTGCTAAATTTAAGTAAACGAACAAATTTTTGTGGTGGCCGAGAAGACAATCATTCAGGGGCTTAATGTCCATTGTTTAGAACATAATAGATCTATCCCCGAGTGAGAATGAGTAGCTGTGTTGTTAAGCGGCTTGTCATTACACGGTGGTCTTTGAAAGGAATTAACAAACACTCAAGAGCCGAAACAATAACTGTGTCTTTGACGTTATTGTTTGAATTTCTTCGTCCATATCGTAAGAAGTTCAGGTCTAGAATAGATTCCTTAAAGTGTCAATAAATGACGAGATAACGGAGTAGCCTGGGCTATTCTAGTTTTTACTCCGTGCCCCCGAACGTTAAAATGGTGCATTAGTATAACTCAAGATTTACAGTATAACTGAAAGCAAGGAGTAAGTAAAAAGATGTTTAACAAATATACAATGACTGTAAGAACTAACAAAGCATAAAGTAACTTATAAATGTACTGACAAGCAAGACGGCTTCTAAATTTCGGAGGGAACCCTAACTACAACAAGTTCACCTCTATTTCGTTAAGTTATGTCGGTATTTTTCCTGTTTTCTCTGATTAAGTCTAAAGCAATTAAAGTAATTTAAAGCTTTAATATGCTCTCTAGAACAAAGAAATTATCTCTGTCTGAGCAAAAATTACAGAGCTACTACTGGTGGGCCGTTATTACGACGGTTTAATCTCATTTTCGCGGCTTCTCGACAAGAATAACTCTGCGTGGGTCAGTTATTAAAAAGTACTTAATTGCCAATTTTAATTTCACATTGTTTGGATCTGTTTACTTCGGTATTATACCTGTCTTGTCAACTTAACAAAAACAAACGTCTATAACACGCACTCATAAGCTCCGAAGCCCGGGGGAGGAGGGTTATTCAATAAAGTTTTATACGGGTGGGCTCCGCCCCGAGGTCCAACCCCTTACCCTTTTTATATACTTTTTTTGACAAATGTATACCCTCTATTAGCAAAGGTACTCTTTTCACAAACCTAGTTTTGAACTTCATATCCCTTTTAACTGCTGTAAATACATTGTCGTTAAAATATGAATAATCACAAAACCAGAACGTTTTGTCGACTATTTCGAAGGCATAAATTGCATGTTAGCCCGTCCTTTTAAAGGCCGAAATGACAGATTTCCCGACCTATTACCCTTTCATTTATATAGGCCATTATAGGGAATAACCCCCACACAGCCGTCCCCCCCATCCGACCCCGGCTCCGAAGTGCCTGAATACAGCTGCCGTTGTAGTCGGTTCACAGTTACTTATTTATTTAATCACCTAAGCAACCTCCATGCATTTTACCTATCATTGTTTCTTTCCACTGACTTTTGTGATGAAAATGATTCACTTTTTCATGTTTTTAGTTAACCTCTGCTCTTCTTTGAAGAACCTGGGAATGAGTCCATTTAAAGAAAGACGCCCCTTACAATTTTTGGCCCTTAAAGCTGAGGAATGTGATACCAGGCGGAATGAAACGAGAGAAATGTCACGTCCAAAAAAACATAAAACATGCTCTAAATGTTCGAAGTTAAGATAATCACCAAGCAATTTGAAAAAGTAAGAAAGACAAGGCATCAACGGATACCTCGCGAAATAAAATCGCAAGAGACTGAACCAATAGCTTTTTCCTAGTTCGCATCACACAGATTTATCCTTCGTGGTTTTTATTTATATAATTATCAGCACATTTTATATCGTTCCTTCTCCTCTTTTTCATATCATAATTTTCTTTCCCTCCTTCCCTTTTTTTGGTTTCTTAATCTAATATTGAAAGTATTAGGAACTGTAAACTACTACTTTATTAATTGACCGGCCCCAACTAGCCTTTTGGTTTACGCCCAGACATTGCAAATTAAATTACAGTTATAAAATCTAGTTAATATCCTTTTTTTGATGATTGTTAGACAAGTAAGTTTGCAACTGTACTTCATTCCCCCTTAACGCTTACATAAGATGAATAGCCAATAACATATTTGAATATGTCTTTTATTAACAAACCCTGGGAGGTCAGGGCAATAACATGTTTGATCTTTCATTGTCTTAAGTAAATTAAAATTTCTTAGTGAAATTCAAATCTTGTTTCCACACTGAAAACAATTTCTTTCATGGCCTCATAGATATAGTAATTTAAATAAGCTACAATCTTGGACAAAACTGTTGAGAAAATTGTATACTTGGACAGCATTTTTCTAAACATCGTAGCTGTACCGGTTCTTCCCTCTCCCCCTTCCCCTGAAAGCAATGTTGTTGTGCATTCAAAAGAAAGCCTGATCCCTGGGCGTTTGTGGGAAGCAACATTGAATTGGGGGAAGGGGTTTTCTTTGCGCAAAGGCGTCGTTTTGCAAATAGTTTTGTTGCGTAGGAAAATGGACATGATGGGGAAAACTTTCTCAAGTAGTTTTGTCCGGGATTGTATTTGACTGGGAAAGGCGATTTGCAGCCTTTAGCGCAGCCAAATAAGCCTGTTCTTTATAAATGTAGTACTTTTCAAAGAAAAGTAGATAATTAAGGCAAGATGAGTGAAAACAGAGGCGTTTATGACAAGAAAACCAGAAAACCAACTGGTATGTCTTCCTTGATTGGAGTGGTCAGTAAAGAAGGTTTGCGAAATTTATTTTCCATGCATGGTTTTTACGCGCGCTTTGAGTAAAGAGTAGCGGGCATACATTGCGCTTTTCGAGGACGAAAAGGACGTTTCCGTCAAGCAGATTAGTCAGAAAACGGGAATTTTACCCACTACGATTCGATCAACAAATAACACATGAAACTTTTGCTGAATTTTCAGAGTGCGTGACCCGACAACTTTGAACAATTTTCCCATCGCTGAAATAGTCAATGGGCAAGCACTTGCAATGAATAAAAGCATTAAATGGAGAGAGGATTAAATATTTACAAAAGCTGCATTTTTACTTTTCACATTTGAATGCTTACTTTTGAAATTGTAGTGATATCCAGTCCAAAGAAACACACTATGAAATCTAGAAATGTCACGCGCGATAACGTGACAAGATGTACTATCGCGTGACCTCTAAAAGTGCACGTTTTGTCTTCGGGTTACATAGGACTGGAAAAAATTATGACCTAAATTGATAATTTGTCAACCAAGGCATGATAAAAGTTGCCATAGTTGACTTGTAATCTTTTTCTCTCCACAATATCTGCAAGTCGGAACGATTAACAGGACATTTTTGAGCGCCTGCGAAGATTAGCAACGGTTAACAACGATTAACAGGGAAGTTTAATAAGAATCAGAAGGTCATTCTCTATTGAAAACGAAATGGTGTTAACCGTTTCAATGCTTTGTTAATCGTAATGTTATTCTATCCATGGAATTATCATAAAAAGTTAACCGACTTTTAACAAACAAAGTTTCTGTAACACCCATAGTTTAACCAATTATACGCTCTGAGAAGCAATATCCACGTGACGGGAAACGGTTCCATATCGGATTGACCATTATGCCCCTAAATAAACACTACAAACTCCTTTTCTTCGAAGAGAACCGTCATACAAGTCTTGTTCAGACTCTTCTGAAAAAGATAAATTACTTTTCACATTTTCCGAGCCTTCCATTCCGGAACTACAGGAAAATATGTAACAATTGGCGCGCGTTGTACGGCTATTGCGAAATCTGACTGTTTTAAAGAGGGTGCTGCAAAAAACGAATATGAGGTCGTGCTTTTCCATGAGAAGATAGTCTGGCGTGAAACTTTGTGCTCAAAACAGCTTCTGTAAAGTGCTTTTTATTAGCATGTTTTTGTTTTGTCCTTGCAAATATTCTTGCCAGAAAACGCGAATCACCTTGTACACAATCTTGGACAAAACTGTTGAGAAAATTGTATACTTGGACAGCATTTTTCTAAACATCGTAGCTGTACCGGTTCTTCCCTCTCCCCCTTCCCCTGAAAGCAATGTTGTTGTGCATTCAAAAGAAAGCCTGATCCCTGGGCGTTTGTGGGAAGCAACATTGAATTGGGGGAAGGGGTTTTCTTTGCGCAAAGGCGTCGTTTTGCAAATAGTTTTGTTGCGTAGGAAAATGGACATGATGGGGAAAACTTTCTCAAGTAGTTTTGTCCGGGATTGTAGGTGTCTTCTTTTAAAAGTGTAAAGGTGATTATTTCCTCTCAGCTGTTATTTGGTGGGCGGTCTGTCCACACTTTTGCACTTTTTCCAAAACCTTTTATTTCCAACTTCCGTGGGTATGTGGTTCTCACAAGCATTAAAAGTTAAAAGTTCAGCCATCGTCTTGAAATGTCCTTGAATCGCAATTGATTCCTTTGAGTTTTGCACTGCGTTTTGTACATTTGTAGATTTTACTCCAACTTTTAGAAAATTTATTTTTTAGAGAGCAGTATAGACCGACCAACCTCTTCTGAAAGTTCAGGTGATTTGGGAGCTTATAAGTGACAACGGTGGAGACGGAAGGGAAAACGTCTTTTTTAGTGAATTCGTGCAGTTACAAAATTCATCGCTATCATCTCGTTCAAACTGACGAATGTTAGCGACTGTTAAAATATACAGGACATTACAAGTTCAGACAATCATTTTCTGTGTTCACGTTTTGCGTTTCAAGTCGTAGTCGTGCAAAGACGGCAAAGAAATCAATAGCCTGCGTAGCGGGCACCTGTTTTTTAACGGTCCGAAAGGAGAAACATCGAAGACGGGCACGTGGCGCACTCTATGATAATTGCTCTAAGGAGGTTTGACTGGATACTTTTAGAAGCAATACCTGATCATGACAATTTTGAACATCAACTACGTCACCATTAACAAAGACATAGGAAACAATCACAACAGATACATCGGACAGGGATGAAAAATTGTTATGAGCCTGTCATATTGATATCGGAGTTGTCATAGTAACGTAATGACGTAATAACCTATTTACTTGCAACGTGTTTTTCAGCCTGTAGGTTGATCTTGCTGTTGCGGTTAGTTCTCTTCCTTGCTACGAGGGGTTTATCTCCAGGCTCTCTGGTTTTCTCCAAGCTCCTATTCCATCTGGAACTCACAGACACGTTTGAACGTGGTTCTTAAGAAGCGCTTCGTAGGCAAACTAATTACAACTGCATTTTTTTTTTTAAACAAAATTACAAATCAGTTGATCCAAACTGCCAACTTCGTTCCCAGGGCTCTCTCCTACCTGTCCTTACGGAGCTCGAGAGAGAGAGAGAGGCTGGTAGGAGAGAGAACCTGGGAACAAGGTTGCCAAACAGGAGGCTTGAAAGAAGGAAAGTATTCGCATCACGTAGTTTTTTGTTTAAACACATAACCAACATGACGGGGAGATTCCCCAAAACGCTGCAAATGCGAATACGAAAAAACGCCGTTTAAAACTGAAGAAAGGAGAATTTTATAAATTGTACTCACTCACTGAATCAGACAGGTTATTTTAAAAATAAGCATAACCTTAGACCCCATCCACACGTAGCCGGATGTTAATTGAAAACAGATATTTTTTTCACTGTTTTCAGGAAATACAAGTCCACACGTAGCGTATTCGAATCGTTTTCGCCCCTCCACAAGACAGCAAATACGCTAATATCCCTTACAGAGCATGCGTAGTGTTAGTAGTATATGATATATGACAGCATCGTATTCCAAAAACTCCGTTTTCGTCTGTCCACATGTAATCTGGGGACCGTTTTTGAAAACTTTTGAGAAGTGGTTGTTGCCCCAAAATGCAGTTTACGTGTGAATCGAACAGAAGGCTAAAACGTCGGACAAGAAAAATTCCGTTTTAAAAAATACCTGGATACATTCGGACGAGGCCTCAGTTTAGGGCTGCGTGCGCAATGCATGATTTTCAAAAGCAATGTCAAGGTATACGTATTGATGAACAAGCCTTGATTAATCCGGGTATCACAAAAACCTACGTAAAGGTACTGGTCTTCTTCAAAATTTAAAAGTCACTTATGTCCAACATAAAAAATTCATTGGTGCCGTTACCTAGGTTTTACATCACAAATCAAACAATTTGTTTTTTGCTTCGTGAACTTATGAAAGTTTTAATTAAAATCTTGTTTTCACTGAGTTCTTTAAAAATTGACCTATAGTCATTGGGAAAATGCACCCTATAGCTTAGTCCGTTTTATAACGAAGACAAGCCTTAAAGCCTATAATGAAGTCAACTATGAGTTTTTGAAATATCATAAAATCAGCAAATTTTTCTCTCTTAAAAAAGAACAGAACTCAGTGCGGAGTTGGTAGTACTTAAACTTAGTAGCCTTTCACCTACAATTCCAAGTCAAGATACCACAGAATACACTGAGGTGCGTAGCAATATTTTCATAAGGTATATTTTACGATGATGTAAAAAACTATAACTGAAAACTGGCAATAGCTGAAGATATAAAAAGACATAGAGGGCAACGTTAAATGTTACCTAATTTTTATATCTTAAAATTTTTGTTCCCTTTCAGATATTTTATTAGTTCTTGTGTTCTTGAATTTCTTTAGGAGCTTGTAACATTTCTGGAAGGTTGAATTTTATTTTTTAAATTAATTCCCCTCACTCTTCGAACGTCAGCAGGAAAATTATTTGCGCTTGGCTCCCCTTCAGTTGTACTATACTCAACCAGAAATTTAGTTAGTTCAAAATCAAACATGAGGGAAGTATTAATAGTCAGGAAATGAATGTTTAATGAGTGACCTGAAATCTAAATAAACGAGGTTGAATTTACTTCGCTGTGGGGATGGAAATAAATTTTCAATTTACAAAAAAGTGCGAGCAAAGTGCTATCATTACATCTGAAAAAAATATCATATCGATTAATATTTAAAACAACCTGATATGATCAGATTTATGCGCAGATTTCAAATAAATGAACAGGACTTCTTGAAAAAAGAGTATTTTTTCGTTAAATTTTAAGTTGAGCCATAGATTTAAAGACTCTTAAAGAACAAAATTTCAGGTCATTGACCTCAGCACAATGGCTGCGGCTTCCAAGCTGAGACAATAAATTTTTTTTTCAAACTTTCAATTGAAAAATGATTAACATGTATATTAGTTTGTGAAGCAGCATCTCGGAAAGTTGAGCAAAAATAAATACTGAAATAAATAAACAACTACATTTTAACCACGGGGGCTGGCTGTTACTTTAACTTTTGGGTTCAGAAAGCTCCTTTCCACCATCCATTTTTAAAGGCAAATCAACCTAAGAAATTGTTAATAAACTTGTATGTAAACATCTTGGTAACCTTCGTCATCAGCTGTCAATACTTGATCGACCGCCTCTTCTAATTTTGCCTTTAGCATCAAACCAAAAGGATGGCCTATATAATGGTACATGCTACAAATAAAAATGGAAAATGATTGTCATTAAGGTTCATTAAAATGTCTCTAAGGAATGAAAACGAACAGATACATAGAACATCAAACTGACAACAAAAAAAAAAACAAAAACAATAAACATTTAGAAACACCCTAGGTGAAGTGTAATACACTGCCTCGCCTCTTTTGGGCCGGACATTAGAGCCGGAGCCTTAGATTTGAGGACGAGAGCGAGTACTAGTCAGCGAAATTTAACTGAAAGTTTTTTTTTTTAGCAAAATAATAAAACTTCTTACATTTGATAACTTGTTCCCGCCACAACGACATTCTCACTAAAACCTGTTGTAGAATGACGAAGGCTATCACGTTACTCGTAGTCGTCCTCAGTCGACTTTCCTCGAATCTAAAGCTCTCTGTTAATAGAGCTTCTCACCCAAAATGTTCGTTTCCTTTCAGTCCATACTATCAATAAAAAAAACATCAGCGGTTATTTACAAATAAACCAAAAACCTCTTTTCCTTAGTTCTCACTAGTTGCTCGTTATAACTGAAACTGGTTCGACAGTTAGCGTTGTCGGGCGCGTTGTCATTTTCCGTCTCATGTGCGTTAGAGAATATCTGTTTGTCGCACGCAAAAAGGCAACGTTTGGTTGACGATTCCTTTTACAGAAACGGCAAGCTAGAATTTTAGTAACTTCTTGGCGGAATTTAGGACAACGTAACGAGTAAATTACAGGATTCGCAGTGGAACCTAATAATCCAAGGAACATGGAAGATAAGTCGTATATCCAGGCTGATTTCAAGTCGATATATGATGTTACGATATTCCTTACAAAAGTCGGAGTCCAAGTTATGATGAAAACCACAGTTACTATAATGAAAAGTTTTGTTAATTTGCGTCGTGATAATAATAAAGCAGTATTTGTAAGTTTGGTAGCATCCGTGTTGAACCACACATGATAAATAACACGTGAATAACAGAAAACCATGATGGTAGCCGGCAGAATAAGGCCAAATAAGAGGACAAGAGATGCATAAACCGCGCGAAGGGTTTCGAACCAAGTCGCTGTCTCCCTTGTTTCATTTAATGTTGTGACGTTCTGTCCCTTGTTAACACCGAGACGTGTCTCAAACACATATCCTGGGCTGCTCATAAAAGCAGCAAAGATCCAAACAGCAAAAACAACTTTCTTCACAAGAGATTTCACCATTCGTGTCAAGTGCACGAAGGGCTTCAAAATAGCGTAATATCTTTCCACAGCCAATGCAACTAACGTGTAGACAGAAATCAAAGCGTGGAAAATAAAATCCGGAAAATTCCCCTGTGTTACCCTGTAAGTAAGGAAAATTGTGTAGAAGAAAATCACGATAGCTAGCTCCAAATCTGAGCAGGCGAGGCTTGAAAGAAGAAAGGCATTGGCACTCACGCTTTGTTTCTTGTTTTTACAAATAACTAACATCACGAGAACATTCCCAAAAAGATTGCAAATGAGTAATGTACAGGAAAGGGTCGTTACTAATAAAGAAATGGCTTCCATTTTTCTGAAGAAATTTGCCTACGTAGCTAAAGGACACCTCTCCTCCACACTTTGATTTACTAATAATTACCCAAACCCGGTCAAAATACTAATTTGCCTTGGTTTTAATTAAAAAATATCTTAAACAATGAAGCGATGTTTATTAATGAAGCTGGAAGTTCTTAAGAAGGAACATTTTAAAACATATTTAAATTGTAGTTATAAGATTTGCTATGGAACCCACAGTACTGGGAGACACTGTGAGCAAGACGAGGGAACCTTTAGCCGTTTTTGAAGAGGATGTTCGAGATAAAAAGTTTTAAAAAAAGACAACGAAAAAGAAAGAACGAATAAAAAGAGAAAGGAGCGAGATAAATGATAAAGATAGTATTATTTGACTTTAATAATAGTAGTCGAGGGTAGCGTCATTACCATCATTTGAATAGGCCATTTCCGAGTTCTGAAACCTCTCATTTTCAAAACGAGACTAAGTTCAAATCCATTCTAGTAAAAATGAATTGTATTTGCATGAGAATAAAAAAACATTGTCACATCAATGTTTTCGCACTTAGCGAAGCTTGAGGCAAAATACTCGGAAATGGCCTATTTCCACCTAAGACAATATGAAGTTCAGTTAATTGCGTTGAAATTAATTTCAGGGAGTAGTAACTGCACGTATTTTCATATGAATAGCAAGCTATCTAAAAACAACTGGTAGAGCGGTTTTCATTTGAGTGTCGAAAAGGAATTGGTTTTGCACTTTCTACACGATGCGATTGGCTTAAAAGATTCGCGCCACCTTTTCATCCAATCAGAAGTAAAACCAAAGCCAATTGTGACGCGCTCGCATGCATTTTCCCGCGCTTTGCGTCAGCCACATGTAATTACTTCGAGTTTTGATTGGTTCAATGTATTGTCTGTGTCCTATGTGATTGGCCAGAGTAATTACTTTGGTTTTGGTTTTACGACACTCAAACGAAAACCACTCTATCAACCGAGGGTATACGAAGACATAGACGGAAACGTTAAATGCTATCAAGAGAGGATAAAGCCTATCCTCTCTTGATGCTAATGTATTCTGCATCTAGATCATGATTTTATTCCTTTTATGACGCTTCATTGACTTCTGTCCTCCGAAAGATTTTGCGTACAATATTTTTAGTTTGAATATAAAATGCGTTCCTTTCCCTCTTTAGGAAAATTGGTTTCACTCGATTAGCTACTGCTGTGACTTACAGAGACTTACAGAGAGAGTTTCAAAACATTAATAATTTATAAAGAAAGCACTCAAGAACAAGAAATCAACGTTCAATGAGCATTACAGTTGATTAAACTAGGTTGAAATTTCTTTGCACGGAGCCCGAGCGAAGGAGGGGGGGGGGGGGGGGGGGAGGTACTTCCTTTAGTTATAAGAGGCTAATGGGATGTGCCAGTGAATGGGGTGGCATTTTCACGATTGGATTGACTATAATGGGGTCGTATATTTTCATTAGAGTTACTAGAATGGATTTTTGATGTTTGTAATGTAGATGAAAAGTAACGTTTTCTTCATTAAATCTAAAAAATGGGTCAATTCATAAAAATAAAAAGTGACTAAGCTGAGATCGCGAAAATTACATATTTGCCCAAAAGTGACTAAGATGGGGTTGAGGAGGGATGAGGAGCTCCGAGGTGGAAATAGCTATTGAAACAGCACAAAGTGCTTCGAAATAGAGCTTTGAGCTTCTTTTTTTCAATTCAGACCACGTAAAGTTCTCAAGGGAATTTGCCTTTTGACTTCACATAAATTATGCATACATAATTCCGCACGTTGACAAAACGTGAATAAAAAAGATACCTTTCTCTCTGGTAACATCACGTGGTCTGAAATGAGAAGACAACGTATACAAGCTAAAAAGCTATACTAGCTAAAGTTTTATCACTACGTTTACAAAGGTACCGGACAATTTTTCGATCTGCTGAAAAATTGCACTGGCCACTTCGTTCACACGAAGCCGTTCAATATTTTCGCTATGTTCACACAGAATTATGAACGGCTAGACGTCTATTAACAATTCACATTTAAGGTGTCTGAACGGAACACTTAAACGCACGAACTTTCAACGGGTCGAAAATTCGTGCGGTGCCGTGTGACCTGCGAAAACAGCCATTTCTCCTTGCTCCTAGCCACTTCGTTTCGCCAGGAGAGACGTCTGCGTCTCGGCGACAAAAATTCCATACTGATGACGTAAATTTATGTTTGCATAATTAATCCGGTAGTCATATTGCTCCAATTGCAAATTTGTTCGATTTTAT
>OZ037999.1:13488131-13523131 GCA_964035705.1 Porites rus
TGAACTTGGCTTTCTCATCTCACTCCTTGGAAAGTGAATACATGTAACAGTTTAAGATTTTTCCAAACCAAACTTCGTGTCGTAAAATTTTCTCTTTAAACACATTCGTGATCTGCAACATATACGACGACCACATCATCTCATGACTCGTACATTTCAGTCCGAAATAGAGAGATTCTATTTATTCGACGCTTCTATGGTAGCTGGCTTTTGGGAGAAGCTTTTCTTTGACTTTTTCCACTACTTTTGGTTTCAATTGGCTCAACTTAGAGATACATTTCTTTCACATGGGAATCAAGAAGTAATCCCACGCTATATAACGTCGCTGTATAATATGAACACCGTCACGAACCTTAACATAATTCCTTTGTAACCTGTAGATATATCTTTGCATATTCAGATTACATCTCTATATGCAACTTCTATTTCACTTACGAATATGTATTTTTTTGCAAACAGCAACTCGGATTCGGACTTTGAATGCGCTGTGTGGCACTGCAACGCCACAGCAACGGGATGAGGAAGACTGAGAAAGAAGAAAAGAGATACAGCTAACTGGACCTCTCAAGGCGCACCTACTGACATTATTTAACATAAAAACACCCCTTTTTCAAATTAAGCCAACATTGTTAAAAAATGCTGAGCAGTCTTACAGCCCGTAAAATATGACTACACTCATTTTACAGTCAAGATAAAACTAATTTACTCATTGAAATTAAGCTTATTGGTCCAGCAAAAGCCTCGTTTCCTCTTTTTGACTTCATAGCTGTCAAAGAGTAGCTTTTCTTCCCAATAACGTTGCTACTGTGCGGCTGTATCTTTGGTTTGAAACACCATTGGCAGGTCAATAACTTGACAACTTCTCGTCGAAATTTTGGGCAACGAAATGAAAATATCACCGGATTAGCTGCGGCACCAACAAGCCCAAGCAACATGGAAAACAATTCGAATTTCGAGGTATTTTGATTGCGTTCGTGGTATTCTGTAACGATGAGTCTTCCAAACGTCGGCGTCCAAGTAAGCACGAAAATGACAGTAACAAGAATAAATAGTTTCGTCAACTTGCGACGAGCCTTTACCAGGCCATGATCTGTTGATCGTTTGGAGTCGGTTTGGAACCATGCGCGATAAATGACGCGGGAATAACAGAAAATGATGCTAGCGCACGGCAAAATGTAACCAAATATGAAGAGGACAAAAGAATAAACTCTGTTTAGAGTTTGAAACCAAACAGGTACGACTTCAGTTCCATTAATCGCTGTGTGTTGTAGCTCATTGTCATTTTTCTTTCTTCCATAAGTGATGAGATATCCCGGCGCACTTAGGACGATAGCGACGGCATATATCGCAAGCAAAACTTTAACAAGAAGACATTTTCTTGCTCTTGTCATGTGCACGAGGGGTTTCAGAATCGCAAAATACCTTTCCACCGCTAGGGCAACTAAAATATAGATTGAAGCAAGTGCATTGAAGAAAAATTCAAAGTACGCAATTGTAACTTCGTTCGAGAGAATAATTATATCCAAAAAAATGAAAATAGCGAAAAAGAAATCCGAATAGGCGAGACTTAGCAAAAAGAACGTGTTTGGACTGTTCCGCAGTTTCTTGTCTTTTTGGATAACCACTATAACAAGAATATTTCCAAAAACAGTACAGATGTAAACTGCAATAGCAATGTAACTCACGACCAAAATAAATGCCTCATCCATTTTTTAACATGACGACTTCGGAGTTGGGAAAAGTGTTGCATCACTTCTAATGGAGTGTTCTTAAAATTGCACACGGCAAAATAAGATAATATTATATAATTTCGTCATCATTAAAATAAATCGAGTGTTATTTACTCTAAAAAACATTGTTTGTTGAATAAAAGGATATAGCCTTTTCATCAAACAAAGCTGCAGTATCACAGCACACGTAAAGCAGGAAATTATCGTCCTCACGGGTTGTTTTCATTGGTCCACTATAACAATTATTTTTCAGTGATGAAAGGATTAAAACTAAAACAAGTTTATTTAAGACTACGTAAATTCCACTTAAAACCTGTTTAAAACTAGGAAAAAAACGTAGTTTAGATCTATTAACTCTCATTTTAAAATACGTTCAGAAGTCAAAAGTGGAGCGGGACTTTAAAAGGTCCGTTAATCATATTCAGAGCGATTCCTTTGTGATTTTGCTGAAAATATGATAAAATAAGATATGAGAGTATTCAGAGAGCAGCTGCTTTCTGCTTACCTTTCAGCGGAAAATTTCAGGGTTAAAAGACACTTTTGTCAATGTTTCTAGGCAAGAACTGTTTTGTAAAAAGGCCAAAAAATATAAGGCAGTTGCTTGGAAAAAAAAAAACTTTTTAGTTTGTTAATACTCCAGCAAAATAAACGTAAGCTCTCCTCACGATTTCCTGAAGAAGTTAATTGCTTTTCGTTTTCGCAAGTCTCTCAATATTTGGTTTTACCTTTGTGTGTTTCGAGAGCCGAATAAATACCATACTCTACCATTCTAACTATGGCATTTAGTGCAGTTCTGATGGATTTAGTGATTGGTTTCAGTCACGTACCTTACGTAATAGTTAATTATCAGTAATTCGTCTGCATCACGAACTTTTTGCGGATTTGGACAATTTACAGTATATTAAGAATTCAGAACACGCACCTAATTTCGATGGGCGTGAGATTGTATCGGACCTGGTATCGAGGGCGTTGACAAAAAGCGAGAACGAACGCACGATACTTTAGGTGGAATCGCTTGGGAAAAAATTAACGGCGTGACCGACATGCGTTCGACGAATTCCGCGGTAATCGGAAAGTTATAGACTCCGTACAGTATCCGTTTGTAAAGACTTTTGACACCATATAAGTACAATAAATTAAGACAATAATCGAACCGTACGTAAAGTTCGCAGATTACGAAGCAAAGGAGTAAAGGAAAAAGAGTGAGGTCTTTTCCCTTGATTTACTCATTCCAAATATCGATTTGACTATGAGTAGTTCGACGAAAAAGTGCCGAAATCCGTTCAACGGAAACAAGTAATGCTGGTCGTACTTGAGACTACAGAATTGCAAGTATGACAGGTCGGCAACCGGCCTTCAAGTTCGCGTAAAGAAGATCGACAAAAACACGCGCGAAACCGCAGTTAAACCTTGTCAATATAGGCACAGGGCAAGGACTAAAACAAACTTGTTCCTGGATCCTCTCTCTTCTTTCCTCGGAGCAGGAAGAGAAAGGAGCCTGGGAACGATGACGTTAAGGTTGTATGAAGCTCTCTGTCCGTAACAGAGAAATGTCCCTGCTTGCAGAGGGTTCCGTATAGGAAGGATTCGACTACAAAGTGAAATATCCTTCACACTTCTTTTTAGGACATATATTTTAAGTGTAAATCATGACCAGTTTGATTTTCAAAATTTACAGATTGACATATTATAGCAGACAAAACAAATTGAGATAATAATTATTCAAATAAGTGACTGATTGTACAAAGCAACAGTACGAGAAATGGGTGTTTGTACATGAAACTTAAAGAGGCTGAAACTGATCTCATTTACGATTACCAGAATCAAAGAGGAATAAATGTTAAATATATTATAAGGAAGCGTTGACCTCTTCTCAATGAAAGTTGATCTTTCTTTGAACAAAGTACTTCTCTATTCATTTGTCTTGTTTTTTGCTTTTTTTATTTGTTTTGTTTTCTTGTTGGATGGCGAAATTCTCTGTTAACCTTAGATTAAAACACCTGAGCAATATTGTAATGCACAAGTTACTATGGAGAATTTAAGGGATAAGGAGTAGTTATAATTTGTGTCATCCTGAGACTTGGAATGATACACAAATATTCGACCATCATTAGGTCACTTGACGATTGTTCTTAACAGTTTTACCCACTGATGTTAACTTCATTCTTGAATAGCTCTGGGATCTTTGTGTAGTTTCGAAGTAAACCCCGGGGCCGTTTCAGTCTTCAAGGTAAAAGTAGTTGCCTGTTCGTTTCTGTTCACAATCCTGCGATAAAAACATATCGTTAATTTTTTAAATTTTATTCATTGATGTCCTTAGTTTGGCCAATTTTGGCACCGCAACAGCGCATGACAGCAATTACTGCCGGCCTGTAACAGTCCGCCCCCCATGAGATAGAGCATACACCACCGGGGTCTTTGTCCCCTACTTTTTTCGAACAGCAGTTTGGCTTATTTTACGTCCTCTTTCAATAGACCATTTTACAGTTGTAGGCCAAGTACCTTAGCCTTCGAGTTAATGTGAGGCTGAGGTTGACTTTGTTTTGATACAATCCTCGTTTGTTTTCTTATGAAAATTATGCTAAAAAAAATTCATGTTAGCTTTAGAACAACATGATTGACATAATAAAGCAAGAAGGGTTGTATCAAATAAAAATGGCCTATTTGTAAGACAAGATGAAGGCGGTAACAAGGCCAACAGCTTAACGCTACCGCCCAATGACTAGTCTGCTAGACAGCCGTTTTTAGTGTCGTCACGCAACGCTACTGAAAAACGGCTGTGTAGCAGACTACCCAATGACGCGATCACCTGAACTGAAACAAGATCTTACATCACAGCCAGCATGATCATGTCAGTGTTTGAAAGACTCTGGCTGTTTAACGCGACGGGGTTTTAAGACATTCCCTTTTTTATCTAGACTACAAGTAGTCCCCCATTTTTCCTCAGGGATAATAGGGACTTTAAGATCCAACGACACGACGGCAACGAGAACGTCGATTAAAAAGTGGACTTGCGTTCCTACAGTCTTTATAGCGATTATTCCTACGCACTGTAGGCGAACCCTCCTGAAGCCGAATTTCAAGGGACCATATCCAGAGCTCAGAAAGAGAAATGAAATTTTGTCGTTGCTTGTTTGCGTCCTCCGTAAAACGCGAAATTAGGCATTTTCACGTCGTGAAAATCATCCCACGCGAGAAAGGCGAGACGCGGTGGGGAGAGATGCTTGACTAATGCGTGTCGCCTTTTCTCGCGTGGGGCGATGTTCACGCGCGCTCGCGTTTCGCTTGCTCTACTATCCCTAAGGAAAAATGGGGGACCACTCGTAGTCTATTTTTTCTCCGTTTTAACAGCGTCGTCCGACAGACCCAGAATTTTTGGCATTTTCAAAAAAAGAAAAACTTGGATTAGTTCTTTTAATCTAAAAGTGAGCATTGTAACAGCATTTTGTACCATAGTGGTTTCTCAAGTGTATCATTTTTGCCATGTTTTACTTTTACTGGCAAACGATAAAACATGGAATGGAGAGGAGTAGTAAAACATGGAGTGGAGGGATAAAACGTGGAGTAATGAAACATGTTTTACCACTGCCCGTTTTATCACTCCATGTTTTATCACTCCACTCCAGATTTTATCGTATGCCACTTTTACTATGGCGTCGACCACCACAGTCTGTGATTATATGTCTTGTTGTTTTCCGGCTCTACAAAGTGATGCCATTTATTCCCCAACTACTTTTTTTTCTTACTTGTGATTTTTTTTTTTTCTTATTTTCTTTTTGTCCTCCGTGACCGACTCAAAATGTGGAAACGCATTTGACCCTAGACAAAAAAAGGGGTGGTCTTAGCATACGTCCCCCCGCTCGGCAGACCCACAACTAAGCTAACCAGACAGGGGATTCGTAGTGTTGACAAGTTGTTAAACGGCTACGCCCTTCTTGATTTACAGCGCTTTTTATAAACACGCGAACTCTGAAGTTCAAAGCCAACTGAAGTTTGCGTTTTTCGCTGCTGTCAATCATCTTAGCGGACCTCTTAGGACAGAGAACTTTGGTTAAACGGGTTCAAAAGGTCATTGTTTGTGATGTGTGGTTGGCGGATTTCCATCCGTTTTGTTTGTTTCTGCGTTTCAAGGTTCGTTGCTTGTGATCGCAATTATCATTGACAGCAACGAAACGCAATTGTGAAGGCGGCTTTTGAACTTTAGAGTTCGCGTGCTTGTGAAAAGCGCAGTAAAATGCAATGGCTAGCCTTACCTTGACTGAATTCAGTTTGTTGATCCGTGGCCTGAAGTTGGACGGGTCGCGCCGGAAGGTGATCTCCAGGGATTGGAGAAACTTGTTCATGCCAGTCAGTAGTGTCTGGGGACTGGAAGAAACCAGAAGTTCACATTAAAAGTGTGAACAGTAAACAAAGATAATCGGAGTTTTAAAAAAAATCTCAAGGTGTGAATATAAAACCACAAGAATTAGAGAGTGTTCGCTTTGAATCTCTTGCATAATTATTTATATTTAATAATCAACATCAACATCAATAAATATTATTGATAAACTAAATGTCGCACAATGAGACGATGAGCCTATCAACACGGTCGTAAACGGATTAGTTTCTCGAAATACAGAATTCGTGTTGAGTTTTTGTTTCACTTGTAAGTGTTAAGATAGATACCCTGAGAGCACGCTTGCTTTGTTTTGCATTTTGGTTTCTTGTCTTTTCTCATTCAATTTAAACAGTCACAGTTATTTGTTACACTCAGAGAATTAAAATATCAGACGAATATCAGACGAAGTGTGACTGAATTGCGGAATAAACCGATCAGTCTAGATCTCCTTATTAAGGACCCTCAAACCTTGAACAGACATGAAAATTCTAGTTTATTCACCGGCTTCTATAATTATTGGACAGACAGTCAAGCATCTGTGAAACTAACAGCGATCCGTATCTCAGTAATCACCCTATTTGTACTCAGCTTTGTTATGTCCAGCAAAATATTCGCTATTTTACATCATAGGAACTGTTCCCAGATCATAATGTAGTTCTATTACTTACGTGTTGGCTAGGGTCTTGACAGAAGGCTGACCTTCAAACACCACAACACGATCAGCAAGGTACGTAGCCATGATAAAATCGTGCTCAACCACGAAACCTGTCTTTTTGGCGTGCAAGATGAAACTGAAAAGAGAATAAGTTGGCGATTTAGTGATTTAGAAGAGACATAACCACCTAATGGTTCTTAGGGCGTCAACCCTTTTACTGATCGACTTGGCATTTCCAAATACTGCTTTTGGGGGAGAGGGGAAAACCTAAATTACTAGAGAAAAACCTCTGTGAGCAAAGAAGGCGAGTTTGACGCCTCATTTTGGTCCTACGCTATCGCTTGGTCAATACATCAAGGTCCAGGTCTGAGATTTCCCTGTAATAACCTCACTCTAGGTTTTAAAATAAAAGGTTTATAATAACAATCATCATCATCATCATCGTTATAAAAATGATAACAATAACAATAGTCATGTAATTACTGTTTCATTACTATTACTAAATAAATATTATTATTATTTAGATAAATAAGCTTATAGCCTAATCTCACATTTACTTTCGCAATTACCTTCCTGGTAATTGATTAGAGCCCCAAAACGGACCCTATTTTTTGAAACAATCAATATTATCGATCGATTATCTGCTCCACAGTTAATCGATATGATTAACCAAATACGTGGGTTATTGTCTGAACACGGAAGGCAAAAACGGACAAATAGCATTTTATTCAAAAGTGACAAGTCGACAATAGCTGCTAAAGGTTCAAAGACTTAGGCCCCGTGCAAACGGACGCAACATTGTTGGCCAACAACTCCCAACATTGTTGGATGTTACATGTTGCGTCCGTTTGCACACCCTGTTGCATGTTGTTGGATGTTGTTGCGTGTTGTTGCGCAAAACCAGTGAAACTTTTCAGCCAACAACTCTCAACATTTCTTTTGTTCCGAGATTGCCGAAGCGTAGAGCAACAATGTTGGATCCGTTTGCACAGCTCTTCCAACATTGTTGGGGCCACGCACGCTCATTGCGTATGGTTTAAAAAGACTTATGGGTTGTATCCTTCCCACGTTACACTGCGGGTCCCAACATTGTTGGGAGTTGTTGCATCCGTTTGCACGCCACTGCCAACACGCACCCAACAACTCCCAGCATTGTTGGCGGAACAACGTTGGGAGTTATTGTGTCCGTTAGCACGCAGCCTTATATGAACCATTACCACTTAACGTTGTTTTCATCATCATCAACGACATCATCATCATCATCAGGGTTTGTATTCACTCTTGACAGAGGAACCCCTCCCTGGATCGATCCCACAGGTGATGAGCTTGGCTAACCTTGACCATAAGGGTCCGATCTGTCTGGTGAGATCGTTTTAACGAAGTTAAATAAAATATTTATTTAACACAGTTAACAACGAGGAGTGCGGGCGTGGTCAGCGATCAGTCGTTTCGCTCAAGCGCGGTCAACCATGCTTGCATCACCTCAATGTGCTCAGTATAGCGTTTTCCTCGCAGCCACTCTCTTCGTTTGGCCTTTGGATCATTCTTTTACCGTCTGATTCTTGCTGTTTCTTACTGTGCGGTAAAGCCGTTTTCTTTCTTCGTTGTCTTCGGCTACGCTTGGCTTTCGTGCAATCGTTGTTTCTTCGTAATTTGGCCTTATTTTGGCCGACAATCTTGGCTGGATATTCTTCTCTGCGTTTGGCCATGGTTTTTTCTCGGATGTTTAGTCTGCAATTTCATCGTTCGAAAGTTCGACAACAGCTCGGCGGCGGTGTTTTCGTGAGACGGAAAGACTGTGGTTTTGCGCTCACATGCTTAGCGGTAAAACGGCTCACGAACTTAGCGGTCAAGAGGTCCACGAGCTTAGCGGTCTAGCTGGCCACGAGCTTAGCCGTTAAGCGGTCCTCAAGCCTAGCGTTTAAGCGGTTCACGAGCTTAGCGGTGAAGCAGTCCACCAGCTTAGCGGTAAAGCGATCCACGAGCTTAAGTTTAGCGGGCATTTAGTGGTCAATTCCATAAATGCAGGCTCACATGGTACGTGGTAGCTTTGTACACAGCTTGGATCTCCGAGTTCTTCGTTGAGCGTTTGCGTAGCGGTCGTGGAGCGATTGTTTTAGCGTCGAGGCAGTCGGTTAACTGTGTGATTGTTTTCATATGATTTCGTCGGTTTACCTGGTTTTCCTCAGGGCAAACGCTGTTGGCTTCTAACGGTGTTTGGGGAAAATTTACAATTCACATCGCTCGAACACGCTCAACGCCAACCTCGGTATAAAATTGAGCGATTTTTGTGGCGGTTTCGTTAGCGTGAAGCGGTTGGAAGCGGTTGTTTTAGCGTCCCCTTCCCCTCCCTACCCTCAATGTCTCCTACCACTGATTCATCGTGCTTTAGTGCGAAGGGTGCCTGGAAAAGGGGGTCATGGCTGGGCTGCGGGGTTTTGCTAGCCATGGGAAAGGATTCTAGGAGCTGGCTGACCACAGTGGAGGCCCCTGGATAGATGCACCAGGCAGCCACATTTCTTCTAGTGTTTTGTAGTAAATACTGTTAGTAGTACTATAAAAATATTATGGTCTTTTTTGTACTTTTAGCGTCTGTTTGCGGATAAGTGTACAACTAATTGTATTGGTTTTTATTAGCGTCCTTTTACAGCTTTTGTCGTTTTTTCATGGGGCGTTGGGGCTGAAGTTTTCGTGGGGTTGGACGTTTGCGGCGTTCACGGCGCTTGTTGCGTTTATGAGGCGTTCGGGTTGGTCGTTTTTTGTGGCGTTTAGAGTGTTTGTAGCGTTTACGGGGCGTTGGGGTTGGACGTTTGTGGCGTGTACAGTGTTTTTATTATTTATGGAGTGTTTGGGTTGGACGTTTGTAGCGTTTATGAAGCGTTCACGCTGGTCTTTTTTTTTTGGTGGTGGGGGATGAGGGGGCGTTTAGAGTGTTTGTAACGCTTTTGGGGGATTGGTTTGGGACCTTGTGGCGTTTACAGCGTTAGCAGTGTTTATGGGGTATTGGGGTGGGACCCTTGTGGCGTTTACTGCGTTAGTAGTGTTAATGAGGCGTTCGCGCTGGCCTTTTTTTAAGATTTTTATTTGTATTGTTTTTTTATGGCGTGGCGCGGCGTAGCGTAGCGAGTAGCGTTTATGGGGCATCGGGGTGGGACTCTTGTGGTGTTCACAACGTTTGTAGCGTTTATAAGGCGTTTGGGCAGGTCGTTTTTGTGGCATTTAAAGTGTTTGTAGCGTTTATGGGCCATTGGGATGGGATCCTTGTGGCGTTTACAGCGTTAGTGGTGTTCATGGGGCGTTGGGGATGGAAGTTTGTGGCGTTTAAAGTCTTTGTATTGTTTATGGAGTTTTTGGGTTAGACGTTTGTGACTTTCACAGCATTTGCAGCATTTGTTTATGAGGCGTTCGGGCTGGTCCTTCTTGTGGCGTTTAGAGTGTTCGTAGCATTTAGGGGGCATTGGCGTTTACAGCAATAGAAATGTTTATGGGGCATTGGGACTGAACGTTTTGTGGCGTTTACGGTGTTTTGTGGCGTTTGGAGTGTTTGGGGTGGACCTTTGTGAAGTTCACAGCGTTTGTAGCATTTATGAGGCGTTCGGGCTGGTCGATTTTTGTGGCGTTCAGAGTGTTTGTAGCGTTTATGGGGCGTTGGGGTTGGACGTTTGTGGCGTTACAGCATTTGTAGCGTTTCTGGGGCGTTGACGCTGTACGTTTGGCTCTTTCTTCAAGCTCTGTTTCAGCTCCATACAGAAGAGTATTCCAGATTTCTTTGTAATTCTCTTCTCCAGGCAAAGGCTGAATGCTTTTGTCAGCAGTTCTTTTCTCTTAGTAAACGCTTCTTTGTTCGGGTTATTCTCGATATAATTTCTTTTTCGCAGGATCCGTCCTGTGTAATGAGGCTTCCGAGGTAGTTTCTAACTAACCGTTTCATAGCTATACTAACCGTTTAATGACCTTAGCGGCCACAAGACGCTGTTCAGAGTCCAGGTATGCCGAGGGCTCATCAATCAAATATACGTCAGCAGGCTGCAAAACAAAATAAGTTTAAACTCTGATATTACGGTCTTCTCTCCCCAGAGTGCTTTTAATTGACAGCGGTAACATTTCCAGTTTCAACGCAAGGACCCGCATTCACACTGAGACTCCGTTTACACGAGTCTGAGCAAATTTCTGAACGGACAAAAACTTGCACGGATCCGCCTTTCCTTTACACGGAATCCACGGAACAGTGAAAATTTTTTAATGGCAAACACTGCTGCAATCTGTAACAGAATTTTGCACGGTTCCGTGTAAACGGCTTGCACAATGTAAACGGCTTCTCACAATCAACCAACTGACGTTGTTGTCTCACAACAGCCCGAATAAAACGTGATCAAAAGTAACGATGTTAAATATGCTATATCCTGTAAATAGCAAACAAACGCGAGCTATACCTTTCCCAGGCAAATCGTCAGAGCAACACGTTGCAGTTCACCACCAGACAAGTTTTGAACCTAAGACAGAAGAACATGTTTACCTTAAAGCGATGTCGGCAGCTCAACGTGAATTACGGAGAAAAAAGCAAAAAATAATAATTTCATTCGGGCTTTGTTGAGAGTTATTAAGGACGAGTGGGCAGTTTGCAACGGGGGCTGTCCTTGATTTCCCAACCAGAACCATAATGGGACTTTATTGCTCTTTGACCCAAGCAATACTTCTAACCCTGCTAACAGTTATACAGTCGAACCTGTCGTAAGGGACCACGCAAAATGCGAAGATTTAGTAATCGTTTTACGGGAGATAAAGATTACGAGAATCTAACCACGGGGAGTCTCTCCGAGAAGATGTCCAGACAGACACATATACTTTTCGGCAGATAATAATTTAATTGCAAGCAATTTCAAAGTTGCGCAAACGTGTAGTTCCATATTATTACTAAAGGGTCTTCGTATACCTTGTGGCGTAGTACATACCGCGAACAAAAAGACCACAACATGCGGCGGTTTTTCACTTACAAGAGGTTAAAAATAATGTAAAAACTATAAAACCGTCAGGTCAAAAAGTGGTCGCGGTCACTTCTGAGACGCGGTCGTTGACGAAGGGTTCCAAGTATGACTGGGAAAATTCTGGCGTTTTGGATAGGTGGTAATTTACGAAAGGTGGTCGCTCATGAAGTTTCGACAATAATTGTTGAAAGGCTAAAAATATTGTCGTTTTTAGATACAAAATTTCAACTGTAACTGCGCTTTCAACGATCTATCTCAGTTTGTACTTAAAACAGGTTACCATCTTTGTACGGTAGACAAATCTTAAAAAAACTTACCGTACTTGCTATACATAAAAAAGATTCAACTGCTCTGAGATTGTTTTTAACCTCTACGGCGTATGTATTAAGTTTTTCGTTTTCCCAAGATTGCTAAAGTGGCAAGTTTTTTTAGCGCTTCCAACACACATCACGGTTTCTACGCATACCAGTTATGTTTTTCACGCCTTCTGCCAAGTTTCCCGGCCGCCCGTCCAACACAAAAAAAGTTTTTACTGCACCTTGCAAGTACACATTGCATGTACATCCTTGCCAAAAGTCTATAGTTTGCCGTCACTTTCTATGCATTCAAGATCTTCCTACATCTCACAAAACTTCACAATACGTTACAATAGGCCATTTCCGAGTTGCCTGAAGCCTCTGTTTCGAAGCGAGGCTAAGTGCGAAGCTATTGATATGAAAATGATTTTTTATTGCCGTGAAAATAAATCTCATTTTCACAAAAAAACGTTTTGCGCTTAGCCTCGTTTAAAAAGATAGTTTTTCGAACTCGGAAATGGCCAATTACAATTTTTCCGTATATTTTATGAAAAGAGCTCAGCATCGCACAGTCCCCTCCCACAGTACAACTCGACCCCACCCACCTCCTGATCCATGATTGGTTCGATCTGAAGTGGTTTGATGACGTCAGCAATGAACTGGGGATGAACGTAAGAGTCACGGATCTTCTCGTGTAAAAGCACGCGCACAGTGGTCTGAAAAAAAAAAGGCAGTATAATACACGCTACACTTTTAAACGGATAAGTTAATAACTAGCATGATGTACCCCCATCCGCAGGCATCACTGTCCTGTTTTAGAGAAAAAGAGGGAGAATGGGGTGAGAACGCCGGAGAGACAGTGACTCCCAGTCCTCTTTCTTTTCTCCTTTGCTCGTTCACAGACTTGTCACGGCCAGTTTAACTGTTACAAGAGGAGTTGCCTGTGAATAAAACGAGTAACATAACTGAATGTAGCTTTACCTTCGATTTTGGACTTATCTTCTGAGGTTTGTAACTAATATTCATCACGGGTACTTGCTCTGTTGAAAATAAAAGAAATCAAACAAATTAGTCGCACATTAGAGCCTCGTTAAGTGGACACATTTGTTTCTTTCACCAGGTAAAGTATTCCTTGATACGCGTGTTCGGTTCACGTGTTTCGTCCTTCTACTATATCTAAGAAAAATGGAGCTGTCACTGTGATATGGGCATCCCCGCGTTTTGGGCATCCCCATTCCCAAAACCCTAGTGATATAGGCATCCTCTGTAACCCTAACCCTAACCCAAATCGCCAAGGTAATATGAGAAGGGGACTATGACTATGACAGAGCCCCTGTATTAATGACAAAAAACAAACTACAATCAACTCTGGCCTCGGGGACTCATCCCTATAACGGACTCTCGCTCCTAAGGGCGCATACCCGGTGTTCGTAATAACTGCAGTTGGCTGGAGTTCGCCATTTTAGAAGTGGGAAGAAAATTGGGACGAGTTTACTTTTGCAAAGACTTCTGGGACTGTTACTACGGCCAGAAACAATAGCAGCCCACAGTTCGACTCTACAATGGAGGTCAAAAGTCTTGGGACCTTTCCCCTCCCACCCCAAACACCAAAGTTGAATTTTGAGCAAATTGGGTGGAAATGACTGCTTTTTTGGACGAAGCTTGAAGGGGGGGGGGGGGGGGGGAGAACGGGAGGAAGTTCAAGCCGATCAAAACTGACGTTGTCGTTAGAAGCAGGGTCCTACGAAACAATTACTTGGAAGGGTTTTTTCACACAGTCCCAAGTTCTTTTGTCCTCCATTGTATCTTCCTTCTGGTTTCTAAAGTGGCAAAGGAGCCAAGTGGTTAGACATCATACCTTTACTATCTGGTTCAAGCTTTCCAGCCAACATTCGGATAAAAGTGGTTTTCCCAGTTCCTGTAACATCAAAACAATATTCAAGTTATGGGTAAAACGAAGAGCAAAACCCTCGTTAATCCTTCCATCCTTAACATCCGAGTTACACGGCTTAAAGGAACTGTGTCACGATTTTTATCAAAATTCAAACGGTGGGAGCCGCCACCGAATTGAGTGAAACATCACAAGACTGCTCACAGCACGTAAAGATGGTATTAAAAAAAAACAACAACAAATACAAAAGAGGACAGGGATGGACAAACCTGAAGAAGATTGAAACGGGTTACAATTGTGGTTTTTTAAAACTCGGTGTTAGCCTAACAGTTTTTCAAATTTCTTTTATGCTGTTCTTAACATTTGCTGAAGAATGTTCCAGGCTCCGAGATAGTCGGGTCCGCGGAATTGAGAAAGCGCAACACTCCGCGTCTTTCCCACTACCTGAGAGCCTGCAACAGGCTACATGTGCTATAAAGTTTGGGAGAATGTTTGTTTGACAAGAAGCTGTGATTGTGTCATTCAAAGGTAATTTTGCAAGTTCCATAGCGAATAAGGAGGCTTGCATTTTGATTTTGTTTCATTTGTACTGCTGAAGTAAGCATTACTTGTCTACGGTACTTATAGGGAATGTTGCAAAACTTGCTCATTTCGTCACATCAACATTTTGATTCAAACATGATTGAAGTTTTTTGAGTATTTTATCTCTACGGTATTATACATGACTGGATTACCATAAAGAGATACAGTTAAAATAAGCATGAACCTAGCACAATAAACATGTTGTACTCCCCAAAAAAAACATTTGTCATATTACGCTGGCCTACCTCCCCGTAACGACCACCTCTCCACAACGGCCACTTTCTTCTGTCCAAGGGAGGCCGTTGTGGAGAGGTTCGACTGTATGTATTTCTTTTTGCGTTTATAATAAAAGGTAAAAAGTTTTAGAAAGCATGTTTTACTAAAACATGTGGTATGGAGTGGCAAAAACTGTTTTTTTTTTCTCTTGGTACAGGATTAGCATGTGTAATCAAATGGTGACGAGTGACGGAAATAAGGGAATAACTTCACGCGCGCCTTAAGACTCCGGAAATTATTAGAATTCGGACAACAAAACGCAAGTGAAAAGTATCATTCGCTAATTTCACGAGTATACCTTTACCTACTCGCAATGATGGGTTTTCACATGTTTGTCCTATTGACCAAGAACTTAATTCACTGACGCGCTAAAAAAATTAGAGCACAAGTTTTCTAAATTTCTGGACAAAATGCTTGAAAGAAGCCTTCTTGCTGTTACAAATTGTAGCAGGTTTTTATATAACGTCTTTTGATGATCTGACATCTCCATTCATAACATTTTCAAACATTGACGCAATCTTGGCACCAAGGCATAGGGAACGTTGCCATGGCAATTATGTAATTCCAGAAGTAAAATTATACATTAACGCTGAAATTTTAACTACAAACCGACTTACCATTCTCTCCCAGCATAACAATGATCTCTGAGTCAGTGAAGTCCCCGCCATCAATACTCAGATGAAAATCCTCTACATAATATCAAACAACAAGAGTGAGCATGTGCGAAGAAAAAACAAAAACAACAATTCCAAAATGAGTTTTGAGTGACAGGAACATAAGAGCGCACCGATCAGCACGTGGCAGGCGCGTGACCAGCAGGTGGCAGGCATCGCATTTTTGCAAAAAAAAAAAAAAACAAACCGCTTGGCATCAAGTGCTTGCTCTTTCTACAGATTCTAGAGACACAACGATTATGAATCCCAACGTTGTTCTTGGCTGTTTTGTACGTGACCATGCGCAACTTTCAATAGCATTCGTATTTTCGCAACTTTCGAAACGAGAGAGAGTTAGCTTTCGCATGGACTTCTGGGTCCGTTAATGTGGACGCGCCAGTCAGCTATTGCCCAATTTTTTCCCTGTCGCTACTGACAGACCCAAAATTCTTTGCAAAAGTTACCTCGGCCCAGTTTCCTTCTAGTTTTTAATTGGCGAACTTTGACGCTACTGACCAATAGAAAAGTTGCATTAATTATTCAGTCACAAATGGTACGTAAAAACGAAAGGATTGTGATTTGAAAGGGAGCTCCCAACGCTGACTACAGAACAGTTGTTTTCATCTTTGATTTTTGCATAGTTAGTAGAGGAGACTGGTTACGAAAGCCGGCAAACATCAAAGTTGAAAACAACGGTGCTACAGTTCATGTTGGAAACTCCTTAACCGTGCACAAACTTACATTCTTTGTTGAATGTTTACAAATTTTTATTGATCAAATTAATCAGGGTTAAAGAAGTAGTGTGTAATAGCCCAGGGTTAGTGGTTTTGCTATCGGGTTAGTGAATTCTGTTCTTAACTTACACGATGACCAAGTGACGTTTTAGGGGGAATTCATATTACAGAAGAACTGTAATCAATCCTTCTTATCAATTCTTTTTTCTTCGGCCTAGTTGAAATTACTTTTGGGATGGTACATGCTAGCTACACTGAGTTGCCCAGATGGAAAACTGTAAAACTGACTTTCTTTGCACACTGATTTATGCGACGTCTCTATTGGTCAGCAAGTTTAAAATGATAGGGATGCTGGTGAAGTTGCGTAAAGTCAAGTCCAAAAAAGCTAAAAAAACATACAACAAAGAGATCGAACAGGCACCATAACTATGGCAATCATTTATTAACCATGACTTTTGCCGGCTTTCTTTACCAGTCTCTTTTACTTATTATGGTGACAGAAGCTCAGAAAAAAAGAACAATGCACGTTCCCCTTGGCTCCCTCTCCATCCCAGCGCCTACTAAGGATAAACACGCCCCAAAAGGTTATCTCTAATACGTACTCAGTTGCTTTTCCATTGAAGGGTATTTATATCTGCGCATCCTCTTCACCTCCTCTTCCTGTTAAGGTAATACCAAATGCTCGTTAATTAAAGTGTATGTGACATGAATTGTTTTAAAATTAGCGTGCGAGCAAGCTCTCCGGCACGCTCTGGCGGCGGGGCGGAAAAAGGAAGGAGAACTGGCAACTACGTCTCTGCATCGAAAAAGTCGATGCGAAATGCTGATTGACGGAGATCACTTAATTAATGACGTCATTACCCTTCGCACGTGTTTTTCAATGTTTGTTTACTCGATTCCGCTTCGCGCTGATTGGCGCAAATCTAACAGACTTTTCACCAAACTAACAGACTTTTCTAATTAGACTTTTCACCAAAACAATACTTTCTTTTTCCAGGCTCAAGGTTATCAAATAGGTGAGCAATAGAGACTTTTAAAAAGCAGAATCAAAGCTTGTTTTTATGATTCGCTGCAAACGTACAGGCGAAACTGAATACAATTTGACCAAAACAAAGAAGATTCCACTTAGAAAGCATTTGAAAACAATGAAGACTTTTTACCATTTTTCCAAACTATATCTCTGTTTTCCAGACTTTTTCCAGGTTTGGAAAATTGCTGGGCAAATTTCAAGACTTTTTCAAGAATTCAAGACTCTGTACGAACCCTGGATCTAAAAACGGCCATTATTTTTGTGTAATCTTAACAGGCAATACTTCAGGAAATTCTAACACAGGCAACGCAAACAGAGAGAAAGGCAAAGTTAAAACGTTCAGAACCTTATCGGCTGTTTCGGCAACTTTAAAGACCAGTGATGTCTCTCTAAATCTGAGGTTCTCAGTCGGAACAAAACCGTCCAGAAAGATGTTAATTCCTGTGAAAATGAAAATACATTGATGCTCAAAATCATCTATAAAATTTTACTCGTATCTTATTAAGACTTACGTATGAAATGGCCATCTGTCAGCTCATAGACAACGAGTAGACAAAACTTGGGTGTATATGTTGTGGTTAAATTTTATCATTGGTTTAATTTCTATTTTCCTTTTTCTCCAATAGTCCAGTTTCGAATTAAAAATTACCGCTGAATACAAACAACAACGACTGACACATTCATACAGGGTTAGCCTCGACGTAAAGTAAAATATTCAGAAATTCTGGAAAGTAAGTGTTTGAAAGTTGAATATACACAATAGACAGAGTAATAAACAGGTTTTTCTCTCGCTGGAATTTGTGAATATATTACTTCAGATGGAGGCTAAGCCTGTAAAAATGCGTCTTCACTTTTTTAATTCAGCGGTCATAGCGAACTAGAAAGTGGACTATTCAGTATCATACCCTACCATATCCCCACCTCAAAAAGAGAAAAGAAAATTTAAACCAAGGATAAAATTGAACCACAACATTTTACAAATAACAGAGACCTTTAGATTCTAAGACGAGTATGACTGCGAGGACGTCAACATTCTGCGGATTCTCTAATATATAAATATGAATTGATGCTAGCCTTCTTCTTTTTAATTCTCTCACCTTCCCTCACACTGAAAGGCATGGTGACAACCCCGTAAGCCCCTGGCATTCCGTACAGACAGCAGATATAGTCGGACAGATAGTCCAGAACACTCAAGTCATGCTCCACTACAATGATGTACCTGCAATAAGAATATCACAAAGCACAGGGTAAAATATATACCGTAGACTGCCGCCAATAAGCCCCTCCCCCCACCCCAGGTATAGGCTTACCTACCTATAAACAAAAAAATCCCCAGATGTAAGCCCCCCATCTACCTCCTGTTATAAACCCCTTCCCCTCCTTTGAATTCGATTTATAGTGACGTTTTGAAGCTTAATTAAAAACTAACAAATGCACAACGTATTCTTGGTTCGCAACCAGGTGACAAGGAGGTCATGTCGGTGTTCAGTACAATAAAATTCTTTTCGAAAAATTTACATGAAAATGGATTTTAGTTTTAGAAATGCTTGGTCCTTGAACCCAACATGGCCGCCGTGACGTTACCTGCAAACCAGCAATTTTGATCTTTGCAGATAGATAAAACCGTCCTGGGGTAAGAGAATTGTCGTACTAACGAAGTAACATTGTTACAGTGAAAAATACCAGGGGGTGGCTCAGGTTTTGATAAATCCCTAAAGGAGACCTTAGTGAAGGTGGCTCGATTGGATTTTTCAGGGCCAATACCTCCAAAGTTTGATCATTAACTACGTCGCCATTAACGAAAAAAACGATTACCATAGCTTTATCAGACGAAGATGAAAATTTGTTGTGATCAATGTTGTCTCTTCACGTTGCTTAACCTTTCAAATGGCAGCCGACTTGTGGCAAGTCTAATAGCTATGCTCATTCTGAGCACAAAAGAATGAGTGCCAGTATGACTAACCAATGTTTCTGTCGCGACATTTGTAACACAAATTCTCTTCACCTCCTTGAACGGTCCTTTCACGTTACTTTCTTGGCACTGAATACATCGATCAAAAGAAACGTTAAGAAAAAAACTGCTTTGGACCGAGCATGCACCAATGTGCAATCAAGGCAAAATTCCCTTGGGAAAGTCTCTTGGTTAAATGGGTAAAGAACTTCACGCAGGCACAATAGAACCGAAATCAAGATTTGATGGTTCCGGTCTTTGTTGCCCGTTTCACTGGATAAGGGTAACGAAGACACTGGGAACGAGATTGGTCTGTTATCCGTTAGCAGACAAATGACTGATCTGGCGTCGAAACAGGTTACAGAGGAGAGTTTTACTCGCCATTTTCACGTAGACCATAGCGTACCTTGCTTATCCCCCAAATTTTGCATAACCACTGTTTCCAGTTTCTCCTCGTCGTCCCAAGAGAAATCGAAGACAATAGTTACGCAAAATTTTATGGGGCAAGCAAGGTGCATTATGGTCTATGTGAAAATGGTAATGAGATCCAATTAGGATTGCATGGCCAGTTAATTTACCTATTATCACTGAGCAGGGATCGTATTGTCACGGCACACTTGAGGCGCTGCTTGACATCCAGATAACTTGAAGGCTCATCAAACATGTAGCTTTAATGAGAAAAATAAGAGAAGTTAAGACATTTTGATGAGAGGTTACAACTCCGCAGAGTTCAACCAGCTGGATATTTCTTGAGAAAGCACATTTGATGATGTACTTTAATGTACTTTCAATAAATCATTGAAAATAATTCCTTAATCGCACTAGAAAAAATATTTTTTTATGTTTCTTGTCCTGTTAAGCTCGTTTGAGTTCGGTCAGTCGCGTGCTACGGTTTCTGCTGGTTTCACCAATTTACGTAGCCTGGCAGTCGCAGCATTTGATCTTGCTTATTGCTCCCTGTCTGTCCTACCTGTTTGTGTGCAACACGTATAGATGGTTTTCACAGTGACGTCATCAAATTGTAAAGTCAAAATAGCGAGGTTTTACGAATTCTTATTTACATTAGGTTGAAGATAAACAAAAAGTTAATCTTTGTACAAGTTTTCAGTCCCATAGCATGTTTCATTTCGAAAATACAGCAATTTGAACTTCCGAGTTTTCACAGTGCGTGACACCAAAATAGGAATGCTGTCTCGTTAAAAAGGAGTCTCTCCTCTTGATTTTCAGCAGTATAACCATTTCAAGTATTAGAAGATATGTTTATACGCATGTAGCCTAGTTCTCGAGTGAAAAGAAGAAGCTTTTATAGAACAAGTGAACTCCAGATGTTTTTGTTGATTTTCGGCGGCCATATTGGTGCACCAAAACTGTGCACCAATATGGCGTCTCCATACAAAGCTCTACAAAGATGCGTGAAACGTTTCGGCAAATAACTCAGAAACTGTGGGCCAAAAAGACCTGAGACTTGGACAAATTGTTTAAATATTAGTCTTTTATAACATATCATTTTCTTGGCTTCTTTCACTGGACGGTTTTCAATTTATTTTTTTGTTGCGTGACAGTGAAAACGATCTATAGTATATGTGCGATAGTTTCAGAGGTGCCTCTGATGTACGG
Organism: Porites rus; assembly: GCA_964035705.1. NCBI lineage: Eukaryota > Metazoa > Cnidaria > Anthozoa > Scleractinia > Poritidae > Porites > Porites rus. Next base: position 13,508,910 of record OZ037999.1, read on the forward strand.
TATAGTCGCTTTCGTAACAGGGCCAGAGTTGACGTTGGTCTGAGAGTTGGAATCAGTGTTACTATGAGTGTTCCGGCAAACAAAGTCCGTGCTGTAGTTGTTTTTACTAAAAACGTTGTCTAGGTAGTCAGTTTCGTCTTATAAGCTGTCAGGCGAATTGCAAACTAGTTGCGCTAGTCTCGTCAAAGTCCGTATAGTTGTAGCCTTGTGAGAGGTCGGGTTGTACGATGACTGATTTAGTAATCGGTCGGTATGTGTCGGTTTTCTGTAAATTGTCGTTCGCTGTCTGTTGCTGTCACGAGTGACCAAGCAGTCTAGAAAAGGTACTTTACCATCCCCAATCTCCTTGGTAAACTGTCCGCGTTCTGTCTGTCAAGGTGTTTGTGAAAATCGTCGATTTCGTCTTTGTGTACAATACGGTGAATGTGTCGTCAACGTAGCGTAACCAAAGAGGTATAGTTCGCTGAGGCCTGTTCCTCAATGTTTTGCATGGAAATTTCTGCTACAACAACAGAAACTGGACACTGACTGAAGAGCCCATAACTATACCGTGTAACTGTTTGTAGTGTTTGTCGTTGTACTGAAAGTACCTTTTCTTGACAGCTAGAACAGCCCCAATATCCTTGTTCTGCGCCCCCAAAGGGATCAACGAATTACCGGAAATGCGTTTGGGATTTGTCGTCAAACCTGATTGGTAAATCGACAATGGCTTTTTTAACAGGCCAATCATGGCGCGTACTCTAATCCTGGTACACAAGTGGGGGCCCAGAACAAGGAATGTGGCGCTGTTTTGCAGACGTTGCTATCCCGGGTTAGATTAGTCAGTGACGCAGGCTAAATACGCCATATATTCGCTGAACAGTTGTTTTTTATATATTGCTGTGATTGCTTTATTGATGCTATGACGCGCAGCTGTCATGTGGAAAATACATCAGCCTTTAGTCTGGCTACAACCGACTAGTCATCTGCTGGCCAAGAGACAGCTTAAAGGACTGAATAGAGCAATTTGATTGGTTTATCAAGCGGATACAAACGTGCGTGGCCGAGAACTTTCTAGAAATCAATCGATACTTCGCTTTGACGTCATAAGGTAACACGATTGGCCAATCGAGCAATGCCTTCTCAACATTAGGGTTTTCTTTGGCAGGAAAACGAAGAGGCCATGTTTGGATCTTTTCATCCATTGGCTGACAAAAATAACGAACACTTACCAAAACCGTTTTTTAAGGTCATACGAAAATCTCTCTATTGCCAATTATTCTAAATGGGGCACAATTTGGTGGCAGTTCCCACTGTTTGGATTTTGATCTTAGAATTCTTTACAAGTACATTTGAATATGAAGAGGACTTAAACATTAGCGGTATTGCTCATTTTTCAACTGTTCCGACCCGTAGCAGATGAAAATTAAGCAAGTGCAGGGTCAACAGTCAAGTTTCTACACTTACACGTCAGCCTGTTGAATGCAAACAACAGCACAAGCAAAACGCTGCAGCTCTCCTCCTGACAGTTCACCCACATCACGGTCCATCACTGTTGTAAGATCTAGTGGTTAAAAAAATTATAATAAATCAATTTAACATCTGTGGCATCTAAATGAAGGATTACACTATACAATGCACTTATTTGAGGTTGCACCCTCACTTGCGACGTGGACCATGTCTTGTAAGCTGCCGCCATTAAGTTCTCGTTTCTAAATTATTAAACATTCCATTGATAGTCTCAGTTTCATTGCAGTGGATAGTTGGTTGGTTCGTAGTGTACAAAACACATTATTTAATGTACTTGCAAGACGCAGGTTATTTACCATGTTGCTTTGATTAATGTTAAATGTACTCCCAAGATGCAAAGTCCTGTGGTGATAGGTCAGAGCATCCCAACAAAACCTGGAAGACTGTGGGTTGGATTCCTACTGTGGACTCCCATATTTTTCTTCTAAGTACTTCTTCATCTACTTAATAACCATTTTCAGTTTCATTATTTTTGAAGTTGTAATGAGAAAAACCATCATAAAATTCAACAAAAAGGTGTTTGCCTTACCAAGCTGTTCACAGATGTGTGCTTGGTTGTCCATCTCATTTTTCCTGTCAAGAATTGCCTGAACACTGCCCTGAAAACACAGATTGAGATACCAACACAGGTCATGCAAAGGACATCTCAGCACAGGACACCCTAGGGGCTGTATAATAGGTATTACCTACTTAAGCCTAATTTATGAACTATGAACTTTCAATTGACATACCTTAACAGCCTTAGGAATCTGATCAACATACTGAGGTTTAATGATGGCCTGAATACAAACAGAAAGAACCAGTTGACTCATATTACCTGTATTACAATATTGTACATAGGTAACAAGTACAACTGGTTAGCTGATTAACAGAACATTCTTCACGACAAAACAAACCAAAACGGTAATGGTATAGACACTATATTGATGACAAAACTTCTGTTAATAAATGGCTCTCTGCAAAACTGTTATTACACACATGATAACTGTACATGTAATTAACTGAAGTACAAATTGCGCTAACTGCGCATTACACCAGTTCTGTTTTGTCACTGTAACACCAATTAATCAGGAACAAAAATTAATGACAATGTGACACAGACATCTTTCTCCCCAATTTCCTTTGAGGGGAAATGGGCAGCTGCACACAGGCTGTGTCTTGGACCCATTTAATTTAAAATACAAACTCAATGCTATAACAGTACCTTTAAGTCATCTTCTAAAATCTTTGTGAAGTAGTTTTGCAGTTCAGATCCTCTGAAGTACAGAAGTATTTCTTGCCAGTCTGGAGGATTCTGAATTAGAAACAAGGCATGATTTAACTTATGGAAATAATTAGGGGTAGGAAACACATGTAATATTGAGAAACAATCTGCAGTGAGAACATTCTAACCAGAATCTCACTTACGCCTAATGCAGCCCAGTGAAAGCCAATAAGGCATCTGGGGTGATTACCATTTACACAAACCACCCGAGTGGAAATCTTGTGCATAAACATAAAACTATAAAACTGGATGAGCTGGGAAACTGATCCCCTACAAAGTATACCCAAATCAGCTGAATGCACTAAAAGAAGTCAAAATTTCATTGCCTCAAATCACAGTCCATATTTTCTGAAGCTTCCCAAATAGAATGGCCTGAGACTCGTTGACCCTTTAAGCCCTAATATCAAAATTCAAATTCCCATTTGGTGTCCCTATATGTTTCCTATAAAAGCGGTAGCAAGAAGTTGTTAAAGTATCAACTCATTGTAACTTGTGTGATCATCTTCTTGATTCTCATCACCAATCTGTTTTATAGAGCATTAATATCAAAAGCAGAATTTTGATACTGATCACTCTTAGGGCTTGAAGGGTCAAAGAAAATCTGCACACTCGTTCCCAGGGTTCTCTCCTACTCATCTCTACAGAGCAAAAGAGAGAGAGAGAGAGACCCTGGGTGGGTCTCTTCCGACAACACCAATCACTAAAATCTACGATCTTTAGTTCTACACAAACGTATTTATATTGAAGGCAGAGTCCCTGTATGTGAAGTTTGATTTGAAAGTATCAATGTTTGACTGACAACAGCTGCTGGTAATTGTGCTGAATCAGGATACTGCAAAACCTAAACCATTAGCGGTCTTAGCAGTTCAGCATGACAAAACATAGTCACTGAGACTTGAGAGCAAGGAATTCATATTACATTTGATCTGGTGACTTTATGAAAAGCTATAGTCTGAAATAAAATGTCAGCTTTCTTCACCCCCTAGCCTTTGTTATGATGGAAAATAGAAAAATGTATCGCCTTTTGTGGTAATAGAGATAAATAGTGCTACATACAAATGCAAAGGATGACCACAACATGAAAGATGATCACAGGAAATCATGCAGTATAGAGACAAAATAGACAACGAAACCTACCCAGCAAAAGGCTTTCTTGAAAATGGTCCATATGAAAAGTTTATTATTTTATAAACACTCATGCAGCCCAGTGATTTCTTAAAATACTCTAAACTAACCATCCAGAAAATTAAAACAATTGGCAGCCGTGCAAGCCATATTTTTTGACAAAGATGCTTACTTAGATGCTTTGCTTTCTTTGTTCATTGATGACTCTAAGAGGGTGCCAGGGGAAGACATCATCAAAGAGTAGTTTCTTCCAGTTAATATGGCAAGTAGTATTAGGAAAGATGAAGAACTAGGCAAACTACTATCAAGGCTTAAACAGGGGCTAGCATTCCACCCAAAATTCTGTTTTCATTCTACAATGTAACATTTCATTTCAGAATGATATTTCCCGAAAAAGATGAGATTGGGAGTGTTGTTATGAGGCCATGAGAAATGTTAAAAAATTGTGATACTCATGGCAGAATCATGAGAGTTGGTAGGTCTGATGTAAATGGTAAGTACCCCCTGGTTTGAACTTAAGAAAAAAGCCTATTCTACAACCTACATCAAACCTTCCAAGATTAGGTTTCTGCTTGCCGGCCAAGATCTTCAGTGCTGTAGATTTGCCAATACCATTTGTGCCTACCAAACCGAGGACCTCGCCTGGTCTTGGAATTGGCAACCTACAACAGAAGGCAAAAAGACATTTTATTTTCTGATTATTATCACAGTTGGAAGGTCACTTCACCTACTTGATATAAAAAATGTGTGATGTCAGTGTTATCAGAGGCCTCTCAAGGCAAGAGAAGAAAGAGAGGAAACATAAAGAGAGAGATCTCTGTTGGTCCCAACCATTGCCACCGATCATATGTGTGGTCGAAACTTATTGGTTTTCAAAACCAGTTTCGTCTAATGTGGAATGTGCTTGCCCTGTTGAGACTGCACACTAAAAATTTCTGAGCTCACAGTTGGTATCGCACGAACCTGTTCTGTAAGTTGTGTCAGATGTGACTAAAATGTTAGTGGTTGTTAAGGAAATGTCAGTACATGTGTGCTAGAAAATGCATTGGGGGCCACCAGAGGTCTCTCTTTCCTCTCATTTTTCTCTTGCCATAAGAGACCTCTAATAGCAAGAAAAAATGTGCAGTTTCAGATAATATCTATATCCACCCATGGGGGTCATGGTCGGTGGAAATTCTCAGATGGAAGGAGGTCTTAAGTGTAATTTGGAATTTCCAGAGTGGTTAAACAAGGCTCAAACCAAAAACCCTCCTTGGAAGGAGCATCGATATTTTCTGAAATACAGCAACACAATTTATCATAAACACCAATGAAATACCAGAGACATGATATCTTCACTCATGAAAATAACATGTTACCTTCACATGTGAAAAGATCACCGTTGCTATGGCTACATAATAAAACCTGCCTTTCACAGCTGAAAAAAATATAGTGAAATGATTTGGTATTTCATTGGTGGTTATTTAATAATATAATAGAACATGACATGACCACTTGGAGATTTATATGAAATTTCTCTTCTCAAGTTGAAAAATATTTCAATTTTCACAACATAAACTACACGTAAATATTACAAACAAATATTATGTAGTAGTCAATGCAGCCAAAACAAACCTGTGAAGCTTAAATGAATTAGCACTGTAGCGATGTGTGGTTTCCTTTTCAAGGTTGCTTGGGAGATTAATAATGGTTATTGCTTCAAAAGGGCATTTCTGCAAAATTAATAATATCTGCATTAGTCATAAAGAGATACAGTCATGCCTTCCCTAAGCAACCACCAAAAATGCGAAGAGTGAGTGGTCGCATACAGGAGGTGGTTGCTTACGAGAGGTGGTTTGCACATGGAGGTTCAACTTAGCCTGCGAGCAAGCTTTCCGGGGTGCTCTGGCGGCGGGGCAGGAGAAGAAAGAAGAGCTTGCAACTGCATCTCTGGAATTTAAACTCCACCTCCAGTTCCCCTGTGGCTCCCCATCGACTGAGCTGTCAGATTTCTGCCAATCAGCGTGAAGCAGAAACAAGCACGTGAAAAGGGTAATGAAATCATTACTATGTCATCTCCACCAATCAGCATTTTGCAACAACTTTTTTGACATAGATATTCAAATTCCAGAAACATAGTTGCAGGCTTTCCTTCCTTTTCCCACCCCACCACCAGAGCGCCCCATGAAAGCTTGCTCGCAGGCTAGGTTTAACTGTAATAAATTATTACAATCTTTAAACAGAGATTGGGTGCTGCTAAATTAAGATATGGGTGTCAATGCGAGGAAACAAGGATCATTTTTGGGGAAAAACTAAAGCCAGGGAGACTATGTTGACTACGAAAATTGGTTGTTTAAAAACTGCAAGGATCAAAATCCCATGGGACATCAAACCTAATCTTCCTCCAATCGGAGCAGAACTGTTGTTTGGGCCAATCAGAAATAACTCCAGATCCTGGATTTTTTTATATATATATTCTGGTAATAATAACTGTGCCATGCCCTCCTTCCCAAAAGACATATGGAGATATAGGGAGGGCATGGTCTATTTTAGTGTTCAGCACCCCCGTAATATCCTTCTCAAAATGGCGTGATCCCAGGAGTTATGTTATAAGTAGTTTGCATGAATGTATATATTGTAATTTTTTTTTTTTTTTTTTTTTTTTTTTATCTCAGGTAATTTTTAATTTTCCTTTGTTTCAACTTTATTAGTATACATTACCATACCCAAAAACAAAAGAAAAACAAAAATTACCTGAAATAAAAAATTCACTACAGCATATATCTAATAACTTCTGCTGACAAACAGTCCAATTCAAGACTATGGTACACTCACCCAGACAATCTCATCACTATCAATACAAAGTAGCTTCTCATGTGAGTGCCATTTCATTTAACGTCTGCAACCATCCCCGCCCCCACCCCTAATAATTAAGGTACCTAGAAATCCGTGGGAAAGGGAGAGGGTTTTCAAGAGTCACTCTTGAAGGGGGGTAGCTATGTCACTCAGAACCGTCTATGATGAACAAAACAACATCTTCTTGAGGCCCTCTTGGGGTAAGTATCTTCCTAGTCTGAATTCCAAAACCTGTCATAGTGATTTCGTCCACGTCCTGTGTCCCTGACGCATAAAAATTCTCAAGGACGCAGAGTGATTGACAGCTTGCATCTTATGGGATGCAACGATCAATCAATCAAAAAAATGTTTTTGAAGATTGTCCTGTTTGCGTGATTTGAGAGCATTAAAAGGTCCCTCCAGACAAAAGAGTACTAATATTGTCCTCTCATAAAATTAATAGGCCAAGAATAATTTCTGAACGGATAGACACAGATATTTCAATGCAAATTCTCCAATACTATTTTTTTAAGCGGTCCTGTTTATTTTACTGATGGAGTGGTTACTCAATATGTTTGCTATATAATTATGAAAAGCACATGGCTGAACCAAGATGGCAGACAGTTTCTAACCGATTGTTAAATCTTTAGTGCTTGCTAAAATAAAAAGAAATTACAAAAAAATTATTTTCTTGTCAAGAAGACTGTAATAATAACAGTACACTATTACAGGGATAAGTAGACCTTGCAGACTTTCAGCCAATCATGAGACTTGTTCCTTCATAAGGCTTAATGATCCCTTCCAGAAAACTTTGCTCAACAGAAAGTTGACTACAGATTAAATGTGATTGTCTGGTTTCATGAGAGTTCTGGCATCTTTTTCGTAACGACTCATTGGGTTTTGAACTGGAACTGATACTGGACTGGGACTCTTGATTTTTTCATGACATGAGTCAGGAGATGATTTAGAATCTTGCAAGTTATGAATGTAGATGTAGATGAGTATTAATAGGATAGTTGTAAAAACCATATACAGACATTTTTGAGGAGGGAGGTACATAACAGGGCGAAGGGAGAAATGGCCCGAAAAAGTAGAGAGGAGGGAGAAAATGAAATGCTGCGAGTAGGGAGATATAGCTGAGAAGGTAACTTTATGACTTTTCTTTAACTTGCATCATGACAAGGGATGGGGGAAAAGGGGAAAATGACGTATACTGCAATCCCCTTGAGTCTCCTGGGACTCCCATGGTCAGACTTAGTCGAGAAAGCATGGAATCAAACTTTGACGCATCTCAGGTTACCAGGTTTAAAACTTGGTGACAGCAGTCGCAACACACAACCCCTGCACTCAGTCGTAAGGGAAGTTATCTGCTTTGCTCTAACTAGGTCCTTAATGGATTTTCCCTTGTGATATGATATGAGGGGAGGCTCCTTAAAGATTTCTCTTAGGCCATGTTGGTTTTTTATAAGGTGCTATTTTCCCATTGTATTTTCTTCAGTCTAAGTAAAGCCGAGTGGTATAGTGTAACAAAAGGTAGTAGTTTTTTTACGAGCAGATTTGTTGCTCTGTTGAAGAGCTGTTTTGCTATCGGCAAATTTTAACTCAGAGAGGTACTTTTTCACAATTGGGACAGGGTAGCCTCTTTCTATAACGCAATTTTAAAATTTTTGATATTTTCCTCAAAAGTGGTTTGAGAGGAATCATATCAGTCCTGAGTGCTTCTCCCTTAAAGAAGATTTTTTCACTCCTGTTGGTTCACATGAGTACGTGAATCGCTTCTTAAGGTTTTTTCATGGGCTCCTGGCTGGTTTATAATGTGTTTGCACGTCTAAGGATTGGTTGCTTGTTGAATCTAACCCCTTTGCACACTTTTGCGTCCAAGAAAGTGATCTCTATTTCTAACATCTTAGCCGTGAATATGATAGCAGAGTGAAAGTTATTTGCCTTTTCCATGATTATATTTAGCTCTCTATTTTGTCTCTAGAGACTTGTGTTCCATAGGGAATACACATTGTCAATATATTGTTTCCAAAACAATGGTTCAATTACCCCGGGTGCCCAGAGACTTTTTATGCACGGTTTGCGGTTCAGTAAAGTCTTTATAGTGACCCACATGAAAAGCCTTTTTTCTCCCATTTTCTCTTGCGGCTTCGACTCTGGTGACTTCTGCCTTTGGCCAAAGATCTGTCGGCCTGCAGCCAACACTGAAGCCTCCAACCACATGCGAGAAAAAATCCTCTGGTGACAAGGTTCAATACAACTCTGTCTCAGTATTTGGTTTTCTATTTGAGCTATGAAGAGGTTAGCAAAAGCAATGGCCTTCTTTGTTCCCACGGCTGTTCCACTGGTCTTCAGGTAGTTGCTACCGCAAAATTGGTACGAGTTTTCTTTTAATATAAGATAGAGAGATACTTGGTAGGTACATGGGGGTATTCCCGGGAATTTCCAGTGGACGTTTGCCACCCATTTCTCCAAATCCTGACCCCATTTCAGCCTAAAAAATGTTATTTTCCACACCTGTTTTCAGACCCGGCCTCTTAAGTCCATAACCATTTTCAGACCTGCTATAGGTAGAATTAAGACCTGAGTTCAAACAAGATTTCTTAAAATCCATTGTGAATTCACTTATTACTCTTTCTTTCAGATTCATTTGGAAATGAAACAACAAATAGGTGGTTTTCATGCAATCTCGGGAGGCACAAATAACAATGGTGAAATGAACAAATGCTGGTGGACAAACAAAGCGAGCTAATGAGCAATCTTTTGTTTACCGTCCACCAGCATAGCGGCGATGACGTAACGTGTAAAACCACCTATACGTTCATAAACTCCATTAGTTTCCCCAAAAACCATAATCAATTCCAGACCAAATGGGCAAAATCTATACCCAATTTTCAGACCGAAACAGTGCAAAAACCCTACCCTTTGGGGCAGCACATGCCTATATGGCTTATATAAGGGAGTACCTTCGGGGGTAGGTATATGGGCTTTCCCTCCATAAAAATCTTTGTATACAAACATACAGTGGTTAGGCCCTCTTTGTGTGGTAAGTTAATGTAAAGGCGAAGCTCTGAAGGTCATTATACTTCCTTTACAACTAAGTGCAGGGCCCGGTTGTGTGTTGCCTGCCGCCAATATTTAAACCAACTTTAGGGAGGAGGAAGAACTGTCCCAAAAAGAAGGGAGGAGGAGGATTTACCCTCCCGTACCTCCCCCCCACCCCCCCCCCCCCCCTCATTATTCCTCGTTAATAGATTCACTTCATGATGAGGTTTAAAAAAGCTTGATCTTAATGCTACGTGCTTTTACTTTTACAGGAATTACTTAAAGTTTCATTGAATTTAAATGCAAGACTTTACCATAATCTTGTCATAAGTCTTACCTTAGCACAAATGCCACAACCAATACATAACGATTCTGAAATTTTGGCAATCTTACTGGTGGGTTCTACTTCAATACAGAGTTTCCCTGTCAAAAAAAAAACGAGACATAGATCCATTTTCATGTCTCAAGTTAAAAGATAAAACACAATTTAAGGATCGAGCTAAAAAAGGAGTAAAAATTATAAAACGTACCCATTCGAACAACAGGACAACTCTTCTTACATTCCTGTCTACATCTTTTCGGTTTACATCTGTCATTACTCACTATGGCAATTCGAGTGAGTTTATCTTGCGTCTCTTGATTCTGTTTTCCACGAGCAGCCATGACTCGAAATTAAAACGACAAACTAGAATGTTTCTAAAAATTGGCCGGTAAATCAAAATGGCTTCCGGACCACGTGAAGCAAAAAAGTGCGCACGCAAATGCACAGCGGAGTTCCGGTCTTATTCAATGCGACTTTTTTGTCTGACAATCTTTGGGAACACCGAAGAAAAACGCCGCCCTTGTAAGTAAAAAATTTAAAGTTTGTTCTTTTTCCAAAAATTACTCTCTTTTGAGGAAAGATGATGCAAAGCAGGGGAAATCAATGCGCTATTTTGGTCTTCCGTCGGCGGCCATCTTGAAAATGGTGCAATATTGTACATTTTTCTTCATGTAAACTGCATGAAATGGTTTATGTGCATTTGTTTCCAATCCTCACTCCTATTATTTAAAATGGCAGCCTTGTGGTTGCGTTTCATTCGCAGTGAAGTTTGTTCTAATTGTACAGCTTTTGCTTCAAATTGGCGTGTAAATCGTCCTTTTTTGTGTTTAAGATATTATTCTAAAGCTGTTGACGGCGAGAAATTTGTAGACCATGAAATCGACAAACTGGAGGATCTGGATGGGAACGACAATGGCGTAGGAAGCCACAGGCACATGGATAGGAGAGAGAAATCAACGACTGTAAGCTCATCGTTAAAGGAATATGAGATCACTTATCACGAAAATTCGACCTTGTACGACTACGTGAAGAAACTAGAAGAATCCACAGCTCGTGGTAAGGGAACCATTCTGAAATCGTGGTCTCGACTGACTAGACAACCGAAAAATCCGAACTTGAATGTCTCCGCTGGTTTCAAGACCGGATCTCTTCAATGTCTTGGTCTGACAACTCATCTTCTAGAAGAAAGACTTAAATTCTTATCGCAAATGGGAATCAAGGGGAAAGACGCCTTGATCATTTCCCTTGAATTTCCAGCCATCCTATCCTGGGATTGCCCTAACTTCTCTAAAATATTAAAAGTTCTCTTAGATCTAAACTGTGATATTGTTCGACTGATGTGTCGAACCCCGTTCGTTTTTGGTCTTGAATATGCAAGGGTGACAGAAAACATACAAAGACTTACAAATGCTGGGGTAGAATACATGATCATTGGCAAGCTAGTCAGCCAACACCCTCTTATTTTGAGTTTTCCATTACGAGACGATAGCCTGGATTTGATTAAGCTTCTGTTGGATTGCCACAAAAAGCTGAAGTATGATGACGTTATTATTGAAGAAAATGTTAATGACGAAAAGGCAGTACTAGACCTACTACTTCAGCCTCTAGAAAAATTCCAAGAACAAGTCAATTTGCAAGACAAATTTAAGCAAGTAATAAGCTTTCTTTATGAAATGCAAGTGTCTCCATTAATCATTGCAGCTAAGAATCCTATGGTGTTTAATACTGATGTTGATACTTTGAGAACTGCTATTGAATTTTTCACTAGCAAACCACTCTTGTTGGAAATGGAGGTAATTCAGGAGCTTTTGACATCAAGATCAGAACTGTTTGTAAACTTTGATGCTGAAGTGATGTATGATCGGGTGCATTTAATTTATGATATAGTCAAAAGTCCAACAGCACTATACAATATAATTATTGTACAGTCAGGTTTTGTATTTGAAAAAAGCAACACAAAGATGGAAGACATTATTGAGTGCTTTCGAAATCTTGGCATTGGTTACAAAGAGATGCGCGGCCTGATCACTTTAAAAAACTTTTTTTCGTTGGAAAAGCAGGAATTGTTAGAAAAAGTTGAGTACCTTTTAAAGGTTGATGGAATAACAATGGAAAGTATCAAAAACAATCCTGCATGCCTTTTGAAACCACTTTCACACCTAAGGGAGAGGGTGGAATTCCTGAAAGCCAACAAGCCAAATGTTTTGAATGACTGTGACCTTGGTCAGATTATGACAACCAAGAATAAGGAATTTGCTAGTGAAGTTTGTGGATCATCATTGGAACACTTTGATAAGTTTGTGGAAGGGATGACAGAAAACTGAATTGAAGTGACCTGGTTTCTGGGGCCTTCCAAGGGAGTATGTTTTCTCTTTATCGTCCAATTCTGAGACTACCTGTCGCCTGGTAGGTTAGGAAAAAACGTTGCTGTCACATTTTTTAGCTGGGATGGGACAAACATGTCGCTGTCAGTTCAGAATAAATTTGAGACACTCAATTTAAAATTTTCGGTGGATATAGTGCCTGAAAAAAAAATTAATAATTATGGTTATTAACACTGTTCTCCTTCAAGGGAAGGTTCTTGAACAAAACCATAACAAGAAAATGTTCCAAAGAAAATAATTAAAAATCAATTTTGCTACCAAAACAGCCATGATGCAAAAGTGAACAGAAGTCGCGTTCACTACTTAAAAAATTGATTGTCGCTGTGACAATTCTTTCCTTCTTTTCTGTTGATGGTAGGTGCTTTCCAAGAGCATTGTCACCAGTTTTCAGGGGCATGTCGCCTGTCCCTTCTACCCTGTAGAAGGCCTCGTTAATATTATCTTTGCAGCTGATGAATAAAATGCAAATGGTTTACTTGTTGGTGTTTAATTTTTCTGACTCTTTAACCCATTTTTTGACCCTCATACCTAATGTGATATCATCATTTATTAAAAGGGGAGTGATAGGATTTTGATTGGGTTGTCTACCAGCCTGAGAAAACAGGCAACATTTTGCGACACCACCACTGGTTTCATAGCAAAATGACATCTAAGAAACGAGTACAGAAATTCCATACTGATGACGTGTCACTACCCAGATCTGGGTAGTGCATCTGATTGGTTGTGCCGCATGGGAAATTTGATTCAACCAATCAGAAGCACTTCCCAGATCTTTGTATTGAAATGTCATCAGTATGGAATTTCTGCGCTCATTTCTCGGACATCATTTGGCAGGGAAACCAATGGTAGCATCACCAAATGTTAGGTGTTTTCTCAGGCTATAGTTGTCTACATAAGGGTTGCTTGGGATAACAGGGGATGAAGTGTATTTTAATCAGGTAACTTTTTAGTCTGCCAAGTTGCCGGTTCTTTCCCAAGAGCATAAGGTGCAACCAACAAGGCATTGGACACAAGAGAGAGCAAAAATGACCAAGTTTAGACTGCAGGCAGTCCCTTTAGTCAGTTGAGTTAAAGTTCAGCACCTGGGCTAGAGATAGTGGCTTAACCCTTTAAGCCCCAATATCCACTAGCAAAAACAAAAATTCTCCAACAGGGTTGTCATTAAGAGCCGGGGGCCAGGGATTTTCCCCAGCTACTATGAGTGTGGCCCCCGGCTACTTTTATTGGAAAATAGAAGAAAAATAGAACCAAACAAAATTCTTAGCTGTTTGATTTCCCCCCTACTTGTCGTGTTTACCCGGCAACGTGAAATCTTAGCGACAACCCTGCTCCAAACTGATCAAAAAAGAATAAGTCGAGAGAATTGGTAAAAGATCAAAGCATTTTCTCTTTGGTGATCATGTCATTAATTCTCATAACCTTGTCTCTTAACAAGGTATGGATATCAATGGGAGAAAATTGATGTTGGTTACCAATGGGACTTAAAGGGTTCACTTGCATAGCACTTGGCTGAGGGTGTTTTTGCACAAAAACATACCAAAACCACACACCTGCTATGCAGTTCGACCAGCTTCAAATGGCATTTCTCAGGAAGCTGTCTAGTGCAGGCAGTCCCTTTTCAGTCAGTTGAGTTGAGGCTCCACAGAACGAGAGAGAGTGGCTCAGCCTGCATAGCAGTTAGTTTAGGGTATTTTTGACCTATACAGGCTAAGAGTTGCTCAACCAGCTTCAAATGGAATTTTTCAGTAAAATGTGTAGG
>OZ037999.1:13533131-13558131 GCA_964035705.1 Porites rus
CTTTTTTAAGGTTGTTGTGTTAATATTGAAACATGCAAAATGAACAGTCCTACCTTGATATCCACAATATCACCAACTTTATAGGTTTTTAGATAAGTTGAGAGATGGATTGTACCTAAAGCAAAGAAAAAATCTGCCATTACTTCACTTTCTTTCATTTATCAATGAGCTTTGGTATTCTTGTATATTCTACAGAGCACCTAAATTTCTATTTTGAGGTATTTTTCACTTCATAAAGCACTTCTTAATTGTCCATGGATGGTTTCATAAGTGTTCATTGTCTGTATAGTTACAGTAAAATGACCAAAAACTGGCAGGGAGCAACACCAGATGTCCATTCTAGAGATGTGTCCGTTAAGAGAGAGTTGACTGAAAAAATATTTCTGTTATGCAAGAACGGTTCTCACTCATGAACTTGGGGTACCTGTGAGAAACCGAGCTTGTATATACCTGATTGAAAAAATGTGGTGGCTAAAACGTATAAATCATGAATGATGAGGCTTCAAGTATTTATGGGTATACGTTTATTAGCAAAGCAAATTCAAATTTCTTTCGAAAAAAGTTTACATTGTCATGAGATGCCTGTGCGGATGCAAATCCCTAGAGTACTTTGTTTGTTTTTTGTCTTCCGTTCGATTCAAATTATTTCGATTATTGCCTTTCGATTTCGATTATTTCGATTCGATCATGTAAATGTTTCTTAATTCTTATAACATAACACGTAATGTAAACAACATGCAACCCTAAACCCTGAATTTGAGAATAGTAGCAGGGACAGGATGATTCACAGTTGCTTGGTTCGTCACCATGTTTGAGAACCTGACAAAGAGCGTGTCACACATAGTTTGCCTTATTTGGAAGTTTTCAAGGGGTGGTTGAAGGACAGCATTTTTACCAGGCAACACAAAATGGCGCACGAAATGCTATCGTCTTTGCTCGTCAATCATAAACACACAATTTAAAGCGTTCTGGATTCCGATTTTACAATAAAATAACTCACTAAGGGCACCCTGGAAAAGGTGTGCAAAAATCGAACCAAAATCGAAACTTGGAAGCAAAGAATCGTGAATCGAACCGAACAGTCATAATCACTACACTACTAATTTTAGGTCCTATCTTATGATTGTCAAGTGTGCATTAGCGATATAACTAAGCTATTTAACTGTAAACATATCTTATGTGTCAAGCACGGGTGAAGTTGTGAGCAAGTTATCGCCATGAAAACTGGAAACAGTTTGACATTTTCTGGAATGTGTCGACACAAAAAGCTTCGATAATACAAACATTTCTGAAAAAAACTTTAAATCTGCAATGCTAACAAAGTTCTACCCATAAATCCATTACCTCCCATAGTTCATGGTTTACGTATATTTTTAAAGCGACAAAGTTTTATCAATCACGTGTACCACGTTTTGGGCACTCTCTATCCAATCCAGCAAACGAAATAACAATGAAATTTAGCATTCACATAACATTCTCCGAAAGATATTATAATAGTGTAATTGACAAAAGTTTTCACATAAAAGAAAAAGGTTGACTGAGCTCCAGGATGAGGGAAATCACAGGCCACAGTTGTTCAAAAGTCGATAAATCTCTGTCCAGCGGACATTGCAATTGGTCTCCCTAAAAGTTATCTACCAGATAATGGTTTATCCAGTGGATAACACTTCCCAGCCTTTGAAAGACTGTGACCAGAACCTCGAACAAACAAGTGGACGAGCAAGTGTACTCGCAGTAAAACGTACCGTGATTCTTGAACCCTCGAGAGAACATGTAGCGCGTACCGCGCCTTACACCCGTTGGATTAACCATTTTTATGGACCCCTATAATCAAAACATATTTTAAGTTTAATTTAAAGCGACGAATACGCGTGATAACGTTGAAAATTTAGAAATTTTTCGGAGTTACCTTCCAACCACGTGAACAAAAATGGTGGAAAACGAGAAAGAGAACGAAGCGAGGTTAGCAACCCATAATGCAACAGGCACTCGCAGGGTTTACCAGTCTTTCGCGTTCATCGTATGAGAGGTCATGCGCTTTCTGTTAATGAATAGTTTGAACTTTTTTCATAAGTTAGTTCTCACTGTCGTACCCTAAAAATTGGAAACTGACCATAAAGAAGTGGATTGCAAAAACGCACTCTTGAGGTCACAAGGGAATTAATAATAGGTCTCTTCTGCTTGTGGACCTTGTGCTAGCTACGTTCCTTGACGGAAGAAGGCCTGGAGATTTAACAAAAGTAAAGTCATGGCAACATCTCCAGGCCCCTACTACAAGGAAAGGAATAAAGCTCTGGGGTGGGATGGGGGAGCTGTAAAAAGGGGACTCGCATAAATGAAGATATAGCATATTAATTTAGGAGCCTGCATTGGATCATTCTAGATCATTTCATGTTACGAAGGTGGCGTGGTGGCGCCAAGACAGTTGACATAGTGAACTTCGATTCAAGTGCATAGTCTAGGCTCAAGGGTCTTCAAAAACATGCTGTCGGGGCTTTCCGTTTTTAGGCAACGGCAACTTTGTTCCGGTTTGTCTCTCTTTATACATGCAGGTGTATAGGTGAGTAAACGGCGACATACTGCGGCACATAGGGTTAGCTAACTCTACTAGGATTCCAATACTCCTCGGTGTTTTTTGCTTCGAACAGCGGGATATTATGAGCTCCCCCGCGAAGACCCTAATGGCAGGTATGTCCCTTTAGCTTTTTTCATTCGGTAAACGTCATATAATGTGCCAAAAATTAAAATGTGGTCGCGACAGCTTGGCCCTTTATCCGGCTCTTGGACTTCCTTTATAGCGTCTGTAAAATTGGCCAACTTCGTTTTTGTTTTTGAAAAACATTCATATTCAAAGCAACAGCGTAAAAAAGATTGGAAGCATTATATATAAAGTGGTGTTGCTAATATTTCAGGTACTGACCAGGCCGTGGGATGGACGGTGTATGTACACTTTGTGTCACTTGCTCGTCTTAAGTTTGTCTGGAATATTCAGTGTTACGATATGAGATGTGGTTGTTCACCCTAGCAACTATTTACGATAAGCCCCAGATAGCAGTTTTAAACTTCTAAGAACCGGCTAATTGCCCCTAAGCTCCAGGCGGTGCAACAATTGTATGTATAATGGACGGCTTACTTATAATAAGTAAGTTTGGCAAGCTTAAAAGAGGAATATATTTCTTCTCTTACTTGCTTATGTTCGGAATCATAGTGACTAGAGAGGTGAGAGGTGCTACAAGGAAAGAGGTACTACTCGTAAATGCTATTGAGAGTCCTTATCGCTATTTATAGTTATATGAAAGGAACCTTTCGTAGAATAGTGACGACGACGAAATACTTAATATGTATTATAGGGATTTGGCAGGATAAGAAAATATCAAAAATAGTAATACTTGTACTAGTGATAAAACTGAAGGGGAAAGCTTATATTTATATTGAATTAGGATTGACAGTAACTCAGCAGAACTTTAGCACACGTGCAAAACAATGCGGTGTAATGCGGTGAAGTGCGCATTGCATACGAGTGGTAAAACTCGTTTGATAAATTCGTAATCTGGGACCACTGTAGGCTTGATTACCAGCCGCTGTAATTGGCTCACCGCTGTTATGGCACCCCTGCCTATCAGACATTTATTTATTGTTCATTATTCAGTAACAAGGGGAAGCTAATAAAATAAAAATAAAATAAATGACCCACAATTTGGCATTTTGTTTCTCTGGAAAGGTCGCGAAAGGAAAAGGGATGAAGGACCGGCTGATCACAGGTTAAGAAATTCGAGCCAAACTCGGTTTCGCTTGTCATACCCATCGACTGAAAAATTGGCCCGATATTTCTCAGCCAATCACAGAGGGAAGTCTTGACACAGATCATGCCTTTGCATGCGAAGGGCCAACTTCACCTATGGCTATCGAAGCGTTTTGAATTTATCGTAGCTGACTGAAAGAATTTAGTTAACACCGGCCGTGTGTTAACCGTAAAGATTTGCATACCGTCCGTAAATCCTCTAATTAAGCCCCCTCTCTGATAAGTACCCCCCCTTTTCTGGGGGAAGAACTGTTATTAAGCCCTCCCCCCCCACCCCCACCCTCTCTTTTAATCTTCCTCCACTCCTCCTTTACAGGTCACGTTCTTAAATGATAAAATTTATTGATTAAGCGCGACGGTATCATTTGCAGTGTGACTAATCCGATATGATTTACTCACGTGCTACGCGTTCGGATTTGTTTTTAATCTTCGTCTAAATGACTTCCAACTTCATGTGCCTGTCAGCTTTTCCTACCACTTTCCTTTTAGTTTTTATGAAGAAGAGTTGCATGATACCAGTATCCGTTCGCTTAAATAAAATAAGCTCCCTCTCTTTAAGCGTGCTTGTAATAAATCAGCCACCCCATGGACTAAAAAGAGACTTAATCACCGAACAGATATTGCGGAAAGACTGAACATTGGGGTTCCATTTACTAAAATTTCCCCAAACTATGGAAAACAGCTGTAGGAAATCTAAGAAGATTACAGAGTGGAACCTCGAGGTAATAACGGCCCCTATATATATCCTGATATAACAAAGTCTCGAGAAATCCTCGGAAAAGCAAACGATATTCTTCAACCCCCTAATAGCAACTAAATCTACGGAAAAGGAACTCGATAACGAAACCGTGAACATATTCTGCCAGGTACTTGGCTGTTCGTTATATGAGGTTTTCAATATCTTTAATTGGAAGCGTCATTAAATAAATTTTACGACAGTGTTACTCTAGCAAAAGGATTCGGTAATTTTAAAAATAGCATTGGTGTAAAAAGGAAAGTCCCGATCCCGAAGTGTTTTTGAACAGTTCATGGACATTTTTTTTTAAACTTTTTCTAGTGAAATGTAATCTTAGCTGTGAGATCTCAGTTATGTTTTCAAAAAACAAATTATGATTTTAGTTGCTTTTGAAAGAAAGGTTGAGATCAAACGGGCCGGCCAGCTTGCCACGGATGATATAATCGACAAATCGCGGAGTTCGTGGCTTTTTTAAGCTTCATATTACCTCAAAATAGAGAATCAGTGAAGCAGTGCAAAGGAACTCGTCTGACATGCGCAACTCACTTATTTAACCTAAATGACATCACTAGACAACAGTCAATAGTTTCAACAGTTAAAGACCACTGATTGTTCATTCCACTTGCAAGGTTTGGTGTTTTAAATTATGTTTCCTTCAAGTGTTACAGCCTTCTTCCTCTTCGGTTTGTTTCTTCAAGGTCTTCCGAGAGCTTCGTGTGGTGAGTTTCTCCTTTATTTGTCAGTTCGTTCTAACGACAATACTTCTACTCAAACATGACTGGAAGGTTAATCCTTTTTTTAGTAGGGTAACCAAGCGAGGTTTGTCGTATAGTCGTCGTTCCTCGGTTTCCACATAACTTACCCAAACAATAAAACCTTTGCTTTGAAACTCGGGAAATTTTTGTCGACGTGAGTCTTTGAGTTTTTTCTTTCTATGCCTAAGTTTCTTGATGGCCGGAAGAAAACTATTGTGTAAAGGTACGTAAAACAACGAAATTATCAACATGCTATTCTCACTAAAAATTCAATGCTGGGGTCAAGAAGTAGATATTAACCCTGTTGCTAACCGCCTGGTCATGACTGATTACACGAGCGTGTATTTGTAATTTTATGCATGCTGACCGCCGATTGTAAATAATCTAGGTCAATTATTTGACCGTACACCGTATATAGTAGAAATTACAGTTACAAAGGTGTTTGTTTCCTTTTTAAACACGTGAGGATTTTTCAGTCGGATTTTGTCATGCAGCTGCATATTAAGTTATAGCGTGTATAGCTGCAGGCCTGTCAAGTACCACTCGAGCGCTGTATTCTTATGGCGATGAGCCGCAAGGAGACTGCGTCCTGCGCAATAGATAATTTCTTTAACTCCCGCTTTTGAAAATTTTGTCGGAAGAGCATAAAACTTCTCTAATTTCTCTTTAAAAATTACGTTATTACACAATGACGACATTTTTTTACAATTTATTGGATGAACGTATCTTCAATCATTCTTAACCATAAAGTTGGCCAACATTATCTTAACAAAAGCAGAGACGTCATAATGACGTCATTTGTTATACGAAAAGGAACTAGAATTCCGATATTGCTTGCATCCGCCAAAAAAAAAAAACAGCATTTCGCACTACAGTGGAACCTCTCAGCATAACGAACTTCTATATTGAAAGTCCTCGGTATGACGAACGATATTCTTAGCCCCAGTAATAGTATACAACTATCCCCCGAAGGAGAGGTGAGTCATGGTGGCTACATACCAAGACGCGAAGCTTCGAGGTATATATCTAGCGCTATTCACCGACCTTGAGGGGGATAGCTGTTTTAGTATTTACCAACAGTTAAATAAAACAACAACAAAAGTAACTTTTTGTAAATTAAAAAAGTCGCTTAGTAGGAACTTTGTTTACAATTTACAAACATTTTGGGGATTTTTTCAAGTGCATTTTTACGATTTTGTTGCAAATTCATCATGAAAATAATTTTCTACCTACCAGTAAACACCGACAAGCCAAAGTTCGTCGCTTTCTTGGTATTTGTTTGTACGACTGCTTCATTTATCGCTCAAATTTCGTCTTCCGAAAATGTCTTAAAACGAGACGCCATCTTGGCTCCGGTCGCAAAACAGTGAATAGCCAAGGATACTCCGAGTAACTGGAGCAAATCAAAACGCGCGAAAATTGCTACCCACTGACTTGGTAAATACTAAGAAACCTCCTTACAGCGAACGTATTAATTTTGTAAGTCCTTTGGCAGGGGTGGATCTAGGGGGGAGGGTGCAGGGGGTGCGCACACCCCCCCCCCCCCTGATATGATCCCCTGACCTGAACTGGTATTCTGCAAAACAATAAAAAAAACTATGTGGTTTATTGGTGTTGAAGTAGAGCAACAGACGAGTGCACCCCCTCCTAAAAAAAATCCGGGATCCGCCCCTGTTTGGCCCTTCGTTATATCGAGGTTCCCGCCACTCTAGTTCTGTGGTGGGTTTTTAAAGGCTATTTGACAATAACGCGACCGAGAAATATTGTTATCTCGCATTTGCCGGCTCTGTTGCAGTAGACAGGGCCTGGGGATTATCTCCCAGGGTCAATATTATTCGCAGTTTAAATATAATCAATTTTTAAAGCGCCGAGACGGAAAATGTCCCCTCAAAATGTATTTACGATCACGCCGTGTGAGTGCGCAAACCGCTTCCGATCGATTCATCCATTGCTTCCAAAAGCGGGCGAACAGAGAACATTAACAGCAAGAATTCTTGATTTTGGGTTCTTTGTCAAAGTCTTAGCCTCGAGAAGGCCTAATAAATCTGATTTCAATCGAAGAAATGCTGTCGAAAAACATCTAAATTTCCACCCTCCGGCGCAAATGTTTATCGTTGCTCTCTAGAATTATCTACATCTTAACTCGACCCAACACCGACCCTCACATTTGTTTCCCATGCAGCCATTTTTTAAATAGAGTAATGGCGGCAAGACGATTTCGAAAATTACAGTCCCAATAAAGACATCTCTAGTGCGAATTTTGACATAAAACATTGGCTTTATTAACTGAGTTGATAAGGTAGATCCGGCACCACTCATTGGTTTGTCGCTGTGGAACTTGCTGATATTTTATATAGAATGGCAAACGCAAATGGCAAAAGCGTTAGTCCGGAGCAATATTTTAAAAACGTTTTTTTTATGAATGAATCCCTCTGTAGTTTGTAGACCTTAATTTTTGTTATTTTCTGCATCATTATTATCATCATCAGTAACGATCACCATCATCATCATCATCATCGTCACGATCGCCACTCACCATCATCATCATCATCGTCATTGTTATTATTATTATTATTATTATTATTATTATTATTATTATTATAGACAATTATCAATCAAGGGTAAAAAATATTGTTATGATGTGGCGTTAGTGTAGAAGAGAAATGGTCTGCGACAGTTACTGACAAATCACGGTAATTTACAGACTGGTTCATTTATTTTATTCTATTTTTTAATTTTTGTTTTGTTTCATCATTTACAGCATTAGGGAAATGTGGAACAGCCTGCTCAGATTCAACTCATTTTCCCCTCTTAACTTTGAATGGATAGCATGGGGAAAGCATTAAAGAACGGAATTTTTAGTGGCTAGCAAAATGTTCTGCTTAATTTTTATTGTTTCGAGTTAACTGTCAGATTACAATCCCGAAGCTTGCGGTCCCGCTATGCTTGTTTCTTTCACCTTTTCAAGCATTCTACCCATTAGTTTAATGATTTTTGTTTTTAAACCAGATGATTTTGGAACAATTGAGTATGTTTCTATTGGTGTGTCATTGGGATTAGCAGCCTTCATCGTAGGTTTCATTGCTTTCTTTTGGTGGCGCGCGCAACATGTGTACCCAATGGATGCCGGAGAAAGAAATGTGGGAAACGTAAGTACTGTTTTCGCCACTAGCCAAGAGTTTCAATAAAAGCTTTTTTATTAATAGACCTGTCGAACCAATGAATGACATTTCACGTGTCTGTAAAGTACCCGCAAATGATCCCCCGAGCGAAAATGATCTCCAAAAATATGGACCGCAAACGGCAACGTTCTCGACTTAAACTGAGTCATTGTGTCAAGTTTATGATGATAACAATTATTAAAAGTATCAAACTGCAAATAAACGCAAAAAAGGAGGTAACTAAAAAAACCATTCAAAACTGTGTTCATTCAATGAAACACAAGTAAATGTTTTGTTCAGTTACTCAGCACCATTCCCGAGGGAATGCTGCCTTTAGCTAGTGGCCTATACGGGGAGGCTCCGTCCAAACCCCTTTTCTGATCGCAGATTACATCGCTTAGCGTTAATCAAGACTGAAATTAAGAGGAGAAACACTGAAGCAAGTGTCACATTCAATATTACACTTAAACACCAACCGTACCTTTCACATGCGCACAGCCGTATCTACCGGGCAGTGGAAGCCATGGATAGCTGTCCTACCCTTATGAAAACTTATCAGCAAGGCATGGCCATCGGACAGAAGTTGGGCTGGAAGGGATTTGCCTAATTGCCCAGATGATATAGCTGTGCACATGCGTACTTAAGGTATAGGCTCAGACTGTCGCTTGCAGTGAAGTGTATTCCTGATTAAAATGAATACTTAATCTAATTGCCTGTTTTTCAAACCTAGAGGCGGGGGATTTTTTCTCGCTACAAAAATGTATTATGGTCTTATGTATCTAAATATTGTGGGATTATAAACACTATTTAATTAACAACTTTTCTTCCTGTTTTCAGTATAATTCCGCAATTGCTGCAGACCAAACAGGACAAAGAAATGTGCAAGGCGTTTCAACCAGCCAGCTGTGAAAAATCTTTGGTAGATGATCATCTTTAATTCGCTACTTGTGGATCGAAAGCACTATAATAAACATTAGCCACTGTATGCACAACAGCGGCGAAAAGTGACTGATGTGAACTGATCAGTGGGGCATCGTGATTTTCATTGTGGTTCAGAAAAATATCATGTTTTTAGTCTAGGATACACCCAAAGGGACCAAAAGCTACTCGGCTTTATTTTGGATATAGTTAAGTTATAGACTGATGATAACTGCCGTGAGCTAAAAGTAAAAAGGGAAGAATTAAATCATGTCTTTTTATGGCGAGATCATGATTTGAGGGTGCTTTTTAATTTTTGATCCTGGTAAACTACTTAGGGTAAGAAACGTTATTAATTTTACTAAAATGGGTATTACGTTTTGTTCAGTATTGTCTTGAGCTGAGATCTAAGTTAGAATTCTGTCATTTAACAATCATTGAATGAAACTGAGCGTGATATGAGGAGTAGGAGAGTGTTATCCACCGAGGTTTTTAGAATCCTGACGAGATCGGGGGAGATCAGTAAAGGGAGTAGTCATTGATTATTAAGCCGGAGGCTAGGAGGGCTAAGATTTATTTGGGTTGCGATTAAGGGAGGATGACAATTTTTCTGGCGCCTGTTTTAACAACAAATTTTGGAAGGAAGTTCAAGACAGGCGTGCATATAAGTTTATGCTTGTGGCTGCATCGCATTTTTGTAGCCTTGTTGGTGCTGTTATAATTACAAGCTTGTCTTTTAGACATTCGCCTACATATTTTGTAAGCCATGATCAGAGAAGAATTTGTTTTCAGAAGTGCATGTTTTTCTGCTAGACTCATTTAAGATTTTTTAAATATTTTTTAAGATTTTGTACTGCTAAGTGGTATTTAATAATCAAAGGCAATAAACCTTTCTAAATAGTTGTGGCTTTTGCCTCAAGAGTCTATTGTCTTTAAGGCATAGCTGACCGTTGAAAGGGACCAAATAGGCGGTAAAAAGAATGATGCAAAAAGGATGCAAACAGAGAAGAACTGAAGAAGAAGAACTGACCCCATTTCTAAAAATATAATATTTGAAACTAGAAATATAATTATAAATATGATCGATATTCACAGAGTCAGTGCTGATTATGCCATCACTGACTATAACTTAAATTCTTGTACAAAAGTTTCTTAAACTTGCTAACATATATTGACCGTCTCAACAATATTATTCGGTAATTTAAGGAAGGCTAGTTACGTGGGGCAGTTCAAGGCAGTTCAGTTCAAGGCAGTTCAAGTTCAAATGTTGTATTCGAAGAGTTTGTTCTAAGCAATTTTATCCCTTAATTCTCAATTAGCTTCAATTGGTCAAACCTCTTTTTATCCTTCTGGTGGGTGACACGAGGTAAAGTGCTTGAATAGAAAGGTTTCTGTCGGCTTGTAAATGCATTTTGATGTCCAGAAATTCTTTCAGTTGTGAATCACTCTCCTTTGAAAAGCAATATACCAGAGAAAATTATTTCGTCCTCATTTTAGCCTTGAATTTTGTTGTGGGTTCAAATGTGTTAGCTTGTCCAATAAATAAATATCCATTTATTCTTCTGTCCAAAGGGAGGAAACATCATTAATTTAACGTCCCCATTCATGATTATCTTGTTATTGCTTTGCCGATTGTTTCGAACTCCGCCCTGAAGATAATTACAAAAAGACACTGCCATTTTTTGGCCCACGGCGACACCATGGGAAAAAGAATAATTTTTTCCCCATTTAAGTCGAAGGAGTTCTACGGAAGGATGAGACTTAACTATTATTAGGTAGAGTGCGAGGATTTTATTTCGTTTTATTTTATTTATTTGTTGCACAATGATAAAAATACAAATAATGTAAGACAAGTAGAAAAAGAGAATCGACGAGGAGATCTACAGAAACTATAGGAAGCTTATGAGCCCTAGATATCTTCAAATTTTAGTATATCTAGTTCCTTAAAAAATGGGGTCTGTATGCATGAGTATTGAAATGCGCTAGTTTGTTTGTGATGGTAACGACTGCGCTTTAGTTTGCAGGATAACGAGACGACGGAGATTGGTTTTAAAAATCGAAGCCCAAACTATATTATAGTAGTAAAAGTAAGGATAAGCTAAGGAATAATACAATAGTCGTAAAGAAGTTTTAGTACAGATAGAAGCTACATTTAAATATTAAAGAGATTGTCTTCGCAACTTTGTTTGCAGCATGCTATATTTCCGATTCGATTTATTTCCAATTTATGTTTTCATCCAAGATTACTAAAAAAAACGTGCCTCCTTTACTCGAACGATATGTTGATTATCAATTCTTAATTATCTGAATTTTACAAAAGGCACGTTTTATCTTTTGGTTTGAAGACCATAAGTTTAGTCTTTTTTAGATTTAGCGAAAGTTTTTTTGCTTGAAACCAGATTGACAGTTTGTCCACCTCCAACTTAGCTAACGAAAGATAGTCAAGACTTTTATGTGACATGAATGCATTCATATTTGGTATTGTCAGCGAACAATGTTAATGTAAAGTAGAAAAAACTAAGAGGTTCGAGGATAGAACCTTGAGTGACACCACAAGAGATTTCACTTCTTAGCGAATGATGGTCATTAAATTCAACACAATGCATTCTATTTGAAAAGTAACTTCTTATCCAGTCCAAGGCTAAGTCAAGAATACCGTAACGTTCGACTTCATCAAAAATAATCGCGATTTATGGTGTCGAAGGCTTTTGAGAGGTCAAGAAAAATACCGACGGCAAATTCACCTCGGTCAAAAACCGTGGAGTGCTTCTCATACAAGTCGATCATCAGTGCGAGTGCAGTAGAAAGATTTTTCCTCAAACCCTTATTGATTACTACAGACTGAAATCTGTCAGGTATTGCAGGTATTCTATAAGAATTTGGAACAGCTAGGGAGTACCGAGATAGGTCGGTCGGAGTTAAAGAATATTGACCAGAGCCGATAAAGGTTGGGCGGTGAAACGAGCGCGTCCGAGCAAAAAGGTGTGATGCAGTGGACTGGGACTCTGCTTAGAAATGTCGCTTGTTTTCGACTTCGGTCAGTGCTTGCGATTTGATTTGTACATTAGACTCTGCCACTGTCACTGAATTATGGCAGCTTGATTTGTTTTCTTGCACTTCTTCCTCGTTACTTTGTGCTGGTACGCTGCCTCCGAGAGGCAAATGTTGCTATTTTTTTGCGGGAGGTTTAGTTGAAGTAGACAAACATCTCTTTTATAGGGTTTCTTTTATTACTTCCATGACTCTACCACTGAATTATATTTTCGTTCTGCTACTCGCCAATGTGGATGTCATTCCAAAACAAGAACAACTAAGTACTGTCTAAAACACGAAGGAAAATTTCATCCATGTCATCCCTAGCAAAACTAAAAGACAGCAGTAGATGACGTGTATTTTATAAATGCGTGCAGCTCGTGCAAGGTGAAATTATGCTAATTTCAATCACCATCATCCTTCTTTTTAATTTTGAAAAAAACATCTCATATGTCTTTCTGTTACTTCGAAACTTCAAAATTAGTTTCCCCTCAGTTTTTACTGTTTACCTTGTTTTGTTTTAGAGAGAAAAACGGAGAAAAAACCTTACAACTGACCTCAATAAATTTTGTTTACATACGGTTGCCGGATTTGCAACGCATTGCGCGAATCGCCATGGCGCGTTGCAACCGAGAAGCAAAGTTTGAAGAAGTACAACGCCACTATATCAATATATATCAATCTAATTTTTTTGTTATGTTATATAAAATTTATCCCCCTTTAACATATGTAAAAATTGAAGTTAAGAAGTGTTAAGCTTTTGCAAACGAAACGGTGAAAGACGATTAGGTGATATTTAGTGGAAGGGGGAGGTATTCAACACTTTCAAATAAAACTCAAATTTTGGCATTATACTACCAACAAGTTTGACTTATAGACGTACAGACACAAACATATGAAACTGTTTATTGATATTGTTATGAAACGAATTTATCTATTTAACATTGTAGCCTGAAATTACAGAAAGAAAATAGGATTTCCGGTTTTCAAAAAGGAAAATTTCGCCGGCCTTCAAGCGCACCGGAAGCGCGGAAAGAGCGCTCGTGCCAGTCCTACTCCGCATCACACATTAAATGAAGAGCGGAGCGCTCGTTTCACCGCCCAACCTTTATCCGCCCTGATATTGACTGAGTAACTGCGATGTGAAGCTGACAATTGTATGCCCCTTTGCTAAATTAGGACGATGCTTGAAAAGTTACTACAAAACTTGTTGGCAATTTTGACAGGGTCAGTAATTTCATGATGATCAGCTTAAAACGTTGAGCACGTTTCGACCGTTCTTTTCTTTCTGTTTAGAATTTTATTTGAAAGTTTCCAAGTGTCACGGGTATTAGATTTAACATTGATTTAGTTTCTTCTCATAATATAGACAGAGACAGAGAAAGAATCCTAGGGCGTTTACCCGGATATGTGAATTTCACTAAAGTTATTTTATTCCTGAAACGTCCGCACATCTTAATCGATCGTTTGAAACGTCATCAAGACCAGGCACAACTGCCTCAAAGCAAACAATTAATGTAGAATATTGTAATGGAGACTGTTAAGGTGGCTCGATACAATAAATTTGTAGCGACACCTTCCATCTGTGAATCTCTTATAGTTAAACAACTTGATCTTTATGGTAAAACCATTAGAACACATGTATTACCCATACACTACACTTTATTATGATATTATTTTTCTGGTGATCGGAATAAATATCAGGTGGCAGTGACGTCACAACATTTTCAGCTTTAAATCGAATTTCAGCTCTTATCGAATTAGACTTTATAAATACTTTATGCTGCGCATACTTTGAGTACGTTCCTTTTGTTATGCGAAGTTTCGCAGAAATCTATGAAAGGAATTTCAAGATATCTTAGAACTTCTAAAAAAGGTATAAATTATAAATTGAAAACTGACTTTTTGCAGACGATTTGCTACTTTTCCGATGTTTCCGGAAAGGTTTTATAGCTCATTGACGTTTTGCAAATGACCCTCACACATTTTACGATTGGGTAAACGCAAGTAGACTTCAGCGATTTCGAAAAACAGCAAAACATATGAATCGGGGTAAAACGCAATGTTGAGCTATTTTTGTAATTTCTAAGGCTACTTTCACGAAAACAGTGATTGAACCAAAATTCGACGATAGATTGTTTTTAAAAAATTTCAGTGCTGCAATTGATCAGTGTACTATATACAGCCCGATTTTTGTATCCACGAAAAGGTGCCTAACGAAGGCGCAAAATTAAGTAAATATTGAAGCGACGTGATACATTTGGATAATTTTTTGCTTTGGGATTTCCTATTGTCTCGAGTCTAGCATAACATCAAATTCCCATGCAGCAGGTGATTCACTATTCACTATTGTTCAATGGTTAATAGCTATTTTTTAGTGGAATACTCCTCGCGCTATTACCGCCCTCGCTCCAGGATTCTCATAAGACTCTCGCGCTCGGTTATCAAGTTTTAATGAATGCAGATTATCTTCTGAATCAAAACAGGCTTTCTACAAGAAAAATGTATGCCAGAATTGACCAGAAAAGAAAAAAGCCTACCTCAATGTAAGTAATTCACGTTTATTAGACAAAAATTAAAGCCTTATTTAGTCGAAATAAGTGTTTCCTATAGCATGTGACTAAACGTGAAGTCCCTCCTACTTGAAGCCCCAAAAGGTACTCCTTTCGGACAGAGCCTCCCTGTATAGGCCATTATTTTATTTTATTATTTTATTTTATTTTTTTTTATTTCCTTCGCCAAAAAAAAAAACAAACAAACAGACAGACAACCAGAAAGAACGTTGGCAGGGACACGGCAACAGCTGTGGCCAATTACAGCGCTCCCGGATACTAATAAAAGAAAATTAAAACAAGAAAAATTAAAAAGCACAGCGATATAAGAAAAACTACAGCTACATACAACAAGTTATTGGACGAGACAAGGGACGAGCACTATTACATTTAAACAGATTAGACTTGAACGAAAGTGGGTCTTCACAATCATAGGAAACAGCTAACGCGGACTTATGATAATTAAAAATAACCGATTTAAAGGCAGCTGAGGTCGATGAGCTCAAATGTAGTTCATCCACTAAACACTTCCAAATTCTACTAGTTCTAATGAGAAAGGATTTTTGGTACGTACTTGTTTTACATTTGTTAATTATGTATTTATTGACATTGCTGGTTGAGGATCTAGCGCGTCTACCGTATTTGAGAACTTCAGGTAGGACAGAGGAGTTCACGTTAACAAGACCGTGTGTCAATTTGGAAAAAAAGGTTAGATCTAAAAGTTCGTGCCAGTAACAAATAGGTATTAGGTTTAGAGTTTGTAAACGAGACTTATAACTTATATTAGAAGAATAAGGCAGTTTTAAGATAAACTTAGTCGCGCGTCTTTGGATAAGCTCAAGCTTGACAATGCGCTCAATGGACTGTGGGGCCTAAATTTGGGTGGCGTATCCCAAATGTGGCCTAACTAGCGCTAGGTATAACGTTCGTCTTACTTCGGTTCTAAGTATGAACCTCGTGTTCCTCTTTAAGTATCTACGCAGTTTATTAGCTCTTGAAGATTGTTCGTTTACTTGTTTGTACCATGTAAGATCCTTACTAATCCAAACGCCCAGATCTATTTCTGCAGCATATAATTCAAGTGCGGTGTTGTTGAGTTTGTAAGAGGATAAGATAGGCTTTGTTTTCCTTGTAATGTGCTGCGCCTTACACTTAGCTTCGTTAAAAATTAAAGGAGACCGGATGATTGAGACCAGGCTGCAAGCTTCCCAAGGTCTTCCTGGAGAGATGAGGCATCCGCCAAAGTCTTTATCTCTCTGAATATTTTTTTGTCGTCAGCAAACATCAATACTCGACTGCTAGAACTGATGACTTCGGGAAGGTCGTTGATGTATAAGAGGAAGAGGGCTGGTCCGAGTATGGAACCCTGAGGTACTCCAGAGGTAACAGGAAGATCCTCTGAAGTGGCGCCGACTACCGTGACACGTTGGCGTCGACTTGACAGGTAGGAGAAGAACCAGTTAAGCAGATTTCCACTGAAACCGGCCTGGAGTAGCTTTTTGACGAGGCGCCTGTGACTGACTTTGTCGAAAGCTTTTGACATATCGAGGTAGATGGTGTCAACTTGGCTTCCACTATCTATAAGTGAACCAATGTGGTCAAGAGCCTCAAGCAGGTTGGTGACGCACGATCTTCCAGTACAAAAACCATGTTGTTTAGGTGAAATTACCTGGTACAGGTGGTTCTTGATGCTATTCAACACACAACGCTTAAAGACCTTGGACACTGTTGGGAGTAGAGAGATGGGGCGGTAATTTTCCACGTGGTCTTTCGCACCCTTTTTGTGGACAGGGACGACGTTAGCTAGTTTCCAGTCACTCGGGAGAGACCCTAGTTGAAGTGTTTTTTTGAAGATCTTACATAAGGAAGGAGCAATCACTGAGGCAGTCTCTTTGAGCAATTTAGCAAGGATTTCGTCCGGCCCTGCGGCTTTACCGACTTCTAGTGCTTTGAGTGCAGCTAGAACCATGGACTCATTGAGAGTTAGAACGGATATAATAGTGTCCGAACGTATGCACGATGTCTTCTCCACTGCGCAGTACCCTCCGCTGTACCCGAGTACCCTCCCGCCGGGCAGATTTTCAGGCTGATTTTGAACCCTCGACATGTCGTCTCTTCAGATTAAGGTTGGCCAATCGGACTTATTTGGTTGTTGTCACACCGACCAAAGCTTAAAGCCCTTTTGAAGGCTGCTCGGAGCTGAGGATTCATAAGTCCATATATAATTGGATTTACTAAACTAGCTGTGAAGACAAGGAAATAAACTGCCGTAGAAACCTCCCTGGGGACAAAATAATTAGCGGACTCCATCATCACAACAACAGTCACTGGTTCACATATAATGAGAGATACACAAACGACAGTGAAACTGGTTTTCAAGACGCTAATATCACTTTTAGGACGTTCTGATGCGGCCGCTCCATGGCCATTTAGATTTTGACTGCTTCTTTTAAGAGTCTTGTAAATTTTGTAGTAGCAGTAAAATATTGCAGCTGTGGTTGTGTTATGCACTCCACTCAGGAGTATTATCACATATACAATATGCCCGATTCCCCAGTTATAACTGCAGACAGCATATGCAGGCTGGTACACCATCTTGCCCAAACCGTACAATGGCGGTGTTGCAAGAAGCACAGAAACTATCCATACGAGGACGCAATAGGCTCGGGCCATTTTCTTGTTTGGGAAAAGCCTGCTGTAAAGCTGCGCTGGTTTGACAACTCGGATATATCGGTTGAATGCGAGAAGTCCCATACTCAGGATAGAGGCCATTGCTAACGTAACCTGAATCACAGCTTGAATCTCACACCACGTCTCGCTAAAAATCCAAGTCCCTGTATACAGGCTTATTACCCAAAAAGGCATGTGTAGCGTTGCCATGGCAATGCCAGTCAATGCCAGGTTTTGGATGAATATATTCGTCAAGCTCTTTAGTCTGGAGTCTTTATGGATAACATAGACGACTAAGAAGTTGCCGAGGAAGGAGGTGAGGGAGATCAGAATAGACAAGGCCACTACCAAACCAATTTCACTGTGAGAACGTCTTAGGGGGTTTTGGGAACTCGATCCAATTTGAGTGTTGTTCGCCATATGTCAGAACAGAGTAAGACTATACAAAATGGCAATCCTGCAAAAAAGGTAAATACATAAAATATTGATAACAACAACAGCAACAACGACAATAATACTGATACAAAAATGAATAAATAAATAATAGTAGTAGTAATAATAGTAATGATAAATAAAGTTGGGCAATGGGGTAGGTTGGAGCCTCAGCCTACCACAAGGAAGAACAAGACTCCGCTTCCCCCGCCATCAGAGCTATGGGACTATTTGTCCTTTGCTGACAAGACCCTGACAAGAAAAAGGAATCGCGGACAAATTACGATTCCAGCTATGGACGAAAAAGGAGCTGTACGTTCAAGACTGTAGATGAATCAGAAAAGAACGACGTGCAATTCAAGGTAGCCCCTTAAAATGTCAGAGTGGCCGGGGGTTTAAATGGCGCGGGAACACCAGGTCGCCGTCTTACAACTGTCTAAGCATATATAGGAAGAGACTTCAGGGGTCCTTTATACGGGGATGTGCTGCTCGGCTAGACAGGGTATGGGTTTTGTCTTCCCCGTCCTGGCAGGGTATGTAATTTCGCGCGACTATGTCGTAATTATAAAAAGGCTATTGCCTGCGCGTCTGATTCGTTTTGCATGATGAAATTTGTTTGTACTCCAAATGCACAAAAGCATTGACATGACACGGGCGGGGTGCATTTAATCCTTTTTCTTAAACAGTGTTATAGAATTGAGGTAATTTTTCCTTAAAAGGGTCAGGGTTTCAAAACCTCAGCAGCTGACATATACCCAAATATTGGTCGAGTACCCCTCCCCCACCCCCTTGGGGGGGAGAGACAGAAGGACTCGATGCAAGTGACCGTCAAAGACTCAGAAAACGCCTTAGGAAGTGGAATGTTACATGGCTCGCAGTCAGCTATCAAGACGTGGCTATCGATCGGAAGAAGAATGCCCGAGACCTGGAGAATGCGGAGTAGTGAGCAAGAATGATAAAGGCCAACGTATGGCTGACGGAAATCGAAAAGGAGGAAAAGGAGAGAATTTTCGACGTGGCGACTTAAAATAACAGCCCCAATGAGGCTGCTGGTTCTGTTGAAAAACTTAGAATCAAGGAGCTGGGACCCAGAAGAAAGTAACAGTTTTCGATGATTGTGTTGAAAATCACTTGGATGCTCAGCTGGAAATTAAATATCAACTGCAACAACGTTTTGTTGCTTACCTTGAGGATTAAGTTCCTCAAGAAAAAAAAAATTATGTGTGAGTTTTGTTTTCCAAGTGAATATATTTAGGCACAGCTCGTTCGACTAAACCTACTAACTTTAAATTCAATAGCCCACACTGTGAACTTGATTTTACCGCAGATCATCCCCCTTGCTGTTAATTGGATTATTCTAAGCGCACATGCAGTTACAAAAAATAAATAAATAATGACAACGTGTAAGCATGAAGTTTGCAGGAAACAATTGGGCAATGGAAAGTAGACAACACCCGCAATTAGATTAATTCAAAGGGCACTTCAACAACTTGACAATGAAAATTGAAAGTTGTCTTACAACACAAAGATTAGATCCGGTGGAGAGCATAACACTCGAATAAAGAATGATTTTAGGATTACCGGTTACGATGGAGAAATGCAAGTACACTTATCTCATACGTCTCGATGCAGATGTGTGAATCTTATCGATTTCAGAGCCTAATAGATTATCTTATGGTAAATACTGTGCATTAAAAACGAAATTGAACTTCTTTTCACTTTTGACACGAGGCAACAAAGGTGAGGATTTATTCTAGTAACTCAGTACAACTCTACGCCACTCTGCGTCCCGACTTTGCATGCTGTGTACACCAATCCCCATGATGGAGAAAATCGCCGAACATATGGTTGAATGGAGAGCATGATCTTAAATTTTTTTACCACTTGGCTTTCATAGGTTCCACTGAAATTTCGCAAGGTTTGATTCGGTTTTAACGCGGTTTTAATAAGCAACGCAGGCTCATTTCCCGAACAGCGGCTGGCAATCTAGCTTACAATAACAGGCGTGGGAACCAGCGATTGTCCTTTGCCGTACCTGCTCCGATCCCATCGGTGCATTGGTCTTCATATCTCAGTTGGTAGAGCGCTAAAGCGCTACCGCAAAGGTCATGGGTTCGAATCCCTTTAAGGGACTGTGCAATAATTACCTGGAGGGGGGTTGGAAAATGGGTGAAATATGCCTTTAAACTAAGTCATACCCCCCTTCTCATTAAGCGAAAATTAATTGCAACCTCCCCACGCATAATGATAATATTAAGGTTACCCCCCTTGAAAAAAGTCTCATACCTAGTTCACTTGTTGGATTTCTTCCTCCGGTACAAACATCACTTCAAATGACTGTTCGACGTATGTCAAACAGTCATTTGAAGAGTCATCAGAATCACTGCACTCTGATCTTGTGTCGTGCGTCTTCGCATGAATTGGGAGATTGCTCATCTTCTACAGCAGTCTCTGGCACTAAGGTTCCCGCGTGCGAGGGTGAGAACTCGATCAATCAACTCAGCCTTGCTTCCACTTATCTTAAGACCTTTTTGCTTTAGATACATTTTCATCAGCTTGTTGGTAAGGGCTTTTACATCTTTTACATGTTTTATTTACCATACTTTAAATTTGTATCGCTATTAAAATTTCACCAGTTGGGTTTTTCATTCTGCTAAACCATGACGCCATGTGTGCTAACACTGGCATCGTTCTTTTTCATTGAATAACATTGTAGTGCTACTTTTGCAACTTTTAGTTAAAGTTTCCTGTTTTATTAAATCCTAGTGCAAATAAAGAGGCGCTGTTTTAACATATATAACAGAGGCATTCCTTTCCTACTGCACAACAGATACGAAAACAACAGTTGATAGATCAGAACACCTTAGAGTTGATAAATTTGTCAGTTTTATTCCAATGTTAGTATTTATATTTGAACTCGAACTTTTCCACTACTTTTCCAGTTTGCAAAAAGGAATGAATAAGTAATGCCCCCCTGTATGTATTAAATTTTACATCCAACCCCCAGTCTCTCTTGTTGTCATCTTCTCCTGTGCACCCCCCACTAATTTTCCAAACGCACCCCCTCCCCCTCCAGTCAATTATTGCACAGTCCCTAAGGCGTCGAAATATCGTTCTTAAATTTCTTTTACACTGCGAAGATAATATCTTATTTAAATTTGTATTTCCGTTGTTCATATCATCTTTATTCAACGCATTCACTTTACTTTACAACTATTTTGTCTGTGATTTATAATTTTGTTAGATTGTAAGGTTCGTAGTTGGGCTGGCCGTACTAAATTTGTCCTCAAACTGAACTCCCTACAGGAAAATAACGTGATTTTTAGAATAAATTGAGCAGCAAGTAAAAGCTTTTTCTTGCTTTCAACTTTTATGCAGTCATCTTTGAAAAGGGTCTATGAATTGTAGTGAAAATGCACTTTTCCTGCAGCAATAGCTGGGTCACCTAAAATCGTGACACCAAAACATCAAACGCTTAGGCCAAACGTCGAACTTTTCATGAGACGAACCAAATTCTGAGTCGACCTAAATTAAGACAAGATTGTCTGTTGGGCCCGACGTCGAACTTAGGAAGCGTCGAACCAATCAACTGACCAAAGAGCAATTTAAATAAATTTACTCCCGAACGAGAGTTTTTTTTTCGTACAAATTTTTAATTTGTTACTTTAGTTCATCGCATGTGAAGATTGACGTTTATCCAGAAGACGATCTTCCGGCGTTTAATCCTTCCGATAGAACTCGTCGGTAAGTTTGGTTCGTCTCAAGAAAAGATCGACGTTTGGCCCAGGCCTTGGCTTCGAAGTGGCAAATAAGGTAATTTTCTCGACTTAAGTTACCTGTTAATCGTGGAAAGTTTCGAGAATTTCAGCCTTATTTCTTCTGCACAGTGCTGCTAGCTTCTTGCTTTGTTTCGCTGTGAAACTATAAAATGCGATCTAGTGAAGACTCAATATGTGGTTTACCTCTTATGGACAATGGAAACAGCAACAACAATGAAGAGATATATTCTTTGGACTTCTTAAACATAATAACCACTTGCTACGCCTCGGAACCAAGTTATCTTATACAGTTGAACACCCATTAATTTGCGGCCACTCTTGGAGTGCTGTCAAGTGGCCGCCTAATGGAGGTTGCCCGCTCAATAGAGGTTCGTCATAAAGATACTTATATCCTTTCAAAACAGTAACGCCACTTTTTTTTAAATAAACA
The DNA here is from genome assembly GCA_964035705.1 of Porites rus. NCBI lineage: Eukaryota > Metazoa > Cnidaria > Anthozoa > Scleractinia > Poritidae > Porites > Porites rus. The sequence goes on from OZ037999.1 coordinate 13,555,400, forward strand.
AGCGATGGGAACGGCATTGCTGGCCAACAATCAGTAAGCACCTGCCATCTCGGACCGTATTTTCCTTCATCATTTTTATAATATAAAGGCAAATTAAAGGTATCAAGCGCTTGATGGCCGCTAAAAGAGCTGACAACAGTGAGAAAACTCTCTTCAGAATAGTCAAAAGGTGGTGGCCGCTTGATAGGTGGCAGATTGATGGAGTTTCTACTGCAAACATGTTGAAAATCCTTTATAGCTGTTTCGTCTTATGTTTAAATGCTAAATTCCAATAAATGAATGGCCCAGTAAGTGTCTTGGCTTTATTGGTGAAAAAGAAGGGGCGGGGGGTTGCGGAACCCCTTCCCGGAGTTTTTGATATGTTGCAGTATTTCGCAACGATTCTATCTTAAGTGGAAAGCCTTAGATCTTCTTAACAAGATGAGGTATATTTTATAGATGGTGGCTTTGCTGGAGGCCGGTGACGTCACCAACAATAGTCGCCATCTTGGGTTTTGCTAGGAATTAGAAATCAGGCTAAAACCGTGAGAAATGGTAGTTTCTTTTCTTTTCTCTGTCACGTGACCCGCCCCCATGACCACGTGTACGCCATTATCACAAGGAGCAGGTTTGGCCACAAGTTGCCGAAAAATTCCCAAAAAGTTGGCGATAAAAGTGTCCAAAAGTTGCTAAAAAGTTGCTATTTTATTTTTAAAGTTGCCGAAAGTTGCTGGATAGTTTCGTTTTTTTTTACTTGTTTGCGCTTGAAGTTGGTTTTATTGCAGTTTTTACCAGCCGGATTCCTCTGTGTTTTTCTTTCTCTTAACTAGCTATTTCAGCTTTTTCGGGGGTAGCAAGATTTGCCCCCAGGCTTTTAGCTTCCTCAATAGGATTAATCGGGCCTTCATCTCTAACAGTATTGTCCGCCATCTTGAAAAACGTGTCATGTGATACTGCTGACCTCAGGCGTGCGACGCCAAGCTGGCGTTGGTATTCTGGCCAGTGTCCACACACTCACACAGTACTATAAACCAGCTGAATTTAGCTGACTTTTCTTTCCAAAGCTAATAAATGTCGCCAAAAAAGTAAAATATAATTTTAAAAATGCTAAAAAAATGAAACGTTGCCGAAAAGTTGCCGAGCAAATTGTGCCTAAGTCTAACAGGAGGCCCACACACATGCACATGGAAATTAAATGAGAGTTCGATTAAAACGTACCTGTTCTGTTCTTGAATCTGCTGCGGAGCAAAGTGAATGGAAGTTGTTCTACGATGCAAAACAAGTTTGTGTCGGCACTTTGTCCGTAAATTTCACAATGCTTTATTTTATGTGATTTGTCTTGCATTTCACTGTTGGTGTCACGTGGTTGTTATTATCGTCTCGCATTTCACTGTTGGTTATTAATTAACGGTACCGCAATACCGTTAACAGTGAAACGCGAGACGATAATAACAACCGCCTGACACCAACAGTGAAATGCGAGACAAACCAGGGGGGCTGAAATGGGCTCCTTTGATCTTACCAGCCCAACAAGAAATGAAAAACAATGGCTAGTGTCTATTCGGCTCTTCCTTTGATCAATAGCCCACATCTCCTAGCAACCATGAACGTGTTTCAACAAACAGTCATTTTTTAGCGGAGCTCTGAAATGCAACTCGAGGTTATTTTGGCGGGAAATCGCATAGCCACCGGCGTCTTGTAAAGCAGAGACAACAAAAGAGTCAATAAAGACGAAAACGGAAAGCGCAAATTTTTTTTGTATCTTTTTTGTCTAAAGTATTAAGCTTAGATAAATTGTCATGTCGACAAATTTGGAATATAGACCAAGAGAAAGACAGAGAAAAAGAGAAAGTGGGCGGCAGGCCAGCCAAGCTCAACGAGAAAAAGGGCGACGGAGATTTTTAAAAAAATTTTGTAGCGGCGGTGAAAAAATGAGAAATGCTAGCGGCCACCAATAATGCAAGGTGGAAATGAGCGGCAGTGGAAAAAAGTGAACGGGAACACGTACGACATTTCCTCCATAAAACGTGTAACTAGGAAGTTTCTGGAAGTTTCACGTTGTAGTCGTGCAAAACAACGGTAAAGAAATGCACAAAAAAAGTGTGCTGCACGTGCAAAGTTGCTTTTTTGCCAATGACTATTACCTATTCGGCTCTTCCATTGGTCAATGGCCAACATCTCCTAGCAAATATGAAAGTGTTTCTACACCCAGTTATTTTTTAGTGGAATACTTCTCGCGCTCCAAAATTCGCAGAAAACGCTCGGTTACCAAGTTTTAATGAATGCAGATCAAATTCTGAATCAAAACAGGCTTCCTACAAGAAAAATATTGGCAGGATTTACCAGAAACGAAAACAGACTACTTCAATGTAAGTAATTCACGTTTATTAGATACAAATTAAAGCCGTATTGCCAACGAGGCAACCGAGCTAAGAAGCGAGGTTGCCTCGGCGGCAGAATTATAACGCCGCGCAATGTAGGCCAATACTCTCCAATTCTGCGTAACCCTCTAAAATTTGCATTTTTGACCACATTTGGGTGTAAGTAAGACACCATATTTGGGTGGTGACGTCATGGTCTTGTATTTACAACTCGTCGTCCGAAATTAGGTGATTCAGTGTGCAGCTGTTCGTTGTCTGTTGAAGAGGTCCTAACAGGTGAGCAAGCTTTAATACGATTTCTACTGAGTTTGAAAGGGCAATAAATGCTCTGGTATGCTTTATAAATTGCGTTTAAAGCAGCAGCTGATCGAG
>OZ037999.1:13560631-13725631 GCA_964035705.1 Porites rus
TTGTAGTAGCAGTAAAATATTGCAGCTGTAGTTGTATTGTGCACTCCGTTCATGAGTATTATCACATATGAAATATCCTCGACTTTCCTGTTAAAAGTGCAGGCACCATACGGAGGAATGTAAACCATCTTGCCCCAACCGTACAATGGCGGTGTTGCAAGAAGCACAGAAGCTATCCATATGAAGGCGCAATAGACTAGGGCCATTTTCTTGCTCGGGAAACGCCTGCTGTAAAGCTGCTCTGGTTTGACGACTCGAAAATATCGGTTGAGGGCGATAAGTCCCATAGTCAGGATAGAAGCAGTTCCCACCGTAGTCTGAATTACACCTTGAATCTCACACCACCTCTCGCTAAAAATCCAAGTCCCTGTATACAGGCTTATTACCCAATAGGGCATGACTAGCAATGCCATGGCAATGTCAGTCAATGCCAGGTTTTGGATGAATATATTGGTCAAGCTCTTGAGTCTGGAGTCCCTATGGACTACATAGACCACTAAGAAGTTGCTGAGGAAGGAGGTGAGAGAGATTAGAATAGACAAGGCCACTACCAAACCAATTTCACTGCGAGAACGTCCTAGGGGGTCGTGGGAACTCGATCCAATTTGAGAGTTGTTCGCCATTTTTCAAGACAGATTTAAACTATAAAATATTGCAAGCCTGCAAAAAAGGTAAATACATAAAATAGTGATAACAACAACGACAATGACGACTACAACAACGACGACAATAAAATAATAATAACAACATAACGATAAATAACAGTAATTATAATAATAGTAATGATAAATAAAGTTAGGCAATGGGGTAGGTTGGAGCCATAGCCTACCACGAGGACGTACACGACCCCGCTCCCCCCGCCATCAGGGCCATGGCTAAGAGGTGGAACTATTTGTCCTTCCCTGTCAATCCAACAAGGAAAAGGAATCGCGGACAAATTACCATTCCAGCTATGGACAAAAAAGGAGCTGTACGTTCAAGACTGGAGATGAGTGAGAGACTAATACTAAAAGAACACATGGCGTGCAATTCAAGGTAGCTTCTTAACTGTCAGGGTGGGTTTAAATGGCCAGGCACACCAGATCGCCGTCCTTCAACTGTCTAGGCATATATAGGAAGAGACTTCGGGGGGTTTACTCCCTCCCTTATATGGGGATGTGCCGCTCTGTCCTACACAGGGCATATAATTTCGCGGGAGTCTGTTAGTAATTATAAAATTGCTATTGCCAGCACGATTGATTTGATTTGCTTAATGACTTTTGTTTGTACTCCAAGGGTACAAAAGCATTTACATTACACGAATTTGCTCTACTGCGATTGCCAATAAATGGCTTTAAAACAGGACGGCGTGTATTTTTATCCTATATCCAAAACTTGATCGAGTACCTTAGACGCCCTGAGACGGAAGGCACGTGCACATTGTGCGACGGCGGAGGTGGCACTGAGGGAGGTTCAGAAGTTGATTGTTCCGTCTAGTGCAATACGAAGTGAGTTTCTGAGCGTTTTACAAACTTAGTACTTAAGTAGCTGGGCACAAGACCACTAAGACATTTAAAGATCATAGGCAAAACACGTAAGCGTAGTAGCTCTTCGATAGTGAGTCAACCAAGTTCATGTAAGACTGGTGTAATGTGATCAAACGTATTTGACGCGGGCACCAGCGATTGTCCTTTGCTGTACCTGCTCCCAACGTTGTATTGGTCTTCATAGCTCAGTTGGTAGAGCGCTACAGCGCAAGCGCAAAGGTCATGGATTCGAATCCCTTCAAAGCACCGAAATCTTTTTCGAGTTAATTTGCAATTGCTTAAATTGCCATTACAGCGCGACGATAATATCTTCATTTAAATTTGTATTTCCGCAGTTCATATCATCTTTATTCAAGGCAGTCAATTTACTTTGCAACTATTGTGTCTGTGATTTGCAATTTTGTTAGATTGGTTGGTTCGTAGTTGGGCCGTACTAAATTTGTCCTCAAACAGAATTCCCTACAGGTAAATAAGGTGCCTTTTAGAATGAATTGAACAGCAAGTAAAAGATATTTCTTGCTTTCAAATTTTACGCAATTATCTTTGAGAAGGTCTACAAATTTTTGCGATGACATACATCAAAATTCGGACATTTTAAATTTTTCTTTGATTATCTGACTTGTATTGTAACTATCTCAAAGTTCACAAAATGTACTTCTCGAGCAAGAACAGCTACGTAAGTCACCAAAAATCGTGAGACCAAAGCGCCTAAGCTTGGAAAAGGCAAGTAAGGTGATCTTCTCAACTTAACTTACCCGTCAATCGTGAAAAATTTCCGGAATTTCAGCCTTGTTACTTTGGCACAGTGTTGCTGCAGCTTCTTGCTCTGTTTCGCTGTGAAACTTTAAAATGCGACCTAGTGAAGACTCAATATAAGGTTGTTATGGACAATGGAAACAGCTACAACAATGAAAAGATATATTATGTTCGATAATGCCTTTCCTCGGAACTCTTAAACATGATAACCACTTGCTACGCGCTCGGTTATTTTTTTAAGAAGGCCTCGGACGCAAGTTATCTTATACAAATGAACCTCGGTCCATTAATTAGCGGCTACTCTTGGGGTACACGTCAAGTGGCCGCCTAATGGAGGTTGGTTGCTCAATAGAGGTTCGTCATAAATACGCATAATCTTTTTAAAACAGTAGCGTCACTTTATTTTAAAACAAACAAGCGATGAGAGCGGCATTGCTGGTCAACAATCAGTAATCACCTGCTTTCTCGGACTGTATTTTCTTTCATCGTATTTATAATATAAAGGCAAATTAAAGGTATCAAGCGCTTGATGGCCACTAATAAAGGTGACAACAGTAGGAGAACTCTCGTCATGAGGGTGGCCAAAAGGTAGCGGCCGCTTAATAGAGGTTTAAGTTGCAATTCTTTTCTTCAATTAATTTGGGACTTTGATCACTGGCCACTTAATAGAGGGGGGCCGCTTAATAGTGACAGCTTAATGGAGTTTCAACTGCATACATGTATAAATGACAGAAAATTGAAAATCCTTTATTATAGCTGTTTCGTCTAATGTTTAAGTGCTAAATTCCAATAAATGAATGGCCCAGTAAATGTCTTGGCTTTACTGGTAATAAAGTAATTTTTATTTATCGCGTGGGTGAAAATATCAAAATAGTAATTACAAATGGATTTAACCGTCACCCACCCACTTAACCAAGTGTCGGAAGTAATTATCGAGGCGAATGCAGTGTTTCAGGTCGTCCTGACTTCTGAAAGAAAATATTCCAAAGCAAAGAAACCAAAAGGCACAAAAGAATCTTAAATGTGAAAGCTGTTGTAAACTGTTGTTTCTGAAATAAATTGAAAAATCGTTGAAGTTACCCTGCGAGCAGAAGTTTCGGTCTTGCATGAGTTTTAGCGTTTATGAACTGAAGTCGATCGCGAGACTTGTCTGTCAGGTGGTTAGTTTGTTTGCGCCCCCTTTCTCACTGGGCGTAAAAAAAAATAACCACGCGACAGACGACAAGCCTAGTGAACGACTTCGTAACCGCTAAACGTCAAAAGCCATGCGAGAGAGAAACCTCTGCTTGCAGGGTACGCTGAAGTGCGAGTACAGTACGTCATGAAATTTATCCCACTGGAACTGACAAATTTCATGACTGTACTGGCCTCCAATCTCATCTTCCTTGTTGATTTGGCTAAATAAAGGATATGAACTGAAAAGCGAAGAAAAATATGCACAAGCTAAAAACAATTTAATTTCTGAATTGCTATTGTTCAGTTTCAAATCTAATAAGCCTTTTTCGTCTAAGTATGTTATAATGCATTTCATACCCAAGTTGCTCAGTCTTAATTTCGCATTATATATTACTAGTTAATTAATCCAAACTATCTCATAAACTCATACTGTGTATGCAGATTGCTAGCGCTCTGAACGTACTAAGTTTCTGTTATTAAATGGGAAACAGAAGAGGAAAATCGTGTAAGCTTTTACAATTAATTTTAAGCAATGAATACCTTGCGAATGAACACACTATTGTTTAATGACGTTATTGAGAAATGAACTGAATTTCATTAACCTCATGCAAAATTGCTCTGCTTACACAATTAGTCCCTCCTGATGTATATTCAAATGGTTTTCTTAAGGTGGCTCGAACCTATTTTTATGCGTGTTGGTTATGTTTTTGAATCGCATTTTTCGGCAGGAGCGATAAAACCGATTTCCATCATGATTTTTGGCATCGTTAGTAAAAACAGGTAATGGGAGCAATATTGCTGGTCAACAATCAGTAAGCACCTGGACTCTATTTTCCTTCATCATATTTATAACATAAAGGAATATTAATCTATCTCGATACAGTTTGTATGGAGACCATACCGATCTTTGTCAATGGCATTAAAAGTGTGAATTTCAGTGTGAATATTATTTCATTTTTTCAATGTAAAACATTGATAATATTCACACTGCTGAAATGTGCTAATCATGGAGGTATATGTTGCAGTTGACGTTTTATTTCAGTTAATTTTTGTTTCGATAACATGAACTCCCATTAACCCTACAACCGGCAAATTTTAATGGGAAATTTCATCATTGCAGCCGTGTTGTGAAAATATGCTGACAGCTTCCATACTATAACTACCATGCAGGGTCATTAACTATATAAATATACAGCATATGAAATATGCAGCAATGAAATATGAAACAGGTTTCATTGTCAAAGTTTTACCAAATTGTTTCCAATTTCAACTCTCAGAGGGCACTCAACTCCCGAGTTTCTTCATCCTATCGAATCAATCGTCATTACGAGTCACTGGCTTGTTCCTTTGCTCGAAGATTGCGGCCACTCTTGGGGTACTGTCAAGTAGCCGTCTACCGGAGGTCCGGGTTGGCCGCTCAATAGAGGTTCGCCATAAATATGCTTTTAAAATGTTTTTAAAACATTAACATCACTTTTTTAAACAAATAAGTGATAGGAGCGGCATTGCTGGTCACCAATCCGGTAAGCACCTGCTTTCTCGGACTGTATTTTCCTTCATCATATCTATAATATAAACGCAAATTAACGTGTTTCTAAACAGTTTTTTGGAGACCATACCGATCTTTTTCAATTGCAATTTCAGTGTCAATTTTATTGCATTTTTGGAATTTAAAGCATTGACTATATTCACACTGAAATGTAATTTGATCGTAAAGGTATTTAGGGAGCGCATTACACTGGAAAAACTGGACCTTTTACAGAAAAAATAAAATATCTATAATTTGTAAATTTATAGACTTTTTGTAAAGGTGCAAATCTTCCCCTCTTTCAATTAATTTGGAAAAATTAGCATAACGTCAAAACAGTGAATATTGTAACGCGGATTTTTGGCCGGTTTCGTAGGTTGAAATCGTCTTCAAATTTCAAAGTGTTGCAATCTTAACGAAACTTTCCGACATCATTATATACATCATGGATATCATGTGATGAGGTTTAAAAAGAACTCTGTCTAAGCCGTTCCAGAGATTTACAGAAAAGCGCTAAAAGTCAAAAATTAGAATAAAGTTGCACTTAGACAGGTGGTGACAAAAATGGTTAGTTTTCAAGATCATGAAGATTGCAAGATAGAAAATATATCAAAATTCCGTGCATCGAAATATAATATCAAGCAGCATTCTGACGCTACTTGGGATTAATTTGGGTTATTAAGAAATTTTTTACTAAGGAATATATCAAGACTATTGAAAATATGGGGTTTGGAAGATATTTTCGTATTATTTGAATTCAAACACATAGAATTTTTTTTTTACTTCTCACGGAAGTTATTTGCTAAACACCACACTTCAATTATATAAGTTCCTGACGTAGAATTTCAGTAGCAGGTCTAGATCGCGCAAAATTCGGCTTTTATCGACTTTAAAGTTTTTTGTCTATTGTTGTCCTAGTAATATCGATTTTACTCAAAGTGCATTTTGACAAACTCATATCGAAAGTCAGTAAGTGGTGCCATACAATATTGTAGCCATCGGACAAGGATAAAGAAAGATTGAAAAAGATCGGCATGGTCTCCAAAAAAACTGTATCAAAATACCTTAAGGAATTTGTAAATCCACTATAATAGCTGTTTTGTCTGATGTTTAGGTGCTAAATGACAATAAATGAATGGCCCTACAAATGTTTTGGCTTTATTGGTAATAAAGTAATTTTAATTTATTGCGTGGGTGAAAATATCAAAATAGTAGTTTCAGCGTGTTCAAATGGATTCAACGCTCCGTCACGTGACCGGCCCCAATGATCAAGTGTTCGCCCTCATCACAGGGAGTAGGCTTAACCACCAGTTTCCGATAAATTCCCAAAAAGTTGCCGGTGAAAGTGTACAAAAGATGCTAAAAATTTGTTATTTTATTTTTGAAGCTGCCGTAAAGTTGCTGAATTTCGAAAAAGCTGTCGAATAGTTGCTTTTTTTACTTGTTTGTGCTTGAAGTTGGTTTTATTGCGGTTTTTACCCGCCGGATTCCTCTGTATTTTTCTTTCTCTAGCTATTTTAGCTTTTTCGGGGGTAGCCCCCAGCCTTTTAGCTTTCTCAGTAGGATTAATCGGGCCTTCAACTCTGTCAGTGTTGTCCGCCATCTTGAAAAACGTGTCATGTGATACTGCTGACCTCCTGGACAGACGTGCAATACCAAGCTCGCATTGGTAATTGGGTAAGTGTTGGAGTCCACACACTCACACAGTAGTATAAAACCAGCTGAATTTAGCTGACTTATCTTTCGAAAGATAATAAATGTCGCGAGAAAAGTAAATAAATAATTTTAAAAATGCTAAAAAATGAAAAGTTGCCGAGAATTTTCAAAGTTGCCGAAAAGTTGCCGAGCAACTTGTGGCTAAGCCTAACAGGGAGCCTGTAACCTGCAAACTGTTATGTTATTCAGTGTTGTCAAGAGAGAATTTAACAGTCCCCGCATTAAAATACTTTGCATTGTTTGCTTTTGGGCAGTCGCGCGTGGACTTTATGACGTTTCAAACGATCGATTAAAATGTGCGGACATCTCAGGAATTAACGCTCCGATTCAACTCTCCGTCACGTGACCCGCCCCCATGACCAAGTGTTCGCCATTATCACAGGGAACCCATACTCTTATTTGTAAACTGCAAATGGCAATTTAAATGAGAGATTAAAACTTACCTGTTCTGTTCTTGAATCTGCCGTAGTTGTTCTACGATGCAAAAACGACGTTTGTGTCGGCACTTTGTCCGTAAATTTCACAATGCTTTATTTTATGTAATTTTTCTTTACTGTTTGTTATTAATTAACGGTACTGCAATACCGTTAACAGTGAAATGCGAGACAAACCACGTAAAATAAAGCATTGTGAAATTTGCAAACAAAGCGCCGACACAAACATCGTTTTTGCATCGTAGAACAATTTTCATTTCACTTTACTCCGCAGCAGATTCCAGAACAGAACAGGTACGTTTTAATCTCTCATTTAATTGCCATTTGCAGTTTACAAATAAGAGTGTGGGTTGCCTGTGATAATGATGAACACTCGGTCATGAGGGCGGCTCACGTGACGAAGCATTGAATGGAGCGTTAGTTCCTGAGATGTCCGCACATTTTAATCGATCATTTGAAAGTCAAAGTCCACGCGCGACTGCCTCAAAGCAAACAATGCAGAGTATTTTAATGGGGACTGTTAAATTCTTTCTTGACAACACTGAATAACTTAACAGTTTGCAGGTTACAGGCTCCTCCAGAAATCAACTTCCAATTAATTTTAAGTGTTTAATTGGTCTAAAACTAACTTTGTGAAATTCACATATTCCAAGAGCTAGATTGATTAAGCGTTTCCCTCTCAGTTTGTCCCATTGTTCTTTCTTGAACAATTCGAACGGCCGGTGGTTTTAATCTCTTCGTGGCGATTCACTTCATCTGCTGTTTTAAGACTTTTGAAGGAAGTGAAAGGTAGAGATATTTTCACAGTTCCGTTCTCGTGAAAAAAAACTGTTTGTCGACCTTTTTTGTCCTTACGTTTGTGTTGTCAAGGATGGAGTTTGCATTGCTTTTACTGGTTCTTTCTGAGAGGTATATTAACGAATCAGCTGCCAGCGTTTTCGATTCTACTCATTGCAAAGGAGAGCTTATGTTTTTGAAAAGGCGCCTTTAACAGAACATTTCCCTTAAGACAAAGGGAAATGTTTCTGAATTGAAGCTATGGTGCATTAACTAACGCAAAAGAGCGCGAAATCTCGCGTGAGAAAGTCATTTTCATCCCGATCGGCTGAGAAAGTGGCCCGACATTTCCTAGCCAATCACAGAAGGTAGTTACATGCATGGTTTGACAAAGATCATGCTCTGCATGCGAAGGGCCAAGAGCACCTAACGAAGCGTTTTAAAACAATTGTAGCTGTAAGAAAGAATTTAGTTAACCGTCAAAATTTGTACTAGATCATCGAAAATTAACTTACTATTAAACGATTGATTGAGACGGAACATGATCTTGAGTTTCCTTTACTAAAATGTCCCACAAAATGAGGAAAGCAACCAGGAAATCTGAGGAATAGCATTTCTTCAGACTATCAGTCCAGGTATATAACAACAAAGATGCAAAAAGATAAATCATTTGGAAGCGGTATTGAATAAATTTCACGGTAGTGTCACTCTTGCAGACTGTAAAACGGGCTTGTAAAATGGAGAGTTAATTGCAGGGCATGGTATGAAGTGTTTTTAAAACTTAATGACACTTGTACTTCTTTTAAATGAAACGTAAAAAAAAAATGTAGATTTCGGCTGGCGAAACTTAATTTTGGCTACCTTATGCTTCATGTTATCAAATCGGCTTCTAAGTTTAGATTCATGCATGGCTTCATTCTCTCCGGAAGGGAATCAGTCAAGCAGTGCAAAGAAACTTGTCTGCCATGCGCAACGCTCTTTTAGAAAGTTAATTGAATCAACAAACAGTGGTCAACAGGTTTGGCAGTTGAAGAACACCGATCATTCCTTCCATTTTTAAGAGCGTTTGAGGGACTTTTCACGATGTATCCTTCAGGTGTTGCAAGTGTCTTCTTCTTCAGTTTGTTTTTTCAAGGCCTCCCAAGGGTTACGTGTGGTGAGTTTCGTTTATTCTACTTATTTTTGACTCATCCTTAAAACAGGCTATAGTTTGACTTAACCATGGCTGGAAGTTCAAAGTTCCAAACTCTTTTTGAGCAGGGCAACCAAGCGAAGCGTCGTTTCGTTTCTTCGTTCGGGTTGCAGATAGCTTTCTCATTTTACTCCTTCGAAATCGCGAACGATTTGTGTAAGAGAGTCTTTGAGCAGGGGGGTCCCAGACCTCGTCTCTTCCCCCCCCCCCCCCCTGTCTTTGAGTCATTTTTCCATGCCTATTTTAGCTGCGATAAAAACTGCGCAAGACAACTAACTCATCTGTTTATCCCGCTTGATTAAGATCTCACTAACTAAAGAATCTAATGCAGAAGACAAGGGACTAAATGTTAACGTTTTGCCATTACTGGCTACAATCATGTCTTAGCTTCTAAAGCCTTAATTCATGTTGTTAACTGTTTGCAAACAATTTGGCCCAACCATTTGACAGCTTGCAGATAGTGTTTCAGTGAACAATTAGATATGTCGTTATTTCCTTTTTTGATTCATAAGGTTTTTTTTTGTCGGACTTTGTCATGCAAATGCAAATCAAGCTTCTACACAGTCTTGTCCACTGTGATGTACCTGTTCGATAACAAGTAGCTTCTAGTCAATAAATAAGGACTATTGACACCCAATCAGACTCGATTACTTTAATTAGATAAGGTATACCATCCTCAAAACCATTATATTTCTGCTAGCAGTCCTACGCTTGTTTCTTACACTTTTTTCAGCATTTTACCCTTTAATTTAACGTATTTTTTTAATTAGAGGATATTGGAACAGTTGAGTACATTTCCATTGGTGTTTCATTGGGATTAGCAGTCTTCATCGTAGTTTTCCTTGCTTTCTTTTGGTGGCGCGCACAAAATGCCTACCCATTGGATGCTAGAAGCAGAGATATAGGAATCGTAAGTACAGTCCTCGCTAAAGGTTTCACTAAAATGCATTGAATAACATTTAAATATCCCATCCCAACTAAGTGACACCTAACACGCACTTTTCCAAGTCTGCTGACACTTCGCCATTTAAGGGTATCTCCAAGCATTTGAGCACATACTGTAAATTCTCCAAGAGCCTCCTGCCAACCATCTCCAAACTATCTGTAGAGTCAATTTCCTGTTTTCACACTGGCATGCATCGAATTCAGCCCCAAAGCCTTTTTTTCGTTAGTTTTACTCTTTTTCTTCCAAATCTAGCCAAGATTTCATTCAACCAAAAATGGCTCCATAAAGGTTGTAGCAAAAGAGAATTTTGGTTCAATAAATGTGTGAGAGTTTTTGGATGATTTTTCGAATGTTTTTAATGAATAAAAATGGGGGGAGTGTTTAAAATTATTAGAATTAGAAAATATTGGATTGGAGGTTGTTGAAAATTAAAACACGAAAGCAATAATTAGAAGACAATTACCAGATAGTCCAACCCCACAACAAGGTGCCTGTGATCCCATTAACAGACTAACTTGTTTGTGTGTATACCTTTTCTATTCTGATTTCTTTTCCCTCAAATAAACATCATACGCCCTAGAAACAACCCGCGGAAAGCCCCCTCAAATGTTCAAGATTGTCCGAACAAAACGTTCTTAAGTCAGTAGAACGTCGTCCTTTTGCATTCTCTGTTATCTCTACGATGTTCTTCAGGAGCCATAGCCATCTGTTTTTCTTAGAAAAATGCGATAAAATGAACTAGAAATTTAAGGAACTTGGCTTTCACTGTCACCTTTAAAAAGAAAAGTGGAAACCATAAAAGAATTTAAGAGATGATAGATGAAGAATCTCACCAAGATAAACAAGGGGTATAATATCCATAGAAACACTTAAACAAAACTTGTAGAGTGTGGTGACGCCATGTACAGGGAGGGAGAGGGGGTCCTTGGAAAGGAAACCAACTTAGTGCATGCAGGAGGCCAACGGAGCCCAACAGCTTACCAAGATTTTAATTAATGAGACAAACACTTAAATCAAAGACACACTCGAACACCAACTACTGATTGAATGCATGCACACAGCCGAATCACCCGAGTAGCCATGGACAGCTAGCTATTTCCACCTTGACTTGTACTCATCAGCACGGCATACCCCCGGAGGGGGTACTCCCCTATTATTATGACAGGGGTGCTCGTCGTACCTTTTAGGGGTTTAAATTTGTTGATTGGTACCATTTAGGGCGCTATGACCTAAGATGACTGCCGCCAGAGTTGTCAAGGTACCTTTTACGAGCCTACGGTAAGGTTGTCGCCCAGGTTTATCGATCTGAAAAATGTATTTGTGCCAGTTATATAATTAGTTGTTGTTGAATTGGTACCTCTTAGGGGTGGAAATGAATTTGGGATACGCCTATAAAACAAGATTCTGGAACCTTTGAGATAATTTTTTTCGAAATTTACCGACGAGCAGCCCCGTCAATTTTATAGGGGAGTACCCCCCCCCCCCCCCCCCCGCGAGGGACATACCATAGGACAAAAGCTAGAGCGAAAAGACCATCTGTGATATAATTCTGCTCATGCATTGGATATTAATTGGCCAGGCTGTGGGGGTTGGTTTTCGAGAGTGTTACTTGCACTAAGGCCATGCTCACTCTTTACCAGATAGCTTTTAGTTCCGACACGAAAAGTTATCCCGTATAATATAAACAGCAACGTCGTTCACACACATCGAACATCATCATCATCATCATCGGTCTTTATTTAAGCACGAAATTGTATCACTTCTACATGGTCTTCCTAGGAATCGTGTATAAAATTATACTAAAATACTCTAAGAAACTACTTGACTATAAAGTTTAAAATACGAAAACTTATATTTTAATAAGAGTTACCATGAGTCATAGTGTATTAAGATAATCTTTCCCTACATCGTGGTTAGCCAAGAGAGTTTGGTGAATTAAGAAGGGCTGATCGTCTTTTACTTGAAATTTGAAGTGTCCCGATAGCATCTTGGACCCCTTGGCCTGTACTAGAAGACCATGTTCAACTGCAATTTTATCTAAACTTATGGGAGGTAAATCTTTGTGCCAAAACATCTCCCTCTTGACATATGAGCACGAGAGTTAAAATTCTTGGAGTCATATTTCAATGCTTTACGGGATTCTGGCCCTTCAGTATATTAGACGCTATAATGAGTGAGTCAGTAATGGTACAAACATGATCAGCAAAAACGAGTAACCTAAATTGCAACGAGATAATTATTTTAAAATCTTTCCTTCATTTTTTTAGTCTAATTCTGCGGTTGCTGGAGACCAGACAGGACCAAGAAGTGAGCCAGGAATTTCAACCTCAACCAGCCAGCTGTGAATAATGTTTGGTCCATGATCATCTTTGCTATTAATGGATCAAAAGCGTCATAATAAAAGTTAGCTTCTGTATGTAGAGCTGCGGCGTTTCACCATGTAGGGATTCCATATCTGTATAATTTCTGTAGTATGATCTGATGGTTAACAGTATCAGAGGCTTTCTTCGACAAAAATACTACATATAGTTTCATTACTGTCAATTTTAATTTTAAGATTGTCTTTGAGTTCGAGAATTGCTTGGTCAGAGAAATAATTTTTCCTGAAGCCAAATTAGTGCTTAAATAGAATGTTTTCCTTTTCCGGGAAATGATTTAGCTAATTATAAAGTAATCTTTGTAGGATTTGTTTTGCAAATGAAGAAAGCACAGCAATGGGACGATAATGACCAGGGTCTGTCACTGCACCAGCCTTTAAGACTGGGGTAACCTTGGAGATCATGAAAACATCAAGTATATGTGGGGAATGGAAAGTAGATTGCTGGCAATCTTAATTAGATAGTTAGAAATTTCTATTGTGCCTTTCGGTGTCTATCAAGGGCAGAGAGTGCTAACTCAACTTGTGCTGAATTCACTGGGGAGAGAAAAAAAAACTAGAGCTATGATGTGCTGGGAGGAAAGCCTCACGCTTTACGCTTGAGTGAATTGTAGATGCCAGATTTGGAGCAATATTTATGTATTCATTAAACTGATTCATTTGACAATATTATGTTTGTTAGAGCAAGCTTTTGCATCGTAGTGTAACTTTGCCGGCACAGTGTGCCCTATGAGTTTTGGTCAGACTGTTTTTTGGGAGCATATTGAATTTGACAGTGGTTAACAGGTTTAAAAAATTCTGTTTGTAGACTACGATTAAAACCCAAAGCCCGGTACTCAGCCATAATGCGTTTTCACTCAGGTGGCCATCAACCATACAAATTTATTGAAACAAAGCAAACTTTTTTCATAAGAAAAAGATTCATCAACTACCACAGGACTGATTTGGGGCACCAACATGTAGTTTTAACAATGTGAAATATTGAATGAGCATACTATACAAGGTCAAATCAAAAATTAAAAACGCTCTGTCATCATTTCTCACTGTTGTACATTTAGCCAATGCTAGTTAAAATCTATTTACAACTATCCCATAGAGCGTTTTCTGATGACGTCACGTCTACCATAATGCAATTGGTGCCTCAAAACAATAAAACGGCGGCCATGGAACGTTTTTAAAATTGTGCCAAAATGTGTTTAAAGAATAAATGAGGACTTGAGAAGTTTTGGCTCAAAATCGTTTTGAAAAAATTAAGAACTGAACCATTGGGATCGCCGCTCACTTACTTCTCTTATACAATTCCATTGTTATTCTTGGTGTATAATAATGGCATTCAATCTGAACTGCATTACTTAAAGATGACGATGTTTGCTGATGACATCGCATTTTATTAGAACTCGCCAACCAATTTGCAATCAAAGCTCAATGCAGACTTGGCAGCTATCTTGGTTACATGACAATAAGCTGACACTGAACATTACCAAGTCGAAAAGAATTCGAAGTTTATGGTCATTGAAGGACGTAACAAACTAAATCAATTTAATGACATAGCTCTTGTAGCCAAAAATGATCAATTGGAGAACGTTACAAAATTCAAGTATTTTGGAGTGATCATAAACCTAACAGCATCTTACTTGGCATGACCACATTGAACAACTACAAAGTAAAATAGCAAAGAGACTAGGTGTCTTAAAACGAATCAAGCATCTTCTCCCAGTTTATGCCAGAAGGATCTATGTGTCAACAATGGTCATTCCTATTCTTGAATATGCAAGTACCGTATGGGGTGACAAAAATAACAAAGTTTTAATGGATTCTATCCAAGTTCTTCAGAATAAAGCAGCCAAGCTAGTTCTGGATCGAGCGACGCATTCTTCTCCAACTCAAGCACTTCTAGATCTGA
Organism: Porites rus; assembly: GCA_964035705.1. NCBI lineage: Eukaryota > Metazoa > Cnidaria > Anthozoa > Scleractinia > Poritidae > Porites > Porites rus. The sequence goes on from OZ037999.1 coordinate 13,574,963, forward strand.
ACTGGATGAATCTATCAACAAGAAGATTAACGCAATGGTGTTTTTTTATGCATAATTTTATTAATGACAGTGAAAGAAACAGTATGATTACTCGAGGCTCAGACTATCATAGCCATAACACCCGCTCCAAGGAAACTATTAGATCTATTAGATCAAACACGAACTGGGGTCTACTCAGATCCTTTAATAGTGCATTGACAGACTGGAATTCCCTTCCAGAAGACATGAGATGTTTGCCTTACAATGCTTTTAAAATTTCATTACTTAAAAACTTTAAATCTCAATGTAAGTTCGCTTAGTGTGAAATTTTTAGTTCATCTGTTTTAATATTTTGTCATTTTTAGTACTGTAGTTTAGTTTTTATGCAGTACTCTATTGAAAACCACATTATGTGACGAAGGCCGTCTGTAAAAAGAACTTTCTTCTTATTATTGTTATTGTCTAGAACTGACTCTACTCTTGTATGTCAACAGACTGTTCGATTTGTTAATTATTTTCTTGTAAGTATAAAAACGTTTCGAGATATCGGCATACAGTTAAAACCGCATTGTCAAAAAAAATGTAAATAGCAAAATGTAAATTTCCTAGCTAATGTCATTAAACAATAGTGTGTTCATTCGTAAGTATTCATTGCTTAAAATTAATTGTAATAGCTGACAAGATTATAATTTCGTGTCTCTCATTTGTTGACAGAACGTACGTTCACAGCGTTTGCAGTCTACATACACAGTATGAGTTAAGTGAGATGGTTTGGATAAAAAAAAACTTGTAATAAAAATATAATGCGAAATTAAGACTGAGCAACACGGACTAGACGAAAAACATGGAAAAGGCCATTCATTAGATTTGAAACTGAACAAAGCAATTCAGAAATTAAATTGTCTCTGGCTTGAGCATATTTTCCTTGGGTTTTATTTCAGTTCATTATTTAGCCAAGGCAACAAGGATGAAAATATGAGATGGAAGTCCAGTACAGTCCGGCATTTATGAAATTTATTCCAGTGGAATGGATTTAATGACTGTACTCGCACTTCTGCCGTTTATCAATTTATTTCAGATACTATAGTTAGCACTTTCAAATTTAAGATTCCTTTCTGTGTTTTTTGTTTTTTTTTTTCACTTTGGAATATTTTCTTCCGTAACTCTTAGAAGTCAGGACGACCTAAAACACTGTATTCGCCTCGATAATTACTTCGAACACTTGGTCACGGGGGTGGGTGACGGAGAGTTGCATCCACGCGATAAATAAACATTACTTTATTACCAATAAAGCCAAGACGTTTACTGGGTCATTTATTTATTGTCATTTAGCACTTAAACATTAGACGAAACAGCTATAGAGGATTAGCAATTTCCGTCATTTATACATATATACAGTTGAAACTCCATTAAGCTGTCACCTATTAAGCGGCAATCTCTATTAAGTGGCCAGTGATCAAAGTCCCAAAATAACTGAAGAAAAGCAGTGCAAATTACCGGTAAGCCTCTATTAAGCGGCCGCCAACTTTTGGCGAGAGTTCTCCTACTGTTGTCACCTCTATTAAGCGGCCATCAAGCGCTTGATACTTGTAATTTGCCTTTATATTATAAATATGATGAAGGAAAATACAGTCCGAGAAAGCAGGTGCTTACTAATTGTTGGCCAGCAATGCCGCTCCCATCGCCTGTTTGTTTCAAAATAAAGTGACGTTACTGTTTTAAAAAGTTTAAGCGTATTTATGACGAACCTCTATTGAGCAGCCAACCTCCATTAGGCGGCCACTTGACGTGTGCCCAAGAGTGGCCTCAAATTAATGGATTTTCAACTGTATAAGATAACTTGGGTCCGAGGCCTTCATAAAATAATGACCGAGCGCGTAGCAAGTGGTTATTATGTTTAAGAGGTCCGAGGGAAGGCATGATCCAAATTAATATATCTTTTCATTGTTGTAGCTGTTTCGATAGTCCATACCAACCATACTTGTGTCTTCGCTAGGTCGCATTTTATAGTTTCACAGCGAAACAGAGCAGGAAGCTACAGCAACATTGAGTCAAAGTAATAAGGCTGAAATTCCCGAAACTTTTCACTATTAACAGGTAAGTTAAGTTGAGAAAATTACCTTATTTGCCACTTCCAAGCTTATCTATAGGCGTTTTGGTCTCACGATTTTCGATGACCTACGTAGCTGTTGCTGCATGAGAAGTACATTTTGTTAACTTTGAGATAGTTACAATCCAAGTCATATAATCAAAAAAAAAAAAAATGTCCGAATCTTTAGACATATCATCGCTAAAATTTGTAGACCCTTTTCAAAGATTACTGCATAAATTTTGAAAGCAAGAATTAGCTTTTACTTGCTGTTCAATTCATTCTAAGAGGCAACTTATTTGTCTGAAGGGAATTCTGTTTGACGACAAATTTAATTTAGTACGCCACCACTACGAACCAACCAATCGAACAAAATTGTCAATGACAGACAAAATAGTTACAAAGTAAAATGAATTCCATGAATAAAGATGATATGAACTGCGGAAATACAAATTTAAATGAAGATGTCATCGCCGCAGTGTAATGGCAATTTAAGCAATTGCAAATGAAATAGGAAAAGATTCTTCAGGGCTTTAACGGGATTCCAATCCATGACCTCTGCGCTAGCGCTGTAGTGCTCTACCAACTGAGATATGAACACCAATACCCTTGACAGCGGGCCAATTTTTTGAGTTCATTTTAGCCTATCTAGTTTTTAATTAACACTTTTCGATACGGCAAAGGACAATCGCTGGTACCCATGCCTGGTATACCAGGGTATACCCTGTTCAGGACAAAACCCTCAATTTTATTACTCTGTTTAGGACAAAAGGCAAAATGTACACCGTCCTGTTTTAAAGTCATTTATTGGCAGTTGCAATAGAGCTAATTCACGTTAGAGACATTGCTTTTGTATACTCGGAGTACAAATAAATTTTATCAAGCAAATCAAATCAATCGTGCAGACAATATCCTGTTCATAATTACGACACACTCGCGCGAAACTATATACCCTCTGTATATAAGACAGGCAGAGAGGACAAAAACCATACCCTGTCCAGCGGAATATTCCCGTATAGGCCATGCCTAGACAGTTGTAGATTTTGAACAGCTCCGTTTTTTTATCCTCTGCTGAAATTTAAATGTGGCCGAGTTTCCTTTTCTTTGTTGGGTTGCCAGAGAAGGACAAGAAGTCTCTCCTCTGTCCTCCCTTATGTCATAGCCCTGGGAATCGTCTACTTCCTCTTGCCCAGTTCGCGTACGGCGTCTTCCCACCCCTTCTCGGTCAATGGATTTCCCCGAAACGCATTAGCCGAGCGCAGTAATGAGGCCTGGGGACTAGGCAGTACTTCCTCTTGGTAGGCTGAGGTTCCAGTAGTAGTAGTAGTAGTAGTAGTAGTAGTAGTGGTGGTGGTGGTGGTGGTAGTAGTAGTAATAATAATAATAATAATAATAATAATAATAATAATAATAATAATAATAGTAATATACAATATTTATAGAGCGCTAATTCCCAATGGTCCAAAAGCGTTTAACATAATAAAAATAACAAAAAATCCTAAACCTAAAAAACTACAAAACTACATTGTCATCCTATAAAAAAAATTCCCAATGATCCAAAAGCGCTTAACATAATAAAAATAACAAAAAAACCTAAACCTACAAAACTACAAAACTACATTGTCATCCTATGAAAACATCATCATTCTATACGACAACATCATAACACATTTTAAAAAGCCAAGTCTTAAGCTTACATTTAAAAGAAGAAAGGGAATTACAAGATCTAAGTTCGAATGGAAGTGCATTCCAAACAGAAGGTGCAGCAATAGTAAAAGACCGGCCACCAAAAGTTTTAAGATTAAATTTAGATGTAGAGAGTAAAAGTTGATTAGAGGATCTAAGAAGTCTACCAGGTGTATAAGGCTTGATGAGATCAATGATATAGCTAGGTGCAGCACCATGAAGTGCCTTAAATGTAATTACTGCAATTTTGAAAGTTATCCTTTGTTCAATTGGTAGCCAATGAAGTTGAATAAGCAACGGCGTAACATATTCATATCTACTAGTAAGGTGAATAAGCCTAGTAGCACTATTTAGGACACCCTGTAAACGTTTCAAGATACATTTAGGCTGACCGTAGAGCAATGAGTTAAAATAGTCGATCCTTGCAGTAACAAAGGCATGAATTAGAGTTTTACATGTATCATAAGAAAGAAACTTGCCAATCTTAAAAATATTGCGGAAATGAAAAAACGAAGACCTGCAAACAGCAGTAACGTGCGGCAACATCGATAGAGAGTTATTAAGAATAACCCCAATATTTTCAGCAGTAGTTGAACAGTCAACAGTGTCAGAGGCAGTCACCAGGTTTTGTTAACGCAGGACGTGGGCGATAGGAGGATGAAAAAACTATAATTTCAGTCTTCCCACTGTTCAGCTTCAGCTTGTTATTTAACATCCAAAGGTCAATATCTTTAACACCATCTTCAAGAGCAGATTTACATGTTGACAAATCCTCAGGCGATGACGTTTCAAAAGATAAATATAGCTGTGCATCATCAGCATAAAAGTGATAAGATAGACCATGAGATCTTGCAATATCACCTGAGGGGGAGGTGTACAAAGAATACAGCAAGGGGCCCAACACGGAACCCTGAGGTACTCCATAAGGTAAGGCATGCACATCAGAAGAGACATCTTGGATTCTGACATACTGAGTGCGATCACATAGATATGAACGAAACCAGTCCAGTGCCTGGTCACAAATGCCAAAACGGGTAAATAGTCTAGCAAGGAGAAGAGAATGATCAACTGTATCAAAAGCAGCAGACAGGTCCAGTAGAACCAAAACAACAGATTTTTGATTGTCAATGGACATAGCAATGTCATTGTAGACTCTGAGAAGAGCCGTTTCGGTGCTATGATGAGCACAGTAGGCAGATTGAAAGACTTCACACAGACCATTGTTGTCAAAGTAGTAGTAGTAGTAGAAGTACTAGTAGTAGTAGTAGTAGCAGCAGCAGCAGCAGCAGCAGCAGTATAGTAGTAGTAGTAGTAGTAGTAGTAGTAGTAGTAGTAGTAGTAGTAGTAGTAGTAGTAGTAGTAGTATTGTTGTTGTTATTGTTGTTAATATAAATGTTTTATGTCTTTACCTTTTTTGTAGGATTGCCATTTTGTAATTTTATTCTGTCCGCATATATGGCGAACAACTCTCAAATTGGATCGAGTTCCCACGACCCCCTAAAACTTTCTTACAGTCAAATTGGTTTGGAAGTGGCCTTGGCTATTCTAATCTCCCTCATGTCCTTCCTCGGCAACTTATTAGTTGTCTATGTTGTCCATAAAGACTCCAGACTCAAGAGCTTGACGAATATATTCATCCAAAACCTGGCATTGACTGACATTGCCATGGCAACGCTACACATGCCCTATTGGGTAATAAGTCTGTATACAGGGACTTGGATTTTTAGCGAGACGTGGTGTGATTTTCAAGCCTTGATTGAGGCTACGTTAGGAATTGCCTCTATCCTCAATATGGGACTGATCGCCTTCAACCGATATATCCGAGTTGTCAAATCAGCGCAGCTTTACAGCAGGCTTTTCCCGAGCAAGAAAATGGCCCTAGTCTATTGCGCCCTCGTATGGATATCTTCGATGCTTCTTGCATCACCGCCATTGTACGGTTGGGGCAAGATGGTGTACCACCCTACATATGCTGTCTGCAGTTTTAACTGGGAAATCGAGCATATTTCATATGTCATAATACTCGTGGGCGGAGTGAACAACACGACCACAGCTGCAATATTTTACTGCTACTACAAAATTTACAAGACTCGTAAAGAAAGCATTAACAATCTAAATGCCCATGGCACAGATGAGGGAGCGATATTTTCTGGACGTCCTCGAGCTGATATTAGAGTCTTGAAAACCAGTTTCATTGTCGTTTGTGTATTTCTGATAATATGGGGACCAGTGACTGTTGTTGTGGTAATGGAGTCCGCTGAGTATTTTGTCCCCAGGGAGGTTTCTACGGCAGTTTTTTTCCTTATGTTCACAGGTAGTTAAGTAAATCCATTTATATACGGGATTATGAATCCTCAGCTCCGAACGGCCTTCAAAAGGGCTTTAAGCTTTGGTCGGTGTGATAGCAACCAAGTAATTCAGATTGGCCAATCTCAATCTGATGAGGCGATATGAGGGCTCAAAATTAGCCTGCAAAGCGGGCCCGGGGGGTACTTCATATAATGGACTATACGGAGAGGACCCGCCCTAAAGGGGTACCTTTTTAGGTCCTCAGTGGCTAAAATGAATGCAGCCTTCTGAAACTAACCAATTTCCTCCCGAAAGACATTGGAAGCTTAACAGATTACTCTCTAGAACAAGAACCTGCTTCAAAACAAGGCTGAAAAAAGTGAATGTGGTTCGAGTAGCTTCTCAGAGACGAACAACAGTAATCCAAGCTGTTCTAAACACTAGCTTGTTGTTAGACTGCGAGACTTCGGTTTCAATTTCGAGACCGAGACTTAAAAAAGCTCTAGACTCCGAGACGCAAAATCACCCGAAAAAAAGACTTCGAGACCTGTCACAAGCGATTCCGAGATTTCGAGATCGTGCCAAGTTATGTCTTTATCAGGATCATTCGAAGGAAAGAAATTCAAACCGCAGACAAAGAAGATCCCTTCTGTCACGTTGCATTAAAACAATCAACTATCGATATGATGAGGTGTTCAAACCACGTGAAACGTTATACAAGCATTACTAAAGGAACAACTGTCGTAAAGAATTCACAGTAATGTCATACGCATCAGGGCCAAGTTTCGTTAGTTTGTTCAATGCTGGGTTAAGATAACCCAGGATTAGTACAAAATTTGAATTCAGATATGAAAGCTTGAAAAGCAAATTCAGTTTAACCAAGAGCCATAATAGGACTGTTCTATCATGATCTCTTGGTTTAATTAATTATCTATGTCTACGATTTGATGATTGGATGCTCTAAAAAGAATAGAGAAAACTATCAGAGAAAATACGTTTGGACAAAAGTAAAAGAAAGTATAAGGTAAAATAGGCTCTATTTCCCGGGCGTTTGAGGTGCAGAACACTTTTCCCGCACCCTTCATAGAATAACCCAATAACAAATGTGCCACATGGCTTTATGTATATCATAATAATTAAAGTAAAATGTTGATGTGTTAATAAAAACAAATTTATTTAGCTGATTGCAATGGTAATCAGTTGTATTCTCCAGCAAGAATTCCTTGTAACAAGTGAGTCTCCCGGACTCGCAGGTGAAAGGGGCCTGAATACCCGTCGGAAAACTGGAATTAAACCCCAAAGGAAGCTGGTGGGGGCGTGGCTCATTCACAAGATTTTTTTGACCCCTAAAAGATCGGCCATTCTAGAACAAACAACGAAATAAGAACTTTTAACATTAATTTAATTGCAATAAAGAAGTTGTCGTATACAAATAATTTCTCTTCTTTTGCGCTCGTTATTCCTTGAGACACATCTCTAAGCGATTCTCGGTTCCCGGCAATATCATGAGCCGATTACCATGTTGATACTAGTTCACTTTGTTATTAATCCTATTCAGACAGTCGGGGGAGGGGGGGGGGGGAGTGTGAAGAGCTTTTAAGGCCCCCTCGCCAAAAGTTGATTAACTTCAAAACCGTTCAAGCTATGACCACCAAACTTAGCAACTTTTCCTCAGTAAAATTTATTTCGCCCTTCGCTGCCGAGACGTGTACCGTGGCAAACTAGGTTTGACCACCATGTTTTTCAAAATTTGAATTTTTTTTTTAATAAAATGGCCTTGTTTCTATTTTGCTTGTCAATGTCTTGGAGAATTATTATACCAGGACTCGTAGCATCCATATACGCACTTACGCCCGTGCGTACATCTGAAATCTGGAAAATAATCAGAACGAATGATGAATATTTTTTTCACATTATGTTTGGTGTCGTCAAATTCGTCGGGGGAAGAGATGATCATTATATATGGTACAAATTCGTCTGGAAAAGGGCGGCCGTTTTCGCAGATTAAACACAAGAAAAGCAAAAACAAGGATGAACTCTATTCTAGCTAGACTGGATGAATGACTTGTTTATTGACACCTTTCGCAGCTTACAGCTGAATTGCAGGTACAGGTCAGTTACATAAACAATACATACAGGACACTCCTGAACGGTAGCATATTTTACAGTTACAAAATCAGCGTAACGATCAGTATTAGATGGTAGGGTGATTAATGATCGATTTGATCGTGTACAGTAAGCCGAAGATAAGTAATAATGGAAACTTTATTTGTGATTTTGAATGTACAATTGTAAATGTCGCCACTTATAGGCAATTTACAAATGCTGCTTGATATTGAATAATATAATAATAATATAATAATAATAATAATAAGTATCAGAACAATAAGTAATATTTACAATTTTAAACTATATCGTATTGTTTACAAATTTAAAAACTAAATATATGCCCACGATAGAAAACTATTTACAATTGTGAATAATTTGAAAGTGGGAAAAGGAAAATCAAGCATTACTAAGAAAAAAAAACTATCAAAAATCTAGGCCTAAAATAATAATAATAATAATATATAATAACAATCAATTTTATTTAAAAATGAGGGTAAACACATAACAGCAGAACATGATAAGCCAGTGAACAATTCTACTTTGAGTTAAAGGGAAGATTGGGTTGTCAGGACTAACTCTTTTTACAAAATTGACACAAGCATCTTCGCGACGGTGCTGTAAGGTCACGATCCCTGCCTTAGCTATGCGCTAGCGCGTAATTCAAGAGTCTTCTAGCACACAGCGTATTTACGGCACATTTTCTTGATCGAAGTTAAACTGCAGTTTTCTACTTTCCCGTTTCCTACTTTCCAATGACTTTTGACAAACTCGTTGAATTAAATGATTTTTAATTGTCGATTTCTTTCCGCGTTCGAAAAAGCAACGGCCACAAGCCCACCGGTATCCTTTTCTTCTTGAGTTACATCTGTTTGCTACGCCGCAAGGAGCGATAAGCGTTGATCGTTTACTGATCAACTTCATCAGACCGGGGATCTCATGTTGCTCAACAGCATAGAGGATTCTTTGTTCGCGATTGAAGTGAGCTGTTACCTGAAAACAAATATTATACCATCACCATCGTTGACCCATTATTATTATCATTATATTTTTAAAAAAATATTATTAGTATTATCATCATCATTTTTATCATCAGTACATCATGTACGTCACCATCATCATCATCATCATCATCATCGCCAATGTCATCGTCATCAATCAACATCGTCATTATTATTATTATTATTATTATTATTATTATTATTATTATTATTATTATTATTATTATTATGTAGGCAGTTTAAAACATCTGGATGCCAGATCCAACTAAAAATCACAAAAGCTGGGCGGCGAACCGTGAAAAACCTTGTTTTTGTTTTTTTTTTTTTTTCAAAAAAATAATAAAATTAATTAATCTACCGATCAGAAAATATAAAATATTACTATGTGCATGGGCTCCTGGCATGAGTTATATTACATGTAAAATTTGTAACCTAATAACAGTCTAAAATTTATCCTATACTGTTCCATAGTCCATTATCTAAAAATTAAATAAATAATAATCATAATAATGGCATTAAAAAACACACACATTATTATTATTATTATTATTATTATTATTATTATTATTATTATTATTATTATTATCATTATTATTATCAGTTGTTATTATTATTGTCAGTTTGAAAGGTCTTCCAGTCGGCTCATTTCCTGGAACCAGGTGGACTCCCATCACCTTAGGTATCCATAACCTAATTCTTGCTGTTCCCAGTAAACAAGCTTTTTATAGTGGCTAAATACTTCCGTCAAGTCCTGCTTTCTTTAGATACAGATGCAATCTTTTGCTGATGACTGTTCCGAGGGTACCGACGACGATTGGTACAATCACATCTTCTTTACAGTCCGAGGGGCGGATCCAGGATTTTTTTAGGAGGGGGTGCACTCGTCTCTTGCTCTACTTCAACACCAATAAACCACATAGTTGTTTTTTTTTTTTTTTGCAGAATACCAGTTGTATTAGAAAACCACAGGTCATCTCGGGGGGGGGGGGTGGGGGTGCGCACCCCCTGCACCCTCCCCCTAGATCCGCCCCTGGTCCCACTAACTCTTCACCTCTCTTTCTAAGTCTTCGTATTTTTCAATTTTTTCTTGTTTTCTGTAAGAGGTACTAGACGGTCAAAGGGCATGCGACATCTATTAATGTGCAGATCTTTTCCTTCTTGCCTACAACTGCGATGTCTAGTCAGTTGTGCTGTTGTTCGGTGTGATCAGTTTAAATAGGTAAATTCCATGGTAACTTACAATCTTCCGACTTCTCCACAGGCCTACATGTAACCGCACCCTTCCCCCGTCAAAGCAAAAACGGATAGAAGGAGCAGCTACCCTGAGGCTAGTTTTTGCTGGTGAGCAATCAGAACCAAACTTTCGACTGCAACGTCCTCAGTGAACTAATCTGATCGCGTCTCCAACCTTTGTATTCTTTCTGAGCCAATTTCTTGCATTCTGTCACATAAAGTGACAAATTGTTTCTACGCGTTCTCCAGACATTCTACACAATGGGAATCTATCCTCTCCGTCAACTCTCTTTCTTATACTGGCTGTTGGTACGTAACGCCTAATCCAGGGCAGTTGTTATGTGGCGTTCTGTTTCTTTCTTTAAAACACCTTTTCTTAGACAAAGTCAAGTGTTCGTGCTTCTGCCTTCTTTAGTATGCCTGATAATCCTGATTTGTACATTTTTTTTTTTTACTGTTCCAAGGGTAGACACTACAGTTGCATTGTGGGTCTTGATATTCCAAAGTCGTGCAGTCTCTCCCCTGAGATCTTTAATCATATTTATGCATACATTTATTTATTATACCTATTTTGTTATTTATTTACTTATTTTGATTCGCTCTTTCTTCACCATTCGTGCATCTCCCCCCATAGGCACAATGTCAATTAAGTAAAACTTTACACTGGTTTTCTTTTATTTCTTTATTTCTTTGTTTATTTATTTATTTATTTATTTATTTATTTATTTATTTATTTAAGAGGACGACGTTAAAAACCCAAAACGTGTCTTCGCATCAATTAAATTTTAAAAATGATCGTGCCGTCCAGTTTTAGAATTCGAATAGTAAGACGATATATTTTAGAAACTGTTTTCTGTCGTCTGTTGCTAGGATGGCAAGGATGGAAATTAAAACTTGAAAAAATTGGGCCAAATTTTTCAAGCTGTAATGCTAATATGGTATGCCTACAAAAATCATCCACAAAACTTATTATGTTATCTAGCGCTCCGTGATGAATTTTATTTGACTATCTTCGTTATAACCCTACAGGAGCATTTTGTGTATGGTTCAAAACACTATGTAATGACGGATCAGGTTAGGTTTCTGAGAAAATGCCCACCTACTCCTCCCCTAAGCCAATATTAACACTTACTTCTCGTTTAGGTGGGCAGTTTTTTACTTCAGCACAGAATTGACCTAAAACTGCAATATCTTCGTGACCGTGATAGCCACAAGATCTTTAGATACAGTCTAAGACAATGAGACTACTGGAGAATTACGGGAGTAAACTCTAGGATGGGTTTCAGTCTCTTCCAGTAGTTTTATGGTAAACAGATTAAACCGTTAAAGAGCAAGCCTATGACGAGCTGTTTGAAAGACGATGGCGCTGTTGCACATTCCAATTTCTCTGTTACTCTTCATTCCTTTCACTCACAGCCATTTTAAAGACTATTCAGAATACCCGGCTGAGATTTTCACAGATAACTGAAACTGTTGTGCTTCTCCGATATTCGCAGAGTTTATTTTAATAGCTTGATCAGAGAATGAAAGGCATATGCTAACGAGGCAAAATTCGCCTATATTACGCTTCCGTGAACATTTGTCGGTCGACATGGTGTCAGAAGTGGAGCGAAAAAGTAGTATGAAGATATTTCTATGGTTGAAGCATCAGCGTAAATAACTCACCATGTTTTTGTTTAAAACAGTGTTCGGTTGAAACACGACTTTTTCCGAGGGGACTTCAGCGTCCAAGAAAAAGGACAGTTGTCGAAAGGATTGGGATGCTAAATGATCCTCCATATTGCAGCTGAAATCTTGAAATGCTTTTCCAAAAAACGAAATTTTTTCTGGGGATATAAAGAAAACAAGTAAAGACATTTCAGTAACAAAAAGGATTGGCGTAATATAACCCGGGGTCAGGGAAAAGACGAAGACGCCCACGTTCAACAAGAGACTAGAACAACGGCATTTTTTTTTTCTAGTCCTAACAGCATATGGAACAATTAGAACTGATCCAGTTTGTCGTTTCAAAAGCAGGCTATATTCAAATCTTTAATTTTCACATGCAAACATCTTTTTTGTTACGTACTTGCATACAATTTATTTCAGTGTTTACAGCCTATGCAAACAATTTATTTCAAAATTTCCAACCCCTCTCCCCGTCCAAAAAAAAATAATGGTCCGTCCATTAGAAACTATTTACAACCTAAACGAGATTACGAGCTTCTCCAGCGTTTTAAAAGGGGTTTCACTGGATCCTTCCATCACCTCCCCCTCCCCACCCCCCGACCAAATGGTCCCTGAGGTGGCGACAGTTGGTGGTTTTACCACAATAAAACATTGATAATTAATTAGCTCTCGAAAAACGTGACGTAAAATCCATATCACGGCATTATTCACAATATGGGAGCCAACTTAGCACAATCGATCCGTCTGCTAAAGATTTATCTTTTCACGATAACGATGCTCAAAAGTTATAGTCTAAAGAATTAGATACCCTGCTTACAATAGGCTGATTTAGCAACAGAACGGGAACGTCAGTTGACGACGGGGCGCGCAGATCAAAAAACTGGCTTGACCAATGGCAGAGCGGCAAATTGGGCACCGGAAGTCGTGTTTAGTCCTTTCCGCGCGCTTTCCAGTCGTCAACGGACTTTCCCGTCCTGTTGCTAAATCAGCCTACTAAGTCTATTTTCTTTACCGTCATCAATGATTTTCACAGAGGAACTAGGCTTCTCTATCTGGCACATAAGTCGTTGCACCTTTGAAGACCTAACAACTGAAAAAATATTTAACGATTATTTAGGTTTTATTTCACGATGCCCAGGAAGAGATTAATTTTTTGTCGTTAAGACAGGTGCCAACATGGAGACATAGTTTGCTTAAAAATAACTGTTGGCGCACTTGTTCAAAAAATGTTCTCAAACTCATTAATAATTCATTAAGAAAATACAAAGGAAATTAATGTTTAATGAGTGTTTGGAAATCGGATGAAACACTTCTTAGTATTTGCATCCTTAATTTCTCCTTCAAAAATGATTTTGTTTGAGAAGAAATATCAAACATTCGACACAGTGTTTCATCACCAGATGAAACACCTCGAAGTTCGTCAAAAATACTCCGCTGCGCGTCGTATTTTCAACTCTCTTCTCGGTGTTTCATCTGGTGATGAAACACTGCATCTCATGTTTGATATATTACTTGAAAAGAGTATCAAGCCATGTTGAATGTTGAATTTTAGAGTTATGCCATTCATTCAACATGTTGAACAGTGTTTATAGGAAATAGAGATGGGATCTATTCTGTTCAAAAAGTTGAGCAACTAGAGCTGCAATATTCAATGAAATGTAAACCGTGTGTCACTAGTTTAAAGCTTGTTTGTTGCAGTCTCGTGAGGGAGGGGGGGAATACTCCCTATGACTGCCCATATGGGGAGGCTCCCCCTAAAAGTGATACCTTTTCCAGGCTTCAGGCGGATAAAAATGCAGGGATTTCGTGAGTTGAAGTATACGAAAGGGCAGGGAAATTTGTCAGTAATGTCTTGTAAAGGGGTCTTTAACTAAAACATTTCGAGCCGACGCACCTAATGACTGTTTCAGATTAACTCATTAAACGCTACATAAAATGACAGGAAGACTTGTTGTTAGCAGGTATGTGAAAGGGGTACCATATTTGTTGACAGAGGGTATACGAAACGATTCCCCGGAGTTGCAGTTTGTCATGAAAACCGACTACACACCTTCATCGCGTCTCTTGTTATAACATTGTGGGGTGGTAACTAAGAATGGCCTTGAATGCACTTGTCCCGTTAAGCCTGAGCTGAGCTCTGTTTTGATGACCAGTTCCCATTTATTTCTTTCCAGGATATCTCCTGTTTCAAGCCAGTACACTCGATACCCGTCTTTTGTCGCCGAACTGAGATCTACGATGACTACTCGACGTTCTCCATCACTCCGCAACGTGCGAACTTCCAGCTCCACGGCACCTGAAGGAAATTTAAAGTTCACTCAAATAAATACCCGTATTTATTCGAATAAGCGCCCAACCTCCAATTAGCGCCCACCTCGAATAAGCGCCCATGCTAAAGGCAGAAAAAGTTAATAAGCGCCCACCTCGAATAAGCGCCCCCCCTACCCCACTCCTTCCAAAAAAAAACTCCAATAAGAGCCTGATAAGAGATAATAAGAGACCCTCCCGAAGACGGAGTTTTCTTCAGAGTATTTTACAGAAAACTTGCTTTGCTACATCTTCCCTTTTTGTTAGTACCATTTACTGTTTTGTTGTAAAATATACTACTACACTTGCTGAGAATGGTGAAAATTTAATAAGCGCCCAGCCTCGAATAAAAGCCCACCTCGAATAAGCGCCCACTCTCAAGGTCCAAAAATTTAATAAGCGCCCAGGGCGGTTAATCGAGTAAATACGGTACTTGCAACATAGTAGTTTACTTCTGAAATGGAATTATTATATTACTTCTAATAACCAAACGTTAGGGCGTGCGGGCGACAATGATCAAAGGTCCAAACGCTTTTGTTCCAACGCTGTGCTTTGCTTAAGTTTAACGTTACAGATCGAAAAAACACACGTAATCAGATGACGACGCGTAGAAGGTCGAAACGCGCTTGATCAAATTGCGTTTTGTGCATTCCATTCATTCTTAGTGGAAGTCCAAACGAATGCTGGCTACATACATGCCACGCATGCGTAATATCAACCTGGCGATTAGGATTGCAGGCTCCTCTTGTCGCCTGCAATTATGAAAGGAGTTCTAAGTGAAAAGTCAAGAGGTTCGTTATAAGAAAGGCCAATCAGAGAATGATGCACCTTTTAGCTGACCTTTTTGAAATATGGATGACGGGAGGAATTTTTAGCCAGATGTTTTTGGTGTAGCGCTGTCATGAAATACAAAAGTCACCTTACTTGGGACGTAATCACCCCAAGCGATAAGCAAGCCAACTGTTAACATTAGGAGTCCCCCCGCTTCTAAGTGATCGCTCTCGACAAATAACAAACAACAATTAAATAGTCACGTAGACATTGACGCCCACTGCTTTGAGTGAGCGTCGAATATACAATTGTTTCATGTTTCAGCTGTGCGTATGTCGAGATATGAAGCACTTGAGAAGTTTGGAGAGCACTCAAGAGGCTAGAGTTTCGTCTCTTTCGTGCTCTCCAAATTTCCCGCGTGGGCATATCTCGACATACGCACGCTCACTCACGAGCCAATTGCTAAATAATTAACAATTATTCCACGAGTGCGCGTTGGATATGAGATGGTAGATAACCAACTCGGCGCACTCGGCAATACGCGCCTCCTAGCTATCCACCATCTCATATCCAACAACCGCGAGTAGAATAACTGTTTTATTAAAAAACGCCCACAAAATATCGAGAACTCTTCCCGACTTTATTTGTAAAATCAACCGATTTTCAGTTTGTTTTTAATTTTAAGCAGACGAGGAGAGCATGGTATAATGGCTCAAAAACTATGATGAGTCTTTAATACATCTGCATTAGCCATTTTGAGAGAATGGGTTGAAGTTCTGGTGAATCGCCGCCGGGCTGTTTTTGGAAAGCTATGTTTTCTTTTATTGGCTATTGCAAAAAGTTGCGCAGGTGACATGGGTCCAAATGCGTCTACCTTGCCTCTTGCAAAAGAGGCCATTTTCGAGTTTAAATAACCCTCACTTTCAAAACCAGGCAGAGTGTAAAAAATTTCTAGTGAAAACAAGTTTTAAGTGCTTGGAAATAAAAATGATTTTCGTACCAATGGCTTCGCACTTAGCCTCGCTTTGAAAGAGAGGCTTGGGGTAACTTGGAAACAGTCCCAAAGTGGAATTAGGTACAGACGGAAGTACTGTTTGCAGCGACCTACCTATAGTATCGTGTGTCCGTCTCGCAGCATCTGGGCATCTCTGTGTAAAAGCACGTACGTTGCTGATTTCTTCGGATGCGTGTATCATAACAGTGACTTTTGAGTCTGCCAAATGATCTTCTACTGGCCCTTTGACAGTTCGTCTTCCTCTTTTCTTCTTATAGCATTCTTTAAGGTCCATTATCTGGACTTCAATGTCATCTGCAGGAGTCGTGTTTGATGCCTCAAAAGAATCGGTAATCAGGCTGGTGCCCCACTCTTCTGTAAACAGTGTTATCAATATACGGTAAGCAAGATTTGAAACACTGAACTCTATTATAATCATTTTTGTCCAAGCCCGCAAGCAAGCTCTCCGGGGCGCGCTGGCTACCATTGACACTTGTTTTTCAATGCTTGTTTCCATTCGCGCTAGTTTCCTCTTCGTCCTGATTGGCGGACGAAATCTGACACCTCAGTCGACGGGGAGCCACAGGGGAAGTGGATGTGGAATTCAAATGCCAGAGACGTAGATGCAAGCGCTCCTTCCTTTTCCCTCCTCGCCGCAAGGGCGCCCCGGAGAGCTTACTCGCAGGCTTTTTTTTACCCTTGGGCGTGCAATTAAACCGAACACCCTTCCTATGATCTGTAGCTTTTGGTGAATGTTATCCGCCGAGGACGATAACACTCTACGAGATCTGCATAATTCTACAGGGTATAAAGAAGCCGAATCGGGAGATTCTATAATTATTCATTTAAACAACTCCTTCTTTAAAACGTGCTTCCCTAGAACGATGTTAAGTGTTCCTCGGCAAATTTAGTTGAGTCTATAAAGCAGATATTCTTCAAATAGCGCTTTTCATTCGTTGAGTTGTATTTTGTGAGTGTTATCGTCCTTTTTAGACAGAGGTTCGGCTATTTCTTCATCGTTAAACGAGTGAAATTTTCTGCAATTTTTTCTCCAGCTCTATACACTCGTTTTGTCATATAAGAATGACTAATATTCTTTTTTTCGGGCGAGGCTGGATATTCTTATTTTTTCTGCGGATTTGAGCCTGAAAATATTCTTGTACTATTCTTGAATTATAATTGAAAAAGAAGGAATTTATCATATCCTTTTTGCGGTTTGTTTATTTGTTTGTTTATTTACTTTTCCTGTATACTATAGATTTGTATTTCATGTACCGTTCATCGAACTGTCATTAGCACTGAATTGGGCTATAATTAAAACCAACGCAAGTTTCTTCGTTTTGTTGGGTAGTTTTGCCGGGGGAGGAAGCAATAATTTGATACGGTTAAGTTAAAAACATATTTTGTAGATTTTCATCACTCAAAATAATCATCCTTTTCGAAATCTCAGCCTCGGGTTTATTCTTAAAATATTCTTAAAATTTTTCATATTTCAGCTACGATATTCTCATAAAATATATTCTTAGAGAAAAAAAGAAGAGTGTACCAAAACAACTGTGCTAACGCAACCTCGCCTAAAGATCTTCTCGGTGTCTGTGCCTTTTTCTAGGGGTAGTCTGTGCTATGGACGTAATTTTATAGGATATATATCTCAAACATTAATCAAAGTTGGTCAACGCTAACTGGTCATGAAGAATAGAATTACCCGGAGGATGTGAACCAATGAGAAACGGAGAGGTAGTTTGAATGAATGAATGAATCAATGAATGAATGAATGATAATAAGATTAATAATAATAATAATAATAATAACAATAATAATAATAATAATAATAACGACGATGTTGATTGATGACGCTGATGATGGCGATGATGATGATGATGATGATGATGATGATGATGATGATGATGATATACATGACACTCCATCCCCATCCAGCGGCACATCCCTATTAGCCTCTTGTAAGGGAGTATCCCCCCCCCCCGGATTCAAATCTGACTTCGTTTTTCACTTCACTAAACAGACTTAATTTATTGCCAACTGAGGAGTCGAATTTATCTTTGTTCGGTCTTTTCGACCAATATTGTTGGTATTCTTTGAACAAATTTCTTTTAAACTTTCTAACCAGGTGAGGAAATGTCCTGTAGTCAAGATGTGGCAGATTTGGGGTATAATCATTTAATTTGGTTATAATCATTTTATTTGGTAAAGTGTAATAGGTGTCCCTAGTAGTGAACCATGAATGCTTACCTACATTATTTAAATGGATGTTTATCTCTAGGACGCTATTTAAAATTTGGTTATTTTGTAAGGTAAGTAATCTTAAGAAGTACCTGAAAATTCTAGTGTAAATAATAAGATGAAGACGAAAAGGTTTGAGTTCTCGCTTCACAGCATGGTTACTTGCTTTAGAGTGAACCCCTAAGGCCATTTTGCATACCTTGTTATGCATGTTCTCGAGTGTTATTCGTTCATCAAAAATTCTCGAGACAAATTTGTCATAGTTATTCCCGACTGAATTTAAAAAACAACCCCAAATTTCACAGTTGTACAAAAGGATTGGGCTCACAAGAGAATCAAAACGATTTTTCTGCTTCAAACAACGGGAACCCCGGGGTACTCCTGCGAATTCTTTGGTGGGGGTGTGCCGCCCGGTTCTAAAAATCCTGACCCAATTTCAGACAAAAAAAAAAGACACTTTCTACACCTGGCTGAGACCTAGCCTCTAAAATGTTTATTCCATTTTGGGAACTGAAAAGTACCGCCGTTTCATGTCCATTAAGCAACAAAGATCCCACTGTACGTGTGGTTACTATGCAAGAGTGATTTGGCGACGCTTGGGTCGGTACAGCTTTGATCCAAAAGAAACACAGTTAAACCCCATTTAAAATACGGACCCTGCAAGGCCCAAGGGAAGTGACTGTATTGATTACCAGGGAGTCCGTATTAAGCGGGTCATGTTAATAAAGCCAAAAAACACCTTTTATTAGAGCAAAATATAAAAGAAAAATAAGAGGACCTTATCATCTACATATAGGTTACACATCTCTAACCTTCACAAAGCCGTCATTCCGCGGACTAAATTCACAAAAACACTAAAAAAAATCGCCCATCCATAAACTACTTAATCAAACCGTTCTCTGCTTGACTAGTTTGATCCCTGAAAATAGCCTGAAGTTGACGTTTATAAATTATCGTATCCGGTTTACTCTGGTGCTGGGAACTTCGACATGCTGCTGTCAAATGAAAATTTTTTTGCCTTCACTCGGAAGGAAAGGTTTGTCTCACATACGGTTGATACCAGACTGGGTTGATACTGAAGTTTCTGCATTATCGAGGTTAACTTTCTATGAGAATCTGTTCACTGGGCAAGAAACAAGAATCCGTTGTCCGCATTAACGGGTGTCCGTTGACCTGTAGCGCTAGTCCCGGCGAGTCGTTAACGTGACTTTTTCCTAGGCTCTAAGAGTAAACATGCGTAATTATCTTTCTAAACAAGAATACGTAGTAAACTCCAGGTTAGATAACCAACAACAGTTCGTTAGGCACACATATTTAATCAACAGTTTCTTGAATTCGAGCCGTCAGGAACTTCGCATCCGGAAACGTAAAAGGCTGATTCAGTCATTCAGGTTTAAAAGATTCTTATTTGTGGAATAAAAAACGCTGGTTCCTGATCGTGATTTGTGAACTGAAGACGCGTGCATTGTGACTATGATGACTTTATACACAAAGGCGTACATTAGTTTTTTTTTTGTGTGTGTGTGTTTTTAAATAGTTTTTCGTAAAATTTCTTATCACAGTGCAACACTCAATTCTGAGGCTATGTTCACAAATTTAGGTTTCTGGGAAACTGACCACCTACCCCTCCCCTGAGCCAACATTTTGCCCTAAGTGAGGGGTAAGTGACAATGTCGGCTTAGGGGAGGGGTAGGTGGGCAGTTTCCCAGTCCTTACGGCCGGATAGCTTTCCCGGCCGACAGGAAAAGTTATTCGATATAGTATGAACCCGCATCTGATATCTGACTCTCCACTTCAGAGATCGGTACAGCGCTGCTTCGCTCGGTTAAAGAAATCACGCCGAAATCACCGTAAATGTTTGAACAAAGGCCCCATCTGGTAGAGTTTCGAGCCGCACAAACTTATACGGTACATGTATTGTGTGGAGGCAGTATGAAACACTTAGGGCAAGTCGTTTAGAAGGAGTTCAACCAGGTTAAGCAAAACTGCGCTCTTAGCCATTTTCACTTTGCCCAAACGCTTTAATCTAAACACTATTTGTAGTGAACAGTTTCAGTGGAGGATCAAGGGAAGGGACCCGGGGCCCCCCGCCCTTATTTTTGGACCAATGATCCGGATCACCGCCCCTCCGACTTATCTGAGAGTCTAGATTCGCCACTGAGTTTCATTAAAGCATATAGTGTAGACTAGAAAAACATTTATCTTCTTAAAATAACCCACTAAGGAAGAGATCGATCTGGAGGTCCAAAGATGTCGTAATCTGCAGTTTAAGTTAAACTTCGTTTAAAGAACCGAGCCTTAAAGATTAACTAGCAAGATAATTCTATTAGGTTTTACACTTAACTAAACATGCTGGAAAGCGCTTTTAGACATTTATGGGAAAAAAAGCACCTTATAAATGAGGAAGATTATCATTATTATTATTTTAATATTATTAAAATCCTACCTCTGCTCAAATGAGATGTATTCAGTAACTCGTTGGATGGTAAACAGCACCTTGCCTCTCCTAATCCCATCTCCGCCTGGATAAACTCATCAACATCGTTCAAATAAGCCTCCAAGAAATTCATCACGGATTCTTTAAAAATAGTGCTAGCACAAAAGGCAAAATGAATGCCGAACTTCGAGAGGACGAAAATGACCAATTAATTGTCTCTTTAAGACAAACTAAACAGCTCTAGATGCTGCTTTATATGCACAACTCCCAGCACTTCTCTTCAATAGCACTTTAAAAGCCTCAATATCGTGTTAAATGACAAAACTTTTTTCACTTGATTGCACTGCAAAACAGAACATTCCTTTCTATTGTTCTGCAGGACATTTAAAAGATGTTTAGCTTCTCACGCGACATCAACGTGATCTGATTAGTTGTGTTTAAACTCTAATACCGAATTTGATTAACACGCTTAACTCCAACGTTAAATCGGAGTTTGTTACTTTCTTTTTTTACCCAAACTTAACCACTTACCAGTTAACTGTGCTCTACGCGCCACACAACGGGTGTAATTACTTTATCTTTCCCTCTTTTTAGTGAACAGCCTTCATGAATAATTTTGGCGCATATAGAACGTATAGGCGCTTTCTTCAAGGGCCCGTATATTTACGAGCATATTATATTACTGTGTTAGGTCAATTCTTTGCAATAGTAATTACTTGAAGTATGAAGTATGAAATATGAAGATATCAGACATGAAATAAAAAAGTATGAAATATGAAGATATCAGACAAATTTCATGAGGGAAAACTAACCCGCATATTAACTTTCTTGGTGATTTTTGCAGGCACAGTATTGAAATTTTTTTTTTCATGTTTCAATCAAGAGAGGCAAATCTAGTTTATTCTCTCTTCTTTCAATCCATGTCCATACGTTTCAACAGACAGCAGAAAACAACTTCAACGCTGAAATATAGTGCAAAGACACGTATAAGCCTTTTAAAAAGATAGCAGACAGAGTCACGTAGCCGCATGGAAAAAGTTGCAAAGTCACCGTGAAAGGATACTAATGACGACCGCAATTATCCAAAAGCATTAACCATTTCACTCTTAACAGTTAGGCCAAAAGAAAATAATAATAAAAAATAATAATAATGATAATAATAATAAAATCACGAAAAAAAATGATGATAAAGAGAGAAGGAGGGAGGAATCTCCACGTAACGAAATTTGAGAGAAACAGTTCTGCACATCATGGACAAAAGTGCTTTGGAAAGTAATGCAGTATTCATAATTTTCTGCATTTTCTGAGTTCCCTCATAACAGCTGATAGCACGTCTTTCTTCGTACACATGAATGCAAGGTTTCAATAAACTGCATGCATGGTAGCCTCCCGCGGACGTCCTTTGGGGTTCGTTCGCAACACATTGAATTGCATGGCTTCCCGAATCAGGAAGAGCCAGAAAATTCGACGGCTTTCAAGACGGCTGGGTGTTAGAGCCTTAGTGATTTGGGTCAGCCCTTTACGTTATACGTAAAGACTATTTTACATACTTGTTACAAACGGAACTTGTAAAGCGCTACAAAATCTGTTCAACTGAGACTAAATCTCTTGAAATTGTTTCTACAGTACTTTAGAGTCTTGGCCTCGACTCGAGTAGAAGCACAGACTGTGGGTGTGTTTTAGATCTTGTTTCATAAGAGTAAACATTTAAGGAAGTCATTAATCAGTAAAATCGGTTATTTTTCTGCAAACAGGCCCTTTGTAGCTAGTCAAGGGTCGCACTGGGAGAAGCAAACACAGAGCTCACATCATTTAAAATGGTAATTTCCTTTGCTTGCCTTCTCCCAATGCGTCTCTTGCAGAGTACAGTAGTCCTTCAAGGACTACAGTAGCTCCTACTGGCTGCGATGCAGACGCCTTTTCCGGCTTCTGTTTCGGGTCTGTTTTACTCGCTGAGAAAAGAGCTCTTTTCTCAGCGGGTAAAACAAGAGCCAAAAAGGCATCTACTAATAAAGCTAGGGAAAAAAACTTTGTTGTTATGCTAATAACTCGTGTACCTTGCGTATTTGACATGACTTTTTCTTTATATCTGCAACCACGCATAAATATAATTGAATCTAAACTTGAATCGTCAAAGAAGAGAACCAGTGAACGGAACGCCGAGTACAAGAGTAGCGACGCGGAAAGACAAAGGCGGTTTAACTGGTCACATTGATCTAAAAACCGCTTTTACTATAATTTCTGCAAAAAGGCTCTCTTTGTAGCTGGTCAGTCATGTGGCACAAAACCGCCAGGTCGCACTGGGAGAAGACAAACAAAGAGCTCACATCATTTAGTCTCGAAAATTTCCTTTGCCTGTCTTCTGCCAGTTCGTTTCTTGTGGTTTTGTACCACATGAAGGACTAGCTGCAAGAGGCCAATTGTAACCTAGCGTGCGAAAGCAAACGCCTTTTTCAAAAGCCCAAAGAGGCGTCTACTATCGTAGGATAATTGTACCCAACCAACGGAAGTTGAAAAATTGATCATTAAAGCCAGAAAAAGCTTTGTTATGCTAATCGTTCGTGTACCTCGCGTATTTATTTAAGCTTCCTACAATCGCACTAAACAACCCGCAACATTGTTGGCCCACGATGATGGGAGTTATTGCGTCCGTTTGCACCTGGCTAAACGTTTGACTGGTTTCAAACTTTGCGCAACAACTCCCATCAACATGCAACAACAGGTTGTGCAAATGGCGCAACATGTAACATCCAACGATGTTGCGTCCGGTTGCACCAGACTTTAAACTTGTTTTGTTTCTTTATATTTGTATATATCTGCAACCACGCATAAATATCATTAGATCTAAACTTGAATGGTCAAAGAAGAAAAACAGTGAACGGAACGCCGAGTAAAAGAGTAGAACGAAGCGGGAAAGACAAGGGGTTTTACAGGTCACGTTGATCTAAACAACGCTCGCTGATCCTTGCAGTCGGGTTGCTAGATACAAACGTTTCAAATCCATTCCTAAAAATCAACGCGCAAATCAATTATCTTTTCGTTACAAGAGTGTAGTTTCGGGAGGGGGGG
This sequence comes from Porites rus, assembly GCA_964035705.1. Taxonomy (NCBI): domain Eukaryota; kingdom Metazoa; phylum Cnidaria; class Anthozoa; order Scleractinia; family Poritidae; genus Porites; species Porites rus. The sequence goes on from OZ037999.1 coordinate 13,598,833, forward strand.
CAGGGGGAGTCCAGGGGTCCCGAAACCCCCTGCGGGTATAGCTCCCTTATCTGAGCATGACCCCTAAAAGCAATGAAAATAGCCGGTCCCCCAACAGAGGGTAACAAACAACCAACCTCCTACTGAAAAAAAAAAACGTAAAATGGTGTAAATGTCATGCCAGTTTACTGTCAGGCCGCAGCGTATTTTACACCCAAAGTGTTTACTATAAGTTATACCAGCGCCGGTAGTTCAGGTTCGCAGAATCTGGCGTGTGAAAATTGTTGTCCTGGCGTGTAGCGCACATTTCTTAGGCCCTGTCCACACATATCTCGATATTTTAGGGGCTTGTCATATACGTTATTTGTGTTGCCAGTTTGGGGGCATATGTTCGGCGGGGGTTAAAAATGGACAGGACAGTGAACCCCCGGGGGGTACTCCCTATAATGGCCTATAGCGGGAAGGCTCCGCCAGAAAGGAGTACCTTTTTCAGGCTTCAGGTATTTGAAAAGGTTAGGGATTTCACAAACTAAAGTATATGGTAGGGTTGGGAAATCTGTCATTTTGGTCGGTAAAAAGGCTCAAAAAGGCAAGCAGATGCATTTCATGGCTGTGAAAAAGTTGAGAAAACGTTCTGGTTTTGTGATTTATTCAAATTTTAACCCTTTAAGCCCCAGTATCCACATATAAATTCTCCAAACTGATCTCCATACATTTCCTTAAAGAATGAGTTGAGAGAATTTGTTAAAAGATCAAGACATTTTTGCTTGGGTGATCATTTTATTAATTCTCATAACCTAATCTCTTGACATTGTATGGATATTGTTAGGAGAAAATTGATCTTGGTCACTATTGGGACTTAAAGGGTTAAAGACAGTGCATTTATAGAGGTTAGGTATGTGAAATGGGTACCATTTGTCAATAGGGTTCCTTTTCTGTCAAAAATGGTATATAAAAGGGTAAGGGGTTGTACCTAGGGGCAGAGCCTCCCCATTTAAAACTATTTGAGTACCCCCCTCCTCCCCCCTGGGGCAATGAACATGTGATAACCATGTTAAACTTAGAAAAGTACTTTCTTAACCATTGAATTTTTAGTCACAGCATCCACAAACCAATTCTCCTGACGGATCTTCAACATTTTCTTAAAGAATTAGTTGAGACAATTTGAGAAAAAAAACAGAGCATTTTCCCTTTAGTGATTATTTTATCAGTTCTCATAACTTTTTCCCTTGAGATATCTTAATATTGTTTGGAGAACATTGTTTTAGGTCACAGTTGGAACTTTAAGGGGTAATCACCTGGGCCGGGTTGTTCGAAGCTGGGTTAAGGTAACCCACAGTTAGTGTGAAATTTGAACTCAGATATAATAGTTTAGTTTATGATAATTTAGTTTAATTCTCTTTGCCTACAATTTGATGATTGGATACTCTAAAAAGAATAGAGAAAATTATCCGATAGTGTGCTTTTGATAACAGGAAAAAGAAACCCGAGTTAAAATTTAACCCCGGGTTAGCGCTAACCAGCGTTCGAACAACTGGGCCCTGCTGATTTGTAGTTTTGTAGGGTTTGGGCATCAGAAGGATCATACAGTTTGTTTTCATCTTCGGATTTAAAAGAGTTAACATAATACCTGGTCAGCCAGAAAGAAAATCTTTGACATTGTCGATTGAGAAGTGTTTTCAGTTATTGTAAACATAATTAAATTTTACTTCCTACCCTGGGGATGGAGGATGGTACACATATGTTGTACTGAAAGATTTAGCAGTTGACAAAGCTGGGTACATTCATGTCAAGCTCACTAAAGCTTATTATTTATTACATATTAATGAAATGTTTAAACACCACTGATTGTCTGTCAAGATTTACATTTAAAACAAAGATTACTGTACAAGTCTTCTAGCACGTTTGCTGCCAGTACATGTGTAACAAGAGAGAAAGGGTCCTCCAAACAGCTGGATGATTCTCCCTACCTCACAACATGGTGGCATTTAAGATATTACAAAAGGAATTTGGCGCTTTATCTTTATCAAAGGGTGCATTCCTTTCAGATGATCCAGATTGGGATCAGTGATCCGAGATCACTTGGATCATGGTGGATCAAATGAACTGATGAATCCACTCTGGAAAAGGATTCATCAGTTCATTTGATCTACCATGATCCGAGTGATCTCGGATCACTGATCCTGATCCAGATCATCCCAAAGGAATGCACCCAAAGAGACTGTTAATTTTTCACCCTTGCTTATGCAGCTTCTGCGCTGACAGTTTTTGGTTGCTCTTTGCTATCATACTTCTCTGCTATATTTTGCTTTTTTTGTTGCTCACGTAGCCACTGCCTGTAGTCGCTGACACTCTTGATATTTTCACCATAATAATCATCTTCAAACTTGCTATACGAGGAAGCCCTCCTGGAAGCTATCCTTTCCAAAAAATCTGCCTCACGCTAAAACAGACAAAACAGAGCAAGTGTAAACACAAAAAATGCATTGACTACTTTAGACTCAATCCCCACATACTGTACACGTAGACCATTGCTGAGCTGAGGCTAAGTAGAAAACTTTTCTTGTGAAAATGAGTTTTATTTGCATGAGAATAAAAACTCATTTTCATATCAATGGCTTCACACTAACAGCTTCACTTCGAAACAGAGGCTTGGGCAACTTAGAAATGGCCTTTTCTTGACAGTGATCTCCATTTTTACATATTTTCCTTAAAGTATTAGTTGAAAGAATTTATCAAAACAAATCGCCTTTTGCAATGCACATCATCAACTGGGCGACTAGAAAATCTTACTATTTATTTCATACAAATCATATGCTAGGCACCCTAGATTTTGCAGGTTCAGTGTACTGGACTCCTTTCAATTTTCCTTAGAGCACAGCCTTGGCATTTAAGTAATGATCCTGGTAACAAGGGAAGCAATTTCTTTTCTTATGGTGCAATACGCTTTTCTCACGTAGGAATGTTTTCATTTTCACACAAAGAAAGCATAATCCTAAAAAAAGGCAAAATTACGAAATAAGAGTGGCAAACAATAGCCAAGAAAAGTTTACAAAGGATTTCTATGTTACTTAGACTCAGATGAGATTTTGTTATAACGAAGTTGGCTGGAAAGCAAGGGATGAACATCCATGCTGCTTCGGGAAGATTTTGTAAAATTTGATGCTTAAATCAGTCAGAAGTGTAGTAGAGACAATACTAGAGTCCGCACCTTTTGGAATTCCGACATGCACATTGCGTTTGGTTCTTTACTTCTCATCTGGACCATTACTTAACAGTGTGCAAAGAAAGTCGTGTCCAGTAGCCCAGCCCAGGGCTAATGGATCTTGCTATCAGGCTAGTGAGTTTTGTTTGCAAGAACTGTTTTTTGGGAAATCAAATTACAGAAGGATTGTAACCAATCCTGCTAATCAAAAAGGGTTTTGGGGCTAGCTGAAATGACTTGTGGGCTAGTACATTCTTGCTACAGCTTGCCCGAATGGCAGGCTGTAAAACTGACTTTCATTGCACCCTGCTCAAGGATCAACACACTGTCCATACCTCATGCAGTTTCTGTGCTATTTCTTTGTTCCACACCCGCCAAACTGATTTGAAAATAGCAGATCCAGCAACAAAGCCAACACCAGCACTAGCCACACCACAGAGACCACTGAAGATCATGGGATCCATTCCTCTAGAAAACCCAAACAATAATAAAAAATAAGGATATTCATCCTAATAAAAACAGGGCTCTCCAGAAAATTTACAGTAGAAGGAGCGAAAATCACCTGTGGGCAGCAATAGTGTACCTTATTGTACTCAATTTTGTGGGTACTTAATTTCATGATTTTAGAGAGACAGTATTTTGTGGGGTTTTATTTTCATGATTGGCTTGGCACAAGCTACTGGTGTACACGAGTGTAACACCGTGCCTTATGCACGATTCGCACTCAAGAAAAGGCATGGTTTTTGTGCCAAAGCACGGGAAATAAACATGCAAAGGCACAGATTAGGCACACTTTAGGCACAGTTAAGGCACATTTTAAATATTGCTAAGGTACATTTTAGGCTCAGTTTGGGAACAGTTTTGGCACAGTTTAGGCACAAATATTCAACGTTGGGCACATTTTTGAAAATCTTTGCAACCCGACTTGCAAAAAAGAACAAACTTGGTACAAATTACAAAAATAATTCAGATCAAACATGATACAGTTAGAAGTATAGGAAGTGTAAGTTTTGAGCGGCACCGAAAGTCGGGAAAATTAAAGTATTCTTTGACAGTCCATGTTTACTCTGAAGATAAAGTGGAAATTTACACGCGATATATGCGGTCTGAACCTTTTCGATTACCATGCAATTTTATAGACTGAGCTTTCTGTAATTTCTAAAAGAAATGGTGAAAGAAAGTTGAAGCCATGATAACAAAAGCAAAGCTAAAGAAGTAAGGCACAAAAATAGCCAATAAAAGTCGTAGAAAATACTTTTTGCCATCGCGGTAAAATTGGTCTGAATTTGCATTTATAACAACATGAAAAGTGGTAATTTAAAACCTTCATGCCAACACATGTTGTTTTTTTAATACAAAATGCAGCTGCTTATATAAGCACACTCTAGAATCCAATTTTCGGTCCAACGCACAGTTTACGAATTTTTACGTTAAAAAATGCTTTCTAACCTTAGATATTTGATCTTAGCATAAAAAAAGGGGTTTCCAGAAGTCTTAACAGTTAGTCTACAAGGAAGGTTTAAATTATGAGCATTCCAAAAATCATTATTTCTCCTCTTAACAACAAAAGAAAGTCAATCAAAAGCAATCTTTTAAATTGACGTTCGCGCTGCACAAAGATCGGATGTTGACAGAAGATCTTTCTGAAAATGCATTAAACTTTGTTGTTTTGCCATTATGTTCAGTAATTTTTCATACAGTTAGTAGTCATAAGTCACTGACCGCTGTGGAGAAATTTTTCCAAAGTACCATTAACAGAAACAGAAAAATCCCACAACATGCGTGGTTAGAATGTAGGTGTTTTCGCGAGCTGTTAAAAAATGGTCCCAGTTTGAGCCATATTTTTCATATTTTAATTTTAGTTTGGCCTTACAGCCAGAAAAAAAATATTCAATGGAAGGCTGTTTATAAACTTTAACTTCTTGCCAAATATCGATGCGATCTGAATTTTAATAAGTTCATAAGAGCCAAACGATGTGAGATTCTTAGCCATGTACACCAGTAGCGTGCGCCAGGCCGATTTCAATGGGCAAATATGATAAAAGGCATCAAATTTCATGATTCTTAATATTGATTATAACACAGATATGCATTTTCTCAGTACATAGTTCGCAGAAAAGTTTCTAAACATCATCCTATCATTGCAAAATATCTACAAATGGATCTTCAGGTGACATTTCCTCTGAACCATCAATTACTTTACTGATGCCCACCTTCTTCCATCTTTTGGCAATTGATTTTCTCAGGGTCATTTGAATTTTCTGTATGGTTATTGAATTGGCCTGTTTAACTTTTGCAAGGATTTTTGTACTGGGTCTTTAATTTTGCAATTGTTGCAAAAAAAACCACAAAATTAAAGTCTTGCAAAATTAAGTACCAACATTAAAGGTAGATACAAAAATATCACTAAAAAGGACACCTTTACAACTTGCAGGAAATGAGTTATGATTTTCAGATTATGAGTACAAATAAAATGTTTTTGCCCCCATAGAAGCTTTGTGTCAAATTAATCAATCCCAATCATTTTTTGAGCATTGCTAGAATTTTTGCATTTGGTTTCTCAGCCAGTAGCCAGGTTTGTTTCACGGCAATCCCGACTAACTTCCTTTATGGAATCTGTACTTGTAGGGGGGTCACGAGTTCAGTTTCCTTCACTTAAGATTGTTTCGAGTTGTTTATATGTTAATTTGATTTATTTGTTTCATTTATTTGCTCGACCTGAAAATTCTTTGTGCTATAAATACGATCCAGAAAAATATTTCTCTGCTCATCCCGCATTTAGAGATACAAGTCACACAACTTACAGTATTGGTTGGATCTGCTCTGGGGTTGCATCAAACATGTTTGGGAACAAGTAAGCACACGCGCAAGATGACGCTAGCAGACCTGTCACACCAAACGGCAGCCCAGCCAACCTCTGAAGTGTACGCAGCTTTCTTCTTCGCTTCTGGTACTCGTCGAACGAAAGCTGAAATCTTTTCGGCGTCACCTTGTTCCCACTGAAGAGAGGACTTCGGGAAACAGTGGGAGACTTCTCGCTGTCAGTAACCTCCTCGACCGGAGAGTTTGTTTCCGAAAATTGACGGTTGGCGATTGCTATACATGGAAAACTTGATCTGATTCCTGTCCGAACTAAGAGGAAAGTCTTTCTAGCGGTTATACTCCCAGTTGGAAAACTCCGAAAATTTAGCACTGTTCCGGCCGCCATCTTAAAATATCGAGAATTACCCACAATGCAGTAGCTTTCAATAAAATACCGCTGTGATCTTGCAGGCGTATTTAACTTGTTTCGTTTCCAGGCCCAACACTTCGATTTAGAAACGATTCACTGCACGTAAAAGATCGCGCATTTTTCGAAGTCTGAATTTTATTTTAAAAGACAGAAAATGGTTCGATGGCTACCTCTAGAATCAAATCCAGATGTAAGGTTAAACCTTGTACTTTTATTCGATTTCAAGTCATTTTTGTTGCAGCACATTGTGAGTTGTCTTTTTCGTTCTCTTTATTCCTCTTGAACTGTCCCTGCGATCCTGCTAAGGTCATGAACAAGGTAAGCCTGTGTTTAAGGAACTATTTTTGCAGCTGTTATGATTCATCCGTTTGGGAATCAAGTTGTGTTGAAATGATAAGATCTTGGCTGCTTATCATTAATAAACTCGAATCCTCTAGCTTTAATTTTGAACTACTGTAGCCTTGGGTGTTGTTACTCTACGAAAATCACTAAAATTTCAGTTTCCAAGAAAAATTCTTGCGCTACTTTGTAGAATGTAACTAGATTTACTTTTCTGATCTTTTAAAATGATTGGCCAGGTTAAAATTAAAATTTTGAATGTATTTTTGTTGGCATGTAGCCTCTTACGGTGTGAATGATACTCAGCTAGCACAGAATGTCAACTACATGCGAAACAGGAAGTGCCTGCCTCTAGTCATTGGTCACCATTCTAATACCAATACTCCCGTTATTATGTTTGAGGCAACATTTTTGGGGGACCTCTGATAAAATCAGACATTTTCGCAAATATTTCAGTGATAATTGTGCTGGATTTGACTGAATCTCAGATGTTCAAAGACCTTAAAGGTTTCTCTGTGGGACCACATAATTTTGTGCCAGTCAACTGATGTCATCACCTGTTATCTAGAACATGGCTCTGATTTTTGGAAAGACAAATTGTTTTGTAGCATCCCAAAGGAGAGTGAGTCTCAGGTTACAGACCCCTCTAGCCCCTAGCTACAGACTAACTGTGCTAACTTAAAGCCATGGGTGGCAGGAACAATGTCTCTTAGTTGTCAAAAGGGTTAACTTCTGGGCATCCTACATTCCTCCTTAGACACATTCCTTGTACTCATCTGCTTGTATTCTTACACAAAGCAATGATGCTTTTCCCCCACCGTCAGATATAGCAAGAAAAAAAAGAGGAGAAAAGAAAAAAGTGGTCAAGTTAAAAACAAAGTGTATGTTTATGAGCTTCCCACAACATTTCCGGTGAAAAGTCTAGGAAACAACATGTGAAATGAATATTTTACATATTTTTAAGGTCTTGCTTTTTTCTTTCATTTTCCATCACAGTTTGTCAACAATCTTGGTCTGAAGCCAAGTTGGAGTTTTGTTGATGTCTTTGGCCTGGACCCTGAATTACTGGCAATGATACCACAGCCAGCTTGCGCCCTTTTGCTTCTCTTTCCAACAAGTGACAAGGTACTGTTTCACTTTTCAGTTTAACAAAACAACAACAATTTTGCATGGTTTGTTCTCTTATCATCTATAGAAATGTCTGTCCAAATGTGCAAAACACAAGTGAAACCACAAGGCAAATGGTTTCGCTGAGTAGTTTTTTTAATCATTAGCATCATTTCTATGGTTGATAAGATCACAGACCATGGAAAAATGTTGTTGATTTGTTTTTTGTTTTTTTTGCGTGCACGAAAGAGGAAACCAATTTGCATCACCACTACTTCATTTCCATTGCCTGTACAAACAGGCTATACCTTCATTAGTTTTCAATAAATAACCTTCAGACCTGGCAAATTTCACTCATTTTAAGGTGTTCTTTCTAGTGGTGGAGATGGATTCCATGTCAGAAGTTTGAAAACACCATAGAAAGGTCTATTAAAGAGAGCCTGGAAAATGTCCATTAGCCCCCTACCCTTTGAGGGGTGACTGCTGACCAGCATCAGTTCAAGTGTGACCTTGCCTACATTACATTAAGCCACATTTTTAAGGCAGATAATGATTGCCATATTGTTTTCATTGTTGTGTTGAGTGAAGAGTAGCTATGGCAGATATAGATGCAGGGCCAATCAAAAACACTCCCTTAATAATATTTTTAAACATGTTTTTACTTGTTATTTGTTTTATTGATATTTTTGGTTTGCAGTATCAGGAGTTCAAGAAAGAACAAGAAGACAAAGTTTTGAAGAATGGACAGGTTTTATTTTTATAATTACTTTTAAAAGAGTGGTTGTGATATCGTTATCCCTTTCTATGACAACAGTTACTACCTTCAAAAAGCCTGTAAAACCTTTAAAGGGTTGTTATGCAAGGAGTCATGAAGAACAGTTAAGCAAAATTAATTAGCATTAGAGTCCCATACTGATGTGCAAGAGGGAAACGTGTTGAGTCATGCAGAAAAACCATTCAATCATTATTAAAGTGTTTTTGCGTGGCCATGACATTGATCATTGTTGCCTTTAGGAAGTGAGTTCCAATGTATACTTTATGAAGCAGACCATAGGAAATGCTTGTGGAACAGTAGCCATTATACACTCCATTGCTAACAACACAGATGTACTACAGCTTGGTAAGGATCAATAATTATTTATACCTCATGGAGAGGTACATTCATCAGGCCCTCTGACATAATTAATGTGATGGTGCAATTTTGCCCAGTCGACGTCAGATGGCACCCAGTTGCATAATCAACAACAAATATCATTATAAATTTAAAGATCAAACGCATTAAAAAAATAGATCAAATTTAACTGTTGACTTTTCTGTGTTACAACAAAGGAAAAAGGAGGTGTTTGTACACAGGCTAATTTGAAGGCTGTAAAAAAGGTGGAGATGCTCTGGTTTTGTGATTTATTCATATATTAAAGACAGTCCATTTACAGTAGTTAAAAGAGATGCAAAGTTCTGTCTAGATATGTGAAGGGGATACCATTTGTCAATCGAAGATATACAAGAGGGGTACCTTTTCTGTCCAAAATGGTTTTAATAGTAAAGGGGTAAGGGCACCCTTGTCCTCAGGGCGCTTTTCCCTGGCTCTGGAGGTTGGGGTAAGGGGTTAAACCTTGGGACAGAGCCTCCCTGTGTGAAACTTTATTGAGTATCATGCGGGGTTCTCATCCAGACCTTCAGATAAGCGGGGGTGGAGGTCATAAAGTTTGGTCTAAAAATAAGAGGGTTGGGCCCCCAGGCCCCTCCCTTGGATCCACCACTTTTGTGCCCCACTTCTGGGATCTTACCCTATGTGATGTTGAGTGTAATGATTTCTTTTATCCTACATAATGTAATAGAGGAAGGCTTTCTCAAGAGCTTTATAGAATCTACCAAATCATTGTCACCTGAAGAAAAAGGAGCAAAGCTGGAGAGTGACGAGGTTGAAACAAAATTTTATGCTTTGTCTTTTTAACTTTAATTTTTTTATATAAAAATGGAAAGTACACTTAGCTTATGCAGCTAGTTTAGAGGCACTCCACTCAAATACTTAGAAACAAATAATTCAAATAATATTATAACATAACAGGATTAAACACCCCAACTGGCAAGAGGCAACCAGTTGGCTATTTACAAGCGTGGCCGAGGATTTGAACTCAGGACGACTGAGAACAAATCCAGCAAGTGGCCAGAGGAGGACTTGAACCTGAGACCGCTGGATTGTGAGTCCAATGCACTGATCACTCGGCCAAGCTGCCTCCTTGCGTCCTTGTGATAAAAGATGAAAGGCGCTCTTTTGAGGCGCTTCAACGGATTTTTGCCAACCGAGTCCTGCAGGGTCTATCATTTTATCACTTAATTATTACTCAATTTCAACCTTTTCTTTTCTCCTAGAACATAAGTGAGGCACACGAAGCCTGTGCACAAGAAGGACAAACAGAGGTAAAACTTTCAACTATAATATGTAGGATCAAATTGATACTGAAATCCCAAATGATCATAAAGAGAATCCAATCCGAGCAGAACTGTTGCTACAAAGGTACCTTCTCAAACAGCCCCTTTAGGGGTCCAACCGGTGGGGCGAGGGGGGGCGGGGGGTACGCAGGGGCGTAGCTTCACATTTTTTAGGGTACACATCTTTAAGGGGCATTGTTCCTTTAGAAATTTTGAAAACACAATACTGGGAAATGCTCATGAGCAGCCCTACCATTCGAGTACAATGCCCATTCCTTTCGCACAGTGGTTGATAAAGCTTTTCTTGTTTAACTCGCGTACTGGTTGCTAGTGTATGCAACGGCCACAAAACTTTCCCCAACCACCAGCCCGTATATTATTTTATAGAGATTGAAACCTTAACGTTATGTGATGGGACCCTTTGGACCACAATGGCAATGACCAGAGGTACTTACTATTTACATGGGAAAACCGGTAATTCCGGTAGAAAGTTCTGTGTCGGACACTAAGGACAACATGGGCTGTGATTTGAGATGATGTAATTTTTCTACTCTTTTTAGCCTGATCAGCTGATTTGGATATACTTTGCAGCGTGTCGTTCTCCCACCAGGTCAATTTTTATAGTTTTATGTTTAAATACACAAGATTTCCACCCAGGTGGATTGTGTAAATGGTAAGCACCATAGTAGCCATCGTGCTTGCCTACCGTCCAATTTCCCCCAACCGTGCTACATAAGATTAACACTTCGTTCACCTTTTAGGTTCAGCTCGGTAAAAACCAACGTTTTTCTCGGCTGTTGTGTTGAACTCGGTGCAACTCTGGCTGAATAAAACACATTACAATGCTCACAGAGAAAATTTCAGTGTGTAAGTCAGACTAATAGGGACCTCGGAAACTTTTTTTCGCAAACGCAGCGATACAAAAATCAGTGGGTGTCTTTCGGCCCTCGTCTAACTAAGCTAACCGGTGCAGTCAACAGTAGTTATTGGGCATAGCAATATGACCTTGCTTGTAACATAAAACTATAAGAAAAGGTTATAGCTCTGTATTCATTCGGGAATGTCTTTTTTTCAGACGCCGTCTGCTGAGGACCATGTGGATCTCCATTTTGTTGCCATCGTTCACAAAGATGGAAGCTTGTATGAACTAGGTAAGCGCTCTTGAACCTTTTAAGCATAACCCAGTGTATCCTGCAAAGTGAGCTTATAATCCATGTCACCCCTAGGCTTATCATTGAGTTTATAAGAGGTTGGAGCCGGATGAAGAAAGGGAAAGGTATCTGGGAAAGGTCCCTAATAAACGAGACTCAGTAGCGTTAAAAATAAATTAAGTCTACCCATGAACCCGAGTTTTTTCTCCATTTGATAATATTTTATTTATGAAGTTTAGTAACCAAACATCAAAGAATTGTGTTAATTCCAGTATGTGATGTTCCAGAAATGCAGTAGAATTCTTAGCCTGAAATTCATCCGATTGCTTCGAGTCGTTTTCTCCTCTCAACTGAGGGAGTAAACGACTCGAAGTAAGCGGATGAAATTCGGCTATATAATTCTTTACATGTATGTCTTCACAATTGTTGTTCGGCCCTCTCCTTCCGTCATACTTTCAAAACTTTCCATTGTTCTTTTTTAAAAGCTTTATCTTACTGGTACACATACAAGGAGGAATGGAGGGAGGTTATATCTTTATTATCGCTGCTCCGTAACCGGATAGAGTTTTTAGTGCCCCGTGCGTTATTTTGAAGTGACACATGTATCTCGGGTACATTTCAGCTTAGGGAGGCTGCTATGATTCTGGTTTCTTATGAACCCTACTTCCTCGGTCCTATATGCCCTCAAAAACTTTTTATTTAACAACCCATTCCACAGATCTTCAGTGTTCTTTTCGAGACTTTTTTTAAAAGATCATCATAGATTTATAATCAGGAAATTTAAATTAACGTAAAAACAAAGACTTTAAATGAATGTTCTCTTTTAGATGGAACAAAAGCATTTCCAATAAATCATGGAAAAACTACAAAAGATACATTCTTGCAGGCAAGTATCAACTCAAAATAATTTTTCGTGTTTGTTTTAGATGGGAGAAAATCATTTCCTATCAATCATGGAAAAACGTCGAAAGATACATTTTTGCAGGCAAGTGGTTTTAGTGGTGGAAACAACTCAGTGTTTTCAGTAACGACACTGAATAGGCGAGAATACCAAGTCTTTGCTCCTGGTATTTGTGGAAAGAAGGCAATTTTTATCTTTTGAAGTCTCCTAGACATTCTTTGTCACGATGACGTAGACGATGAGAAAGTGAATACCCTGGGAATCAATGAGTTTGGCTAATAAACTTGAAACGTGTGTAGCCGGTATAAAGGGCGGGAAAACTTGAGCGACAGTGAGACTGGAGTAAAAGCTCATTGGTTGAGAGAGTGACATGTTTTTTTTTTAACCAATAACATTACGTATAAAACCAAAACAAAAGCAATTAATATTGCGACAAGAACAGTCTGAGAACGATTAAAAGTTACAGTGCCAATCTTGTCACGAGGGAATTACATCCGATCCTCTCCTGAATTAGACACTGGTCGGGGGCGCTCAAATCTCTTGAGCCTTTAAGAGACTCGTGAAAAGCTGGGCTATTTGCTAGGTTAATTCTGTGCTGAAGTCGTCGCTGAAGTCATTACTTAGTGCCATACACAATCAAACTTCGTTAGGGAGAACTAATGCACTTATTAATTGAATTTAATTGTTGGGTGATGTAAATTTGCTTGTTCGATAAAGGCTTCTATATCTGGTTTACTTATGTCTTTAGGGCAAAATTATCCTCTATGTGGCGTTTCCAAACTATTGGGTTAAAGACGGTTTTGCTTAGAATTGCTGTTTCAATATGGGCCGTGAAAAAGGTGGCAAAGGAAACTGCTGTCCATGTGCCCATGGCAGTACCATGGGTTTGTGCTTTCCATTGAACTGGAAATAATTTTCTTTGAGTATTAATCTAAGCTTTTGCCGCAGGTTAGTGTGTAGGAAAAGGTGGGTTGTCTGCTAAAGAACTTACAGTGAGGAAACTAGACACGAGTCAATTCCCCACCTCCCCCACTTCGACGAATGTGCAAAGCCAATCTTGAGATTTCCCCACCCCAACGGGCTAACCGTGCCTTCAAATACCCTAAAAATCTCCCACATTTCCCCAGGTGGGGGGGGGGGGGGGGGTAGGATTTCAAGTGATAAATGCATAACCATAATAATTTTTTGCTAAGATTATTTTTGTAGACAGAGCATTAAAACTTGATAAAGTCAAGTTTATATGCCATCCGTAGTGACAGACGGCAGGATACAGTTTCAGTGCCTAAATATAGTCACAGATAACAAAACTAGAACATTATTTTTGGAATTAAATTAATGCAAAGATACGTTTTAGCTTTTAAAATGATAGCAAAAAGCGCGACATAGTCCCTTTAATAGTATTTTAAAAGTTAGAGACAAATTTTTAGGGAGCTATTAGCAAAGGCGTTTTCGGGCGACGCACGTTAACCGAAAGTGACTTTTTTGTATTCTTGGACAGTGCTTTTGCCAAAATTTTTGGGCAAATCTTCTTTTGTTAGAGAAAATACACTCAACAAGAACGCTCTTACAGCGTTAATCAGTCTCGCTTGGTTTGAGATTAGATCAAGAAAGGAGGAGGCGATTAATTATACACGAAACAGTATTTACTCCCTGAAGGTTTATTAGTTCCTACTTTATCGATGTCCATACTTTTTATTTGTTTCTGAACTGATTTAGTACGCGTGTTCGCGACGACCGGAAATACGTTTGCGGTAGCGGGCTATACGCGTGTATAAATACTCGAAAATTCAAGTACCTCGATTCCAGAGAAATTACATCATTGCCAGAGATCAACAAGGTGATTTACATGGCACGTCATTTCAATCATCGCCGAAAATGAACCGCATGCTCATCACAAGACGCCATTTGCATACAGTGAAAGTTTACTACGCCCGACCATCGCAGTTTGCTTAAGATTCTTATTTTTTTTCGACCACTCAGTAGTGTTCACTTGTGCCAAAGTAATCAACGCTTTCAAGCGATAGAATTCATGGACCGACACGTTTCGGAAAGGCTCAAAATTTAACCTTTCCTAAGCTTTCTTCAAACATGCGTGGCTTCGATCACGCAAAGATTCTTAGTCCCGGTTTCTATGGTCTCCGCAAGGAACGCCTGGCGCAATGACTCCCCATTTGTGTACAAGATACGACGAAAAATGCGTTGCAGATTATGAGTCTCGCTGCTTACGCAAGCGAGACTAACAATTCAAATTTGGTAGCGTCAAGGCTACCCTCGCGTGCGGCGGGAATTTCGGGGTTGGCCGAAGGCCGACACATCTTCGGCCGTAGGCCGAAGCCACGAGAAAAAGCTTTTCGCGCGGGTCACTATAAAGACTTGACAGAAACCGGAAACCGCGCTAGAAAAGTCTCTGGGCACCCAGGGTACGTCAAGGCATATTTAAAAGGAAAAGACCTCACTTACGGTTGACGTCCGTCGGTCAAAAACATCTATGCTTAAAGGACTGGTTCACGATAATGCGCATGTGTGAGTTCTTACAGTAGCAGATTGTTTTTAACCCAATCGGAAGCGAGTTAGATGCACGCAAGTAAATTTACAACATTCAAATTCATTGTTCGCGACGCGAGAGTATTTCCGGGCATTTGGTTTGATTTCATATATCCCCATAATTCAAGTTTATTCTTTGCTACTGCTCAGATATATGTTGCAGCCGATAAGAGTAAGATTTACAGCCCTGTCCTGCTCTGAAACAAACATAATAAAACGCGTGATCACTTGTTATTTTCAGGATGCTGCCGAGGTGTGCAAGGAATACATGAAAAGAGATCCAAACGCACTTAAGTTTACAGTGGTCGCTCTCTCTCATACGCAATAAGAATGATGGGGTCAAAAAACCTCTCCTTCCTAGATGAGCGTCCGGATTTTGTTTTTTTTTTTTACAAAGAAAAAATAAATTAAAATAAATTATGATGATATTCTTTAAATTATAGTAGTTTTCCTTCACCAAAATGCATTAGAATAAACTTTTGGTTTGCACAATACCTGTGAATTAAAAACTGTTGAAGTTATGTTATCAACTGTAGTTCGCGTGTTGTTGTTGGGAACTGAAAGGCGCGGTTAGTGATGGGTATATTTTGTTCGTGCCTCGAAATAAAGCCGCGTTTACAAGAGCACGTTTCCGTGACAGAGAAAAATTGCCCTGGTCATGGGGTTGAGAAAAGACCAATACGTTCTTCTAATAGACCTTTTCTTATTTCCAAAAGTAAGACAGATACCGTAAAATTTCGAAAATAATCCCCGGGGCTTATATTTTTCAAAGGCACTTATTGAGGGCTTATCTACGGAGGGAAATTTGCGTTTCATATTCGATAGGGCTAGCCTTATAGTTGGAAGTAAATTTACCAATTTTGATTTGTTTTACGTTGTATTTGAGGGCAATTTTCCAAGTATAAGCCCCTGGGGGGCTTATATTTGGAGGGGCGATTTAACGGAAGGTTTTTTTGCGTTACGAGTACATGGAGGGGCTTATGTTCGGAATTTTATGGTAATCAGCCATTACTCTACGAGCCAGAGTGATATTAAAAATTATGCAGATCAGGGAAGGGTGGGGGCGGGGGGGGGGGGGGTTGGATGCGGCCGAGGTGGATAACACCCTCTTAGATCAGTATATTTTTTCATACCATACGAAAGCCGAATTCAATAACTGTTTTTATTGTTCATTTAAAATATTTCCAAGTTATTAAAATCCTTATCTCCTCATAGACTTTCTTCAAAACATTTGACTGTTCCTCGGCAGTTTCCTAAGATAGAACATTTTTTTTTTTCCTTTAAATATTCGTCAAAAAGTAGTTGAGATTCATCGAGTAATAGATATGCGTGTAAGCGTCTTGAAAACCCTTTAATTTCCTAGGGGTCCGATAGCTTGCCAGGCAACGTTTTTCGATCCAGTTATCGGCGAAAGTTGGACCGAGGACAAAAAAAATTGATGGGGCGGGAAAGTGGGGGAGGGGGCTGTCTGGCACCCTTAACCCTCTTACCCCTCTCCTGGGTAAGTCACTGTAATGAATTATCCACGACTGTAACCATGTTAAGAAAAAAAACACACATTTTCTCTTAGAAATAGGCATGTGATATTCTCTTTTGGATTAAATTATTATTGACACCAACTGATAGCATATTTAGATAATCTACTGAACTGTGACTTATGTTTTTACAATTAAACTGAATTTCATTTGTAAAAATTATAAATTTATGCCCATTCCCTTCTTCATGGTGATTCTAAAGGTGAATATGTGGATAAAAAATCTTAAAAGCATGCAATGCTTATCACTATTTTCTTCTGATACTGTTCACTAATTATCTCCACATGTGTCCAGGATTGAGCACCATTTAAAATTTAACGTCCTTAAAAAAGCCAACGAAAGATCGCACGTTATCTTTTATCCCACCTTACACTTACTTAATTTCACCAAAAAAAAAAAAAAAAAAAAGAAGAGAAAGATTTTGTGAGACTATTAATTAGCAGAAACATCGTGTTAAAGGAATGCCCCATAATGCACTCTGTTTGCGAGTTCTCTCAAGCCCCGGTTTTAATGCGAGGCTTAGTGCAAAGCCACTGATATGTTTTTCCATTCTGATGACAATAAAACTACATTTCACAAGGAAGGTTTTGCGTTTGGCCTCGATTTGAAAGTGAGAGCTTTTAGGACTTGGAAATAACCTATTGGGGAAGTTACTGTCGTTATATGCTCTTAAGAAAAAACAACTCTCCCTGGAGTATTTCAAAAACATGCAAAATAGGGCGCAAACGGAGTGTATTACGGGGGATTGGAGACTAGAATATAAGGTCGACACCTCCTTAAAACGGACTGATAGAGTTGGCCCCTTACATTGTCCAGTCGCTGTTGACAGTATTATAACATCCTCCTAAGAAGTAATTTCATGTAGTGTTGTTCATAAGTCTGTACACGGGGAGAATAGGAACCTTACGATCCGACAATGGCGACCTCAATGGAAACTCGACTTTGTGCTCTTTCAAACCGTTTCCCAATCTTTTCAGCTCGTTCACTTGATTAAAATTAAGCACATGCCCAGATAGATCAGTGTAGTAACATTTATAGCCTTTCCGTTCACGTTTTCAAGAAGAAAATTTAACATTTAGTCATTTCAAGTCGTAGTTGTCTAGGGACGGTCAAGAAACAACACAAGAGCACTTTTGGCCGTATTCACACTACAGACGGATTATCCGTTTGATAATTCGCGTCATACAGATAATACCTCTTAATTTGCAAATGGAACGGTCTTAATTTTGGATGGACAATCCGCCTGACTTTATCCATCCGTTTTTCCGTCAATTTTGACGGATTTTGAAGATGGATTATCCGTCTCTAGTGTGCACCATTCAGGTGCAGACATGCTGTTTTGCGAATTTATGACATTTCGGTTTCTGTCGCCATTGTGGTTTCGTTGGGTTCCTTATAACTTTAACTCAGTGGCTGTAATCCTTGATTATGGCTACGTAACTGAATCATAGTACTTTTCTCAAGTTCAATTCTTTGGGAGTATTGTAATAATATGTTTTAGGAGGCAAAAGTGAACGTTGACATGACTTATGTCTCTGATCTGGTGATAAATCCCTACTAACATCACTTTTAAAAACACTCTTCGTCCCAATAAGTGAGTTAATAGTCGCACACGCAGCGCAAGACTCTGCCTTTTGGCAAGCCACTGTGTTTGTTAACAGGCTGAAACAGGCTCGTTGCATGCAGTTCGCAGTCACATGACTTGGGGTATTTTTTTCTGTTATTCAAACCACCATAAAAACGCACTGTTAAGTGTTTAAAACCTAAAGAAAAGCAGACCCACTTTTTGTTTTATGCCCTTTCAATCTCTGGAGTTTTTAGGATTGTATCCCATAATTTTTGCATGACAATGTGGGATGGGTGACGTGAACCCGAGCTGTAAAGGGCTTTTTGAAATTCGTCAGTACTATCTGCCAGTAACTCCTACTTCGTCAACACCGCAATGTTCACAAACGCAGTGCCCGCCAAAACATATATTCGTGCGCATTGTGCATGTCAAAGGGTTCGAACAGATTTTTGAATGCAAAATGTTATCAAATAAGTGATCGACAGAAATCTCCACAAAAGCAGGAACTAGGCTTTTCCCATGATGCACTCCAAGAATACAGTAACCACAATCAGAAGCATAGCCACAATGCAATGCGGATATAAGAGAGTTCTGAAACTTCTCATTCTGAGATCGAATGTTTATGGCTACAGACGAGATTAAAACCCGAAAAAATTCACTTAGCAATTAACTTGTTACGGTTTTGAAAGAAACAAACACACTATTTACCACTTTTTCCACACTAAATCAATATTTCCCAGACTTTTTCAAGGTCTGGAAAACTGGTTTGCAAATTTCAAAACTTTCAATACCCTGTGGGAACCCTGGCGCGATTACAAATCTCGGTTATTGCGTCTTTGTCTCTGTTAGTTACCACAAAAACAATATTCCACGGATAATGTACAAAAAAAAATGAAAACAAAAAATGTCCGCCTCTCCTGATAAAAATTCCCTAATATGTCTTTGCCAAATTAAAAATTTATCTTTTGCTGACCAGTACGCTTCATTTAAATTTCTTTAGAATTTTGTAACACTGCTTACAAACCGGAACCCGGTTATCTGAATAATGTCCCGGAAGAGAGCACTGTTTATCAATACATCGTTTACAAAACACTTCTCCGCAGTTCCAGCAATGATACTGTTGAAAGAGATAAAAGAACGGAAAAAGTTAGCCTCTTACAGTGCACTATAAGTGAGACCGTGATTTTACACCTGGCCCCAGTTGTTCAAAAGGTTAATAACGCTATCCACTGGATAAATCTTTATCCATCAGGGGCACTCAACAAGAACATAGTTCAAAACCACTTAAACATAGCATTGTTAAACGTAATTTAGTATTTAAACGGGAGATATAGGCATATTTTTATCGCCTAAAAATTTTTCATTTGTTCGGATTTCCTAGCTGAAAGTCTAGAGATCCGAAAATTGTAGGGATCAGAACTTATCGTTTCGAAAGTTTCCGCCAGAAAAAAGGCTCCCGAAAATTCTAGCTGACCTTATAAGGGAAAAAATCCGTTTAAAATGGGCAATTATACCATTTTTAAAAGTTCTAAAATGCTAGGAGAGGCAGGCAAGCAAGAAATTTAACAACAAATGTTCCGAAAATTCTAGATCTCAAATCGTCTTCCGAACAGATATTTTCCAAAAATTGACGTTGGGTGCCCCTGATCCAACGAATGGCGCAATTGGTTTCCCTAATACTTATCCGCTGAATAGTGATTTTTCCGGTGGATGGCGCTATCCAACGTTTGAACAAGCCGGGCCTGGTCAATAAGTGAGAATGATGCTTTTTTTTTGTCGGTGAAACAGCCAATTGAGGCAACTCGGACAAAATCCGGGTTCTCCCAACAGGAGTCAAACCTATGACCTTCTGGTTACAGAAGTGTCCGTTTTATCGAGGTGTCTAAGACAGAGTCGACTGAAGTACTTTATTACTGCGCTTTTCAAAAACACGCGAACTCTGAAGTTCAAAAGTCGCCTTCATAAATGCTGCCGTTAATCATAATTACGATCACAAGCAACGAACCTTGAAACAGAAAAACACGCAAAACCGTTCGAAATCCACCAATCACAAATCACACACCATGCCCTTTGGACCCCCGTTGAAGTACACTTCTGTTTCCTAAGAGGTCCGCTGAGATGGTTGACGGCAGCGAAAAACGTAAGCGTCCGTTGGGTTTTCAACTTCAGAATTGGCGTGTTTTTGAAAAGCGCGGTGAGTAAAATTAAAAGTTTTGTGGAAACTAACATTTGAACATAATTTCTAGAATTAAAAGTGTGAGGCCTTTTAGCTTGCTATCTTACCTTTCGACTAAGAAAATCAATAGGAGTCGCACATGTCAAGCACTGAAACACATTCCTGGCAGATTTCCAGCTGACAGCAAATGGCGGTGCAGACTGCATTAAGTCTTCAACAGTCAAACCTTGTCGCTTTAAAATTAGCTGTAAGTCGGTTGGAACTATTCTTCCTGTCCCGCTATCCTGACTTGAGTTGCTTGCCTCGCTCACGCACACGCTTGGCAAAGACGATGACAGACTTTCATGACTGTTAAGTAACGAGTCTGTTTCTAGTCCCAGTTTATCCACGGAATTCTCAAGCGAGGTTGACTCACATGACAAATTAACCGATGATTCACAATTCGAGTTGAGACATTTCATTTCTAACGAATTCTTGTCGCCGTCAAAGTCTTTTGGTGAAGAATTGTTGAGAGCTTTCATCATCTCAATGCGCTGTTGAAGCAAAACTGTTCAATAAGTCCATTTTTCACCATGACAATTGGTCTTTCAAGCTTCGAAATCGCCATTTGCACATCTCCATCTCTTGGGGGGGGGGGGGGGGGGCAAACAAGGCGTATTATGGGAGATGAGCTAATGGCGAATTTATCAATAGCACATGCTCAGCCATGAAAATGCATGTTGAAAACCATCAGTAATTCAATTTAATTTAATTGTAATTCAATTTAAAATCCATTTTCACAGCATACAAGTCATTATAATCAGACACGAAGAGATTGGGGGGGGGGGGGGGGGGAGGACTTGCAGGGAAAAGGAGAACCGTACGACCTAGTCCACCCTATTTAAAAATGAGTTACAATGTAAAAAAAAAAGAAAGAAAAAGGAGTTCAATGTCAGAAAAAGTAACAATTATGATAAAAGACTACACTGCGGCGTAGAGTATGTAAACCTGAGCAAGCTTTTTGCACCAAAAGGTTTTTCTTTTCTGACTTCTGCAGAGTTCTTACTTAAAGGTCGACTAACGAATACCACCACAAAAAAGCCAACAATTGTTAATAGGGCGTTTTCACTAACGTGGCCAGCATCTTTGCAAATTTATTGGAACAAAAAGAGTCATTTACATAAGAAGAAAGTTCGACTCCCAGAGGACTGGTTTGGACAGCAACATGGCCGCCGTTTCATTGCTTTGGAACACCAATATGGCCGCCGTGACGTCATGTGAAAACACTCTATGGGTGCGTTCCTTTGGGATGATCCAGACTGGGATCAGTGATCCGAGATCACTCGGATCATGGTAGATCGAATGAACTGATGAATCCACTCTGAACAAGGATTCATCGGTTCATTTGATCTACCATGATCCAAATGATCTCGGATCACTGATCCTGATCCGGATCATATCAAAGGAACGCACCCTGTATCTGCTTACCAAAGTTAGCCTGCGAATACAACCGCATTTCATCCCTCTCCATTACTGAGGAAGTCTCTCTCGGGAAACGTTCCCAACGGCGGGGAGCGATGAAAGGCAGCAGTACTCCCAAGCTAACAGGAGGTTCAACTCCAACCCTTTGACCCGAAAGCAAATTTTTGGTAGTAGGGAGCTTAAACAACTACGACGACGACGACGAAGACAACTTCAAGAAACAATAGATTTAATGATCAAAACAAGAGCTCTGCACGTGCATCATCCTTTTTAGCTCATTTCTTTGACGTGCACTGCAAGACTACGACGTGAAACCTCCTATTTGACGTTTTATGGAGGACGTGGACATACGACGACGAATTTTCCTCCCTGTTTTTGAACTTGAACAAAACCCTTAAGAATTCAACTCCAGGAAAAGTCGCCTACATTTGACATATTGAGCGGGTCTAAATAGACGCGATTAAGTTTGAAAGAACGCAAATTCATTTTTTTCGCGACGTTTTCACTGCCGTCGTCGTTGTCGTTGCTTAAGGTCCCTAGTTTGGTTAGGTGGTCACACGTGGAGGTTAGGTTGCGTTTGTTTTTTCAAGGCTTAGATGCCCGGCTGAACATACTTACAGAAGAAAGAAATTTAATGTGATCTTGCAGTGAGTCGTTATGATCTATGAGGCTGCTGAGAGAATCCAACACTGTCTCGCGTGGATGAAGGTCATTATCATATCGGTTGTACATTGAACGCCAGAACCTGCCGAAGAAAAGTTTACCATAATTATACAAATACTATAAACTCGCGCAGTTTAGTTTTGCGTCTTTAAAGGGAAAGGTTTAGAAGATCAAGCAGTGGAATTTCAAAACACACTTTCTATTCTGGGGATAACCACAACAGTCAGTCAAAGTTATAATATGTGAACAGCCGCCAGGTTTAATAGTAGGTTTCCTACGCCGAATCTTCATACCCCGACCCGAACACCACCCGGGATTTTAAAAAAACCTGTGCGATCACGCAGGCTGTTTGTTCAGATAACCCTAACCCATTTTTCGATGGTGTCAAGCCATCGCCTTTGTCTCCTTTACCCTTAAGGTTGATTTCCGGTGTCGCGTAATTTTTACATGCGTCAAATTTACGTTCGCAAATAAAATAGAGGCAATGCATGAAAGGTCGCTCATAAGCGCAAAAGTTGAACCTCGCTCATCTTCTCGTTTAAGCTCAGCACTTTTTATCTTGCCTCTATTTTATTTATGTGATTGAAATTTACGTGCGTTAACGTGCGTACCCAAAAACGCGTCAGTGGAAATCAACCTTGACTCACTTACTTGAGTACTTGCGGTGAGGTACTGGGCCATAATAACTCATCCGCGCCTCCTCTGTACAGCGGATTAGCGTAGTCGCTGATGTTCTGCCACATGTAACCCCATAATGAATATGTCTTCTCAGCTAGTCTGTAACAAATATCGGTATCGGTCACCCCATTAATTTATTAACTGGTGTTAAAAAGTGTTTAGGTTAGAAGAGGATTCTTCTCTGAGTACTTTACATTACTCTTGAAATAAACTTACGAGTCATGCAGCAAAGCTGCGTTTTATGTCAAGTCATAGAGACAAACAGAGATGAAATGACATCTTGAAAAAGTTGACTCAAGTTTTTCAAGATACTAAGTTATATCGCACGCATGCGCATTGGTTATCCATGGTCCTACTGTTCCTTCATTTTCGCGCACTATTCCAATCTCGTACATTCACCAATTCACTTACCCATGTTCCTTGCGTTCCCGTTCACAATTTCCCAGAAAAGTCCCAAACTGAAACAGAAAGCGACACGGAAGCGTAAGTACAACTTGAGGTTTATGTTACTATTGACTGTATGTAGGCGAGCCAGCAACATTTCCTGCAAATTTTTGCGCTCGATTTTGTACCAAAAAGTACAATCTATTTATTGGCCATTTTGAAGTTGCGTGGGAGAATGGGTCGGTGTTGTGCCGAATTGCACGATGGGATTGTTTTGATGATACTAATGTTTCTTTCATTGGCTACTACGGAGTTGCGCGGGAAACGTGGGCAAAATCAGTCCACCAAAACAGTCCCATGGTGCATTTCAGCACAACCCCGACCCAGTCCCAAACACAATCTCAAACTAACCAATAAGGAGAAACGAAGAAATGTGCCCTGCCTTCCGTGACTGTAGCACTTTAACCCCAGCGAATTCTAGTGTTCCAAAAAAAATCCCTGCACTGCAGGGCAGTTTTGACACCATAATATTTCTTTCACACATCAAGCAGACTCAATTTGAGCAAAACTTTTTGCGTGACTTTTGCATATTTCATTTATGCTAATCATCAGCCACAAAAAACTTTTTTGGCCGTTTATCAGCAAGCATTTTGAACTTGAAAATGGCGTCGAGATGACAGCGAACCGTCGTTCTTTCTTACCCGCGTTGTTTTTTACTAGTTTTTGTAAACATCAAGCACACATTGCAAACAAATAGGAATCGAGGGCAAGGAATCACAAGGCACATCTTGCTAACGATATGCCTCAGACACGGACGGGTGCCACGGACATCATGGTTTACATTTTGATTCATTAGCATGGAAATTTACGTCGTGGTAGATACCAGTTTAATTCCAAAGAGGCTACTTAACCAAAGT
This sequence comes from Porites rus, assembly GCA_964035705.1. NCBI lineage: Eukaryota > Metazoa > Cnidaria > Anthozoa > Scleractinia > Poritidae > Porites > Porites rus. The sequence goes on from OZ037999.1 coordinate 13,623,105, forward strand.
ATTTAATATTTAGGAAATGTGATCCATCAAAAAGATATCAGAGATCTTTAGATTAGAGGATGAGTACGAGTACGTGATTTAACTTAAAGTTTTTGTTCGTGTTCTCAAAACAAAGGCACCCCGAAAAGCTACCTTTCACTTTTTCACCAAAAAAGTTGATACGGTTATTTATACTGAAGGAGTTTAAACCCTCTCCCGATAGCAAAGGGATAAAATTGCTTACTTTTGATAAACTTAACTTGCTCCCGCCACTACGACATTCTGGCTAAAACTCGTTGTAGAATGACGACGGCTATCACGTTTTCCCGCCAAAACGACGCTGGTTCACAGATGAGCAATACTCAGTATTGAGAAAATCACGTACTCGTAGTCGTCCTTGTCTCAGAATCTAAAGCTCTATACTTATGAGCGATGCACTCCAAGAGGATCTCACAATCAGGGTCAGGTGTTCTGTTTTGTTATTTCAAAATCCAGTTGCTATTTTTATTGCTCAAGATCAGCGCATTACTTTATAGCAATAAAACAAAACTTGCAAAACTATGATTCCGCCGCCACCCTGTAAGCTCAGTTGGGAGAGTACCGGTCTGCTGAGCGGGAGGTTGCGAGTTCAAATCCAGGCCGGACCAAGATTCAGGGTCGTTAATAAACTGAGAAGAAAGTGCTGCCTTTGTAATGACATCTTCAAATGGTTAGACTTTCTAGTCTTCTCGGATAAGGACGAAAAACCGTAGGTCCCGTCTCACAGCACTTTCACTAATCTGTTTTTGTGGGACGTAAAAAAACCCACACCACTTTCCGAAAAGAGTACGGGACGTAAACCCCGGTGATGTGGCCAACCTTTACGAGTTGTGGGATTGGGTAGGGATGGTACCTCGCATGAACCTCGCATGGGACCTATGAGTCCCTTTCGTGCCCATTCCCTCTGGGCAGGGCTGTGTCCAGAAAAGCTGGTAAAAAATAAAAATAAAAATATATCACCATTACATGGTCATACCTGACAAGAATATAAGTGATCATGAATTGCAAGAAGGAATCGCTCATTAAACTGGAATGCAAAAGGAAACTGTTCCTGTAACTGCCATACGCCTTCTAAGAACTGAAGAAACACTGGTGACGTATCCTTGCCATCCGAATGAAGAAAACCACACCTGACAAATAAAGCAGATATACACGAGGGTCAGAGGCGGGTAGTCGCAAAAATGACAGATTCAGTCTGTCGGCCACAGTATGGGTAAATTTTTGCAAATGTCACTATCAAAGCCCAGCTGTAGCTATATACCTGCGTTGCAGACTGTTTGACTAAATCCCTGATACATTAGAGAGATTTAGGGGAGAGGTGAAGCTACGTACGACATAGCTGCCGGTACTGCCTGCGATACTGTTCCGATATGAGAACAGAAGTCGCCGGCAACATGGGCCTTGTCAGTCTTTACCGCCCGCACGCCTGCGAAGTTGACTAAGGTTCAACTTCGCAGACGTGCCGGCGGTAAAGACCTGCGATGTTTCTTGTTGACGGCGGCCTTATTTCCTCATATGTCGGAGTTGTATCGCAGGTAGTACCGACGGCTACGTCGCAGGTACTTCGGCGGTATACGAGACCAGGTTTCAGTCTTTACCGCCGGCGTGCCTGCGAAGTTGACATGAGTTCGACTTCGCAGGCATGCCAGCGGTAAAGACCTCCTCATATGTCGGAGTAGTATTGCAGGCAGTACCCACGGCCGCGTAGCGGGTACTTCGGAGGCATATAAGAACCAGGCTTAAATCTCTCCATTGAGTTCTCTATCCACTGTGGATCTCGAGGGACACTGAGTCCGCCTGCAACGCAGGCTACTGCGGCTAGTTCTGACTTATTATACACTGACACTGAGTTAATAGTTAAGACCTGACATTGAATTATCGCAACAGCCTTTGTAGAGGGGAAAGCTACGACATGGATTGGGTGTTATGCTATTGACTAGTGAAAACTGTGTCGACATAAGCAAAAGCATAAGCACAAGGCCGAGAACCAATCATACTGTCACTTTGACCCAGACCTCATGCGGACTTATCAAAAGCAATATGGCGGAAGCTTCGTCCGCCATCTTGTTTATCATCGGGCTTAGAAGAGCTGGTTTTGAGAATTGAGTCAAATATGCCATTCTGCGCGTGCGTATGTGCTTATCCTTAGGCTTTTCATTTCAAGTTGTCGGGGAAATGCAAGAAAGTATCCTGCGCATAACAATCCCGCCGGCTACGCAAGCTATGAAACAGATAAAAGTAACCTACCTGTCAGTGAACTTGTGGCCAAATGCCAGCCATTCTTTTTCAATTAATACCTGTGCATAGACAATAAGAACACAACAGTTGGAATGACTCAAAGGGACAAACAATGGGGTGGTTTTGCTTGAAAGCCTAGTGAACATTCTGCATGAAAAATTATCATACCAAAGGTAACCGGACAACAGCTATCTCCCTGTTAAATATTTTAAATATAGATTAAGCCAGGGCTAGAAGCGAAGCTCTCGTTAATATACTTACGTACACAAAAAATAAAATCGTGTAATGCTAAACGGTGACGGCAACACGAACGGCAAAATAATAAAATGGTCTAATTAGCAAAACAACTGAACAAACAACTTTGCACGTGCAGCACACTTGTGCACATTTCTTTGTCGTTGTTTTGCACGACGATAGCGTGAAACTTCCTAGTTACACCTTTTATGTAGGAAATGTTGTATGTGTTCCTGTTCGCTCTTTTTTTTCCACTGCCGCTCATTCTTCACTTTGGTGGCCACTAGTATTTCTCAGTCAGTCGTACCACCGCTATAAAAAGTTCATATTTTTCTTTTGACGAAATTGGTCTCCTTTAATTGTTTTATCTCTCACTCTAGCTCTTTCCTGCTATCCACATAAGTGTCGACCTTAAAATTTTTTTCTTTCTAAAAGTACAGCCATGCGATTTACCGCCAAAACGCGCTGTTCTTGATATGCGAAATTTCACCCCGGTTTACATGAATGGGTGGACGTACGTAAGGACTATTTTTGCAGAACCAAAATTACTTGGATGTATAGATAACCAAATTTCTTACCCGTGGTGCTTCGCTTCGCGGTCTTTGCGCGCGCGAGGGCACCGCTATAAAATATACATCTCTAACGCAGTAATAACCAAAGGTCAGGGAGTTTTGGCGAGGTCAAGCTCTTGGTTCAACGCTGTGCTTTGCGAATAAAGTTTCACTTGATAAAAGATCAAAATGCGCTTGATCGAATTACGAGTGATAGAAGATTCTATGAATTTCAATTAGTCTTACTGCAAGTCTAAACGAATGCTGACTACATACGTGCTGGGTATGCGTAAAAGCTGCCTAGAGATTAGGATTGCGGGCTCCTCTGGTCGCCCGCAATAAATCATGTAATATCGCTCATGACAAAATGTAATATTTACTACCAATGGGCGATAACAGGACAAAACACTAGGATTTTCTCTGTGAAGAAAATTGGAGACCTTAGAAACAAAAAAAAGACCAATGTACCCCATGAAAGTGTCTCCTAAACGTACCTGAAAGCCATGCATAGTTCTGTAGTACGGATCAAGAATGATGCTTGCCAGAGAGCATGTTTGCGCTGTTCTGTCCCATCCATCACTACAATGGACTACTACATTGACACTCTCCTCAGCAACAGCCTTGATTAAGATCACAGAAAAGTCCAGAGAGATCAATCAATACACAAATGTCAAACTGCTGAACACAACTAAACTGTACAAGCACCGAGCAAGGCACTGTATTTCTCGGCGTAATCGTTCTTTGCATCCTCTAGAAATGTTCTTGCCCACAAAGCACCCTTCTATACCCTGGGTGCCAGAGGCTTTTCATGCGCGGTTTCCGGTTTCGGTCAAGTCGTGTCTTCGGCCTGCGGCCGACGAGACGAAGCTCCCCGTCGCACGCGAGAAAAAACCTCTGGTACCCAGGGTAACCCTTGTACGGTTTTTTTTTGCAAATTTTGAAAAAGACCAGTGAGAGAATATCCATGGACACTGCTGGAAACAGGGCCTTGAAATTAGTTAACAAGGGAGCGATGACATTGCTCCAGAAAGTCGTGAAATTTTACAAATGCTTGTGACATGAAGGACACGAACTTTACCCTCTGTAAAATTTTGTGACTTTGAGGAGCTGTACATGTATCTTTGTTAGCGTTCAATAAATCATTCTTCAACTTGGCAACTTTGCTAATTTTAGGGCGTTCTTTCCAGTGGTATTGACTAATCCATGCTAACTGGTCCCAGTAAAAGTAGAGGGCTCTGTTATGGGGCCGGGGAAAAGCATTGCGTGAAGACACAAAGCCGGAAATGACAAGAGCGAATAAACCACGTACAGTCAAACCTCTTTAATACGGACACCAAAGGGACAGAACCAAGTGTCCACTTTACAGAGGTGTCCGTATCATAGAGGTAGGGTATGAATGATTTTTGGCTTTTCTGGGACCAAACGAACTGTCCGTAATAGAGAGGTGTCCGTATTATAGAGGTGTCCGTAATAGAGAGGTGTCCGTATTATGGAGGTGTCCGTAAGGAGAGGTCAGACTTTAGTAGTACATGCACTTAGGAAGTCACATTTTAAGTATCTGATGCAAGTGTAGTTAGACTGAAAGTTATTAGACATACATTTTATAACCTCACCTTAGCTATAAACACTGATGTATCTAAAACAGATTTGATATGCTTTAGCCATCCACTGCTTTCCAACCCGCTTGTCAAAGACTTTACGGTCAAATCAGGAGTTTCACACACCACTGAAAAGATTAGAATGAACACAACAAAAGTGGATACAGCTGTGTGCAACTCGGTCTTAGGCTTACGAGAAACATCTGAGTGACGCTGGGCATGCTAACGATTGCACAGTCCAACCTCAACACCCTATCACCTACATGTACGTGATACCTGCCAACTTTTTTTGATTTATAGGCGTGACATCAGTTTTATCCTGAGAGTGCCAGGATTTTTCGTAGGGGTCCGATAATAATCGAAGATGACCGAAGACGTTCTGAAGAGTTCCGTGTAACACGAACACGGGAATACGAAGGAAAATGACCTCGTCTCCAGGGATTTTCCTTGCTAAAATAAGAGAATTCGGAGAAAGTCGATCATTATTTACATGGACTTTTCTTTTCTCTCATCGGCTCCAGTTTCTTTAAATAATTAATATATTTTTTCAAAATGTGTCAGTAAATGCTGTGATGGCTCAAACTTTTCTACCAGGCGTTAGAAATTGGAACACAGGCGTGAGTAGACGTGAGATCGGAGTTTTCGATCCGCAGGCGTGACATACTTGCATACAACGTTTCTTTATACACGAAATAAAAATCGCAAAAAGTGCAACATTTAACGACTTTTTTTAGAAAAGATTTCATGTCTGTGCAATCTAAAGTAGAACCATTTGAACGACCTATGGCGTTCCAGAGGACAACCCCTCCAAAGGCAATGAAGTTTTTAACATAATTTGACGCAAACCTCGGAGCTATTATTTAACCCGTGCTTCGTTCTTGACGCACATCTATAGCTGTGATTTATCAATTGACATTTCACAGGTCTGATAATCATACAGTAAGTGACCACCTAGTATTCCAAATACCAAAAAAAAAATAAGTCAAAGTGCTATAGTGACAACCTCTATTAAAATGACCACCTAATGTACATGTACTAATCAGTTCTACTGCATACCCATTTTTTGGAGCGCACTAGATAAACTGACTAGCAACTTTTCCATTGTTTTTAACCTCTTCTAAGCAACTACTTGACTCGTAGTCTGATCTCTTTGTTCACCGTATGTACTACGCGAGTCAGAGAACAGGAAGGACTTTTAGTGACAGCATGAACTACAGTGCACACATCGTAAATTCAAAAAAGCATATCCGTCTATATGTCCAGAGTTCTTGCCAGAAAGATCTTGTTTGATTCAATGCCGACCCAATGACCACCTCTCGTAAACAGCCACTCAGTAATACTTTGCATTCTGAGTGGTCAAGTACGTGAAGTCTGACTTTACTTTTTCTTGAGAAATAAATCCTGTGTGATGTTATCACTAGAGAGTTTTAGATTCTAAGATGAGGACGACAACGAGAACGAGATCTTCTCAATACTAAGTAGCGCACGCGCGAGAACCACATCATTTTGGCGGGAAAATGTGGTAGCCATCGTCATTCATCGTCATTCTAATACAAGTTTTAGGGAGAATGCAGGGGCACCCAACGAGAAGATAGTTCAAAACCACTTAAACACTAGCATTGTTAAACGTATGTTAGTATTTGAAGGTAGATATAGGCATATTTTTATCCCCTAGAAATTTTTCATCTGTTCGGATTTCCTAGCTGAATGTCTAGTGATCCGAAAATTATAGGGATCAAAACTTACCTTTTCGAAAATTTCAGCCAGAAAAAAAGGCTCCCGAAAATCCTAGGTGACTTTTTTAGGGTAAAGGCAATTACATCATTTTTTAGATGTTTGAAAGTCTTAGGAGAGGCAGGAAAGCAAGAAATTTTACAACAAATGTTCCGGAAATTCTAGATCGCAAATCGTCTTCCGAACAGATATTTTCCGAAAATTGTCGTTGGGTGCCCCTGAGAATGTAGTAGTGGCGAAAACAAGTAATCAAATATTAAGAATTTATCATTTAGCGATCGGGAGAGGGTTCCACTTCCTTCAACGGAAATAAGCGAACTAACTTTTGTGGTGAGAAAAAGTACAATGAAGCTTTCCGGGGTGTCTATTTTAGAGAATAGGTGGGAAAACCTAAAATAAAATGTCGTCCTTGTAGTCATCCTCGAAACTAAAGCTCTCTAATCGTTTGTATTTAAGGCCAACTAATATCAAATGACTAAACGAAGCTCAAAGAACAAGCTCGTGAGCTCTTTCACTTCTCTTCGAACTTGCAAACCACAGTCAATAATTATATAAAATCACAGCAGTACTTACATTCCGTCATCTTCTGTAGACTTTGTCTCATAACATGAATATTTTCAATCCCCACAAACTGAAACTTGACATTCTCATAAAAATCTGTATTCTCATATCCCTTTCCTGCAGCCTTGTTTGCCATGGCATTTATCTGTAACAAGAGACACATACCATTGAATTTACAGATACAATACAAAAACATTGGAAGGGAAGCCTGGAAAAAAAAGCTCCAAGTGACTTCTGATTAAGTATGAGATTCTCCCCTTCCATTTACCTTGTAAATACTTTTATATCAAAAAGAGCCTTATTATTGTACTCACCCATTCATTAAGTTAGTTCTATAAACTCTCTGATGTCAACCTCTTTTTTAGTCTCTGAATAACATTATTTTTTTCTTTGATTGATATGTTTTGGCTGAAGCAAAGACCAAGAGATCCAAAATCTTTGGCAAGCAATATTTATAAATGTGTCACTAAAGAAACATAGGGGCTTGCAAGCCCTTATGCATTTGGTTGTTAAAGTGTCATAACAGAAAAATGGGGACCTTTTCGCCTTAGTATTGTTGTGCTTGTTTTTTTGTTTTTTTTTTAAATACAAATTACTCTTTGTTTCCATCATTCAGTTATAGCAATGAAAGTACTTATATTAATTCTGTTGCAGGATGCAAAAAAATGTGGTGGAAAAGTGATAAACTTTACTGTACAAAGGTTATGTAAAGAATCCCCTGTTAAGCATTCTGAGTGGAGACTAACAGCACTTATCAAAAGTCAGAACTGGCCAGCAGGAGTGGTTTTTTCAGAAATGAAAAATGTTTTTTTTTTAACATCTCTTACCAAAAAACCCAATAACTCTGTGCATATCATTTTGGAATTGACTGATGTGGCTGGATACTTTTGATTAAAAGTGAAATTCTCATAGTGACAGCAATGGTCTGACTGGCCTTTTCTGACAAATGGAAAGCGCTCAAACACACATGTACCTTGGGTCTTGTATCCACTATGTAAACATAACTAGCATTGGGTGTGGTTCTCATGATGATGTCAATGAGAGTCTCATCTTCCTGGCATCGTGAGTTGAACCCTGACAAAGGCTGACTGCAACGGCAAATCGCTGCCTGAAAAGTATTTTTTAAAATGTTGATCAAGAGACGCCTGGAATGTCTACAGTCTGACCTTCCGTAAGCGACCACCCAAAAATTATAAAACTATCATGCCAATAAGTGGTCCCAGTCGCTTATGAGAGGTGATCGGTTCCAAGAGGTTTACTCATGGGGCTTTGACTAGGAAGATTTTGGTGTTTTGGATCACTGGTGCTTAAGGCAGGTGGTCGCTTACAAGAGGTGTTTGCACAATCATGGAGGTTCAACTGTATTATTACAAGTAAGTAAAATGTTATACGGTTGACTTCCAATAACTAGAATCCTCGATAACTTGAACCTCCTGTTAACTCAGAGTACACTTGTTTCCCTTCAGATCCGTCCTTTCTATATAATCTTTTACCCTCAATAACCTGCTTCATGTCATATCGCGGGACAATTTGGGAACAAAAAGCTTGTACTGAAGTCCGAAACATTGAATTTATTTCAAGACAACTGTGTCAATTCTTTGTCTTTACTTTTTTCTCACTCCAGTTGAAATTCAGTGTTCATCCCTGTATATTAATCAAGTTTTGTTGCTTAATTACATTCCCTCTCCATCCACTTGCTTATTTCTTCATTGAGCTTCTTCTTGAGGTTCAGGTTGCTATGAAAGCAGCCAGAGGAAATTCCTGCCTCCCAGGCTTTAATGAGAGCACTAGTAAAGTTACTAGGCTTGGAATGTCATTGTAGAATTTATCTTCGGCGGAGCCTCCTTAACTGTTTTTACCATTGGTGTCTTTATTAAGGCTTTACTCCTTCTCACTAAGTTGTCTTGATTGATATTGATCATCCCAATCAACCAAACTTGTTCAATGATCAATTTTGATTCTTATGAAAGTAGCCAGCAGTCTCTTGACTATTGTATTTACAGTACAGCCCAAAAATAATGCGCGCACAATAACTTCCTTTTGCGAACGCAAGCTAGCAACTTTTCTTGTTCCTTTTTGCTGCTCGCTTTCTCAGGCAACTTTTTACATGTGTCCTTGCATGATTACCTATTGCCATTGCAGAGTGCTCATAGGCTGGATAAATTCAATGCCACTAATGATGTCATAATAAAAAGGCAACAAACACCACAAACTTCTTCCAGATGAACACTTATGTATAAACAACTTCTTGTGCCTTCTTGAGGCTTGCGGTAATTTTCTAGCTTCTTGCGGTAAAGATTTTTTGACTACTTGCTTTTCAAAGTTCTCACAGGTAAACTGCAAAAATACGGCACCTTCTCTTCTTGCAGTAGCTTGCGTGTTCTTGGGCACACATTATTTTTGGGCCCTACTGTACATGCACGTGAGGGAAAAACTGATCGATAACAACACCTTCACTTGAACATCTAATCGAAAATCAGTAACATGTTCTGTTCACCTTGGTTTTCTTGTAATAAAAGGACAAAGCAGGTAATCTGCCTCGACTTCGGAACCTAGCACTACCAACAAGAACAGGGTTGGAAGCAGCCACAGGAAGATACAGTATACTGGGATATGTGTCACATATCTAGATGGAGAAAAACAACAGTGATTTTGTATTAAAACAACACAGTTGAAAAAATGTTCAAAGAAAAACAAATAAACAATTCCAGTTATAAGTTTGTATAAGAGTAAATGGTTTGAACTCAGGAGTCATTTGATACAAAATGTAAGTAGTTAAAGTATGATAGTCTAGGTGAGTGTAGTCTTGAATAGGACTGTTGTGGGGGGTAGGGGCAGGCCTTATTTGAGGTTGGGCACTTATTCAAATATTTAAATATGTTACCAACCTTATAGTCTTTGTTCAAAGTGCTGCAGCACCACTCACTGTTTGGCAATCCCATCCTTGCATACTCTGACTGAATGTCAAATAAGGCCCAGCCTGCAGATCTAGTCAGCTTCTCACTCAAGGGATTATAAGAGAATGCATACAAATCTTCAAGTTTTTCTACAAAACAAAGTAAAAAGTTTGTAAACTTGACTTTTCAGAAGTTGACAAAGTCAGTAAAATTAACAACATTAAGGAGGCGTGTACCAGTGCATTGATCAAATTTGATGTTGTGCCATTCAAAATAATTAATGACAACTCTGTAGTAGCAGAACATTCACAATGTATTATTAATGTTAATTTCATTTAGTATTATTTGTATTTGTGTTTTGTTCATTTGCCACACAGATACATGTAAATGATTACAAGAACAAAAAAGGTACAAAACTGGAGAATGTAATGGCGTGGAGGCCTAAAGGAAACTATGTAGCTTATATTAATTAGGCCTATACACATAAAATTCAAACTTGTATGTCTGTGGGTAACGTCTGTGAAGCAGTGCCTATATCCGTGTTCTGGGCCCCCCAACTAACTCAATTAATTTACTGGAAATGCTTTGGAATTTCCATTCAACATGCTTGGCAAATTAGCAATGGCATTGATTTTTAACAGGCAAATCATAGCACATACTGTAAATATAAGCCCCCCAAACTTGTAATGCAAAGAACCCTTTTTTAAATCAGCCCCCTGAATATAAGCCCCCAGAGGCTTATACCTGGAAATTGCCCTCAGATACAAAGAATAAACAAAGAAAAAACGGCACAGTAACACAAAGCATCAGAGAGAAGGATGCTCTTGACGAGATAGGTTGGAAATGCATGGGATGAGATTTGTTCTAACAGGTAAATTATACCTGCCAACTTTTTCTGAGATATAAGCATGAGATTTTTATCCTGGGAGTGCTGGGATTTTTGAAGACGACACAATCATTTCCGAAGATTTCCGAAGAAGTCCAAGGTCTTCCGAAGAAGTCTGAAGATTTCCAAACACGTCCGAAGTCTTCCGAAGACGTCCGAAGTCTGCTGAAGGCAAAGTTATCGAGTCCCAGTCTTAGGACACGTATAAACGCGAGCTCGCTCCCAGTGCTTTTCACTTCAAAAATCAGAGATTGCGAGGAAGGTATTGTCATTTATTCATTTTACAAATGGTTTTCGTTCCTTACATGGGTCTGAGTTAACATATTTTTGGAAATTGTGTCAAGCAAGACGGCAACAACTCACATTTTTCAATCAGGCGTGAGAAATTGGCCCACAAGCATGAGCTGGCGTGAGAACGAAGTTTTCAACCTGCAGGCGTGAGAGTTGGCAGGTATAGGAAATGGTGAAGTGCTCATACAAGAAAATATAATGTGGCATGAATTTCTATATTGATGGAAGTGAGAATCTGTTACGCCACTTAAAAGGCAAAAACAAAAACAATACATCAGACTTAAAAGACAAAAACAATACATCAGAAAAGGGAGATTTTGAACTAACCAACACAAAGGAAGCTGTTCATGCTGTTGAAGTGCCCTAGATTCCAAAACGTTGGCGACAAGTCTGGACTTTCTGCTACAATTCATTTTTTTGTGTAAACAGTGTTAATTACCTTATTATTGACATTACTTTACCTTTGAACAAAGTAAAATCTTCTTGCATATTACTGACTTAAATTTCCTTCCAATGAAGAAGTTAACCCAATCGATTTTAAGATGCAAATTTTCCTCTGTATATAAGCCCCTAAAAAAGGGCCTTTGAAAAATATAAGCCCCAGGGCTTATTTCCCTTTTTACCGTAATCAAATCCTGGCCCTAGTTGTTCAAAAGGTGGATGGGGCTACCTACCAGATAAATCACTATCCAGTGGATAAATATTAGGGTAATTATTATTACATTATCCAGTGGATAGAGATTTATCCAGTGGATAGCACTATCCACCTTTTAAACAACTGGGGCCTGGTGCACAGTTGATGACCCAGATGGACTAAACAAGAACTTTAAAAAGTTCTGTCTGTTGCACAGGCGACTCTTGATAGGAACATGTCGTTTGTAAGTCACCTGGATTAGAAAGTTGTAGTAGACATGAGTAAATCTCCTGGCTATCCCTGTCTCTTGAAATGATAAATGTAACAATCTGAAAAGTTTTGCAGCGGATTTTTAAAGGAGATCCGGCGGCATTTAGAGGAAGTTTCTCCACTGAGGCGATGTGGGAATGAAGAATCTGTGAAAAGGAAGGAAAAAATATATAAAGTTAACAAAAAATATCTTACTAAAAGTCTTATTTAATAATTTACTTTATTGCAAGAAGAGATGTCAAGTGTTCAGGAACAGCAAGATAGACCTTACAAACAACACTTTCAAAGACCCTGGCACAATAAGTGGTTAAGTCTAGTCGAGAAAATTAAGGCACAATGACCAAAGATACTGACCCAAGTTTCTTTAGAACAGTCAGGGTCAACAAATATCAGATGAGTCGCTGTTAGATACAATGTACCAACTGCTGCTTTTCTTTTACCATGTTTTGTCATCAATCGGACATTGTCAACCTACAGGGGAAAATGACACAAGTTATCAATAATTACAATTACTTAAAATAGAACTTGCCCTTCTTGAAGGATGTTACTGTCAAACTCAGGAAACCGTGAACGGCTGAAAAATTTCAGGAATGTTGATTGTGTAGACACCAATCACAATGAAGTTCAGGACATGCGAGCAAACCACAAAACTAACCACCGTTGCTGTTTGCGGGTCAGGTTTCTCACGTCTTATGGGCGTTCTCTTCACAATAGGATAACATCCCATGAATATTACTGGTGCTCACAGTTTTGTGAGTTTCACAGTAAACATTCTAAACAGTTTTCATTGTTTCAAGTTTCAAACAGCAAGGCCTTTTTTTCTACTTGCAGACCAACCTAAATAAGTAAGTAATAATATATAGAATAACATTTTAAACAAACTTTGTTATACATCAAATTCCGGGTGCCCCAAAACCTATGTCCGATTGTCCAGGACAAGTACAAATTTAGTTCAGACATGAAAACCTTTGACATGACTTGTCCGTGGGACAACCTCATTTTTCATAAGAAAAATAGAATTGACTTCAAATTACAGCAGAATTAAAATTTATCTTTTACCAGTAGTTCCCAATGGAAAGTGAAGTGCTGCGGGTCGCTTCAAATAACATTTCAAAAAGTTTGAATCAGTTGCAATTTGTTTCAATTTTTGATAATTTTTACATAGAGGATATTACACGGCTGTGCAGAGATACGAATTTTCTCTTCTCGTGCTGAAAAAATATTTCATTGATCTCACTCATGAAATATTTTTTCAACACGAGAAGAGAAATTTCGTATCTCCACGTGGCCATGTAATGTTCTATAAATTTTATTATATAAACACAGAAACCCATAAGGGGTTGAAACGTGTAACTCGCGTTCAATGCTCGTGAATATTCATTTTGACCATATTTGGAAACCTTAGTGACGGATATCCATTTCCAACAAAATGGCTGCTGCGCGATCACCATGCAGATGTTTTAAGACAAGAGTTCTGCATTTCAAGGTTAAAAATACACCGTTAAAAGACAAAAAATGGAAAGAGAAAGTTCAAAAGAATGCTCAGCTTTCTTTTTGTGGAGAAAAGGAAAGCTTTACATCAAGAACTCGTCCTTCGAGGAATTCAACCTTGTTTTTTCACGGCGACACAGCCACCCCTCACCTTTGGAGGGGGAATCAAAATCAACTAAATAGCCCACTTTGAGCTTGATCAATGATAATTACTAATATTTTGTGCCTTCCCTTCCCAGCTCAAAGGTTAGAGCAAGGCTTGCAAATGGGGCGAAATATCAAAATGACTGAGGGGCTAGATAACCGCAAAGCGATATCTACATTGTACCGCGTGATCTGTAGTCCCACGCTGTTGATCAAGGACATTAAGTTTAACAGTTCCCGATCCAGCGTGATGATACATTTACATACACTTCTTCCCGTGAGGAAATATTGCGTAAAGAGTGCCTCTTGCGGCATTCTTAACACCTACGGTGTAAGCTTTGTCTTGACCCTTTAATTTACCAGAATCTAGACTTAGATACCTTGGGTGTCTTTATCAGGTCCATCGTAGTCGTTCCTTCTTCCAGGAAATCCTTGAAAGCTTTTGTTCTTATGAAAATTTATCTTTATTTACAGCTTCATTGATAGATCAACCTCCAGCATCCGACGCCATCTTGGAAAAGTTCACAAGCATGTCCCGTGATGCAACGAGGTGCATTTTCAAAGGAGGATTTTAATTGGCTGTTTTCACGTGCATATCATTTCATCAAAATGGCGGCCGCCACAACTGGTAATTTGTTCGGTGGTGGATCAACGGGTTTTACGTTCGGTAGCGGCAATACAACAACAGCATTTGGTGCCCCGACTCCTGGTACAAGTACCTCAGGAACTGGTACGTTTGGAACGAGCGGATTTTCGGCGATCAAACCATTTGGAGCTGTGACGACCGCGTCAACTTTGAGCACGCCGTTTGGACAATCTGCCTCTTCAGCTACAGGTACGGCTTCTGCTTTCACATTAGGTGGTCTGGGCTCCACTGCCGGAACAAGTTTTTCGGGACTGAGCGCACCAAAAACTACTTCATCAGCTCCTACCATAGGGATATTTGGACAGACTACTCAAGCGGGTCAAAGCACGGGGTTTACCCTGGGGGTTGCTCCCGGGTCAAGCACTTCGACGGGATTTTCATTGGGGGTTGGTGGATTACTTAAATCTACCAGTACCACTACAACCACCACCTCACTACTGGGCTCAACGTCAACTGCCACCACTGCCTTTGGATTGGGAAGCAGTTCAGGCTTAACCGCATTTGGAGCTCTTGGCGCCAGCAAAACCACAGCTGCAACGAGTACTACAACTTCAACTACTCTGACTGGTTTAGGGGGAACTGGAACCGGAGCTACAGCAGGTGCAGTGACAGGCGTCGCCGGGAAACAGGGGTAAGATTTTTCTATAAAGTTACTTATGCTAAGAAAGGTCATGTCAGGTCTGGTAGCCTAGGGCCAGTAATTTTTGTGGCCTGCCAATTAGATTCGACCCTTCACTTGCCTGATTTTTAGGTTTTAGTGGTAAAAGTGACTTACATAATTATTGAGTTAACCTATGATGTTTATAGTGCCAGTGAAAATGTTCTTGGGATGTGTTCTTCAAACTTCCAGATATACTCAACATAGTCAACATTTTGAAACTTATAAAGTCTCTGCACAAAACGAAACCAATATCCCTGAAGTGTTTCAAAAGTACACTTCTCTTTGTATTTCCTCACACAATACCAGATATGCCTCAAATCTTATTTTTCACGTACCACATGAAGGGTTAAATTATGGCAAATACACGTTTAAGTTTGCCATAACCAAAATCTGGGAAGAGATCCCTGCTAACATAAAAACACTCCGCTGCTACGAGTTCAAAAAACATTACAAAAATTATTTCATTCTGTTTAAGGTAATTCCCTTGAAATTGTTCTACTATCAAACTTTTTTTGAAACTTGGCATAATCAACATTCATGATACAAGAACATTAAAAAACTGCAATAAAAATATGGGGTCACCGTGCCTATTTACACGTCAGCAGGCTCTTAAACTGGGGTATTTTAACTGGTTGCACATTAACATTATTTTGAATCACCTTCATACAGAATTAAGTCTTTGTTACTTGAAACACACAAAATTTTATCTTGCACATAAAGCTTCTTTTATTCAACTAAGCAGTACAGTCAACTCTCTCTAAGACGGACACCTTTGGGCCCGGTACCAAGTGTCCATCTTAGAAAGGTGTCCGTCTTGTAGAGAGTCAAATAAAAAGAGTAAAGAAAGGCACAGACCAACTCTTAAGTGTCCGTTTTACAGAGGTGTCCGTCTTATAGAGGTGTCCGTTAAGAGAGAGTCGGTAGTATTGCTTCATTTAATCAGCTTCTGATTGGCTGGTTGTGGGGATGTTGCACTTTTTCTGACAGTTCCATGATTAGCTTGAAGTCCTCGCCTTGGCCCAAATACAACAAGTACGAAACTATTTTCCAAAAAAAAAAAATGTTCTACTATCAAACTTTTTTTCTTCTTCAAATGTATTCTTTATTAGACTGTTCTTAGCAAATACCTGGAAAAAAAATCGGGGGTCACTGTGCTTGTTTCCTCACAAACTGCTGTGAAAGGTGGAAATGGTTGTAAGGTCGCAGTTAGGATAAATAATTTACATGCCGGGGACTGGGGCGAGATTCAAATTAGCACCCATTATGTTCGAAGTATGCACTTAAGATCAAGCTTGTTTTCGGCTGTTTTTGTTTTTTCTCCCTCGCATGTTTCTAGTGGGTCTTATTTGTTCCAGACATATTCGTCTCTCCACACTTGGAGTTTGAACAACATATGTACAGTAGCAATCCCAGGCCAGATACTGGCTCCTTAATGCAGTTGGAGAGCTGTAGAGCTGTCCCACAGGCTTCACAGCCCCCATCCAAAGCCTCAGCCAGGACATTAATTTAATAATTCCACAACTCGATGGCCGCGAAGAGAAAAACCACTGCACACTTCGGAATCACACGCATTTCTTCCCTTTTCTTGTTTTTTGATAGCAAATCGGACACTGTTAGCCGATCTGTTCATTATTATTGCGAATAAAACTCTGCAAAAGCAGCCCTTGTTTGTTCTTTCTGTGCTAGCGGGAAGAACCACCGCCATCTTGGATGTCACAATATTATGCACAGTAGAGGGTGAGCAGTGCAAAACAAGGGAATTACCTTAACTCTCAAAGGTAACAATGTAAAGTGACTGTTTCACAGAATCATCTATATTTCCATGGCACCTAGTGCACATATTAAGTATTTCCATTTATAATACTGCAGTGGTTAGCTCAAAAGCTAAGCTCCCCTGACCACAGTACGCTTCTATAAATATATGTAAGTGTGAATGAAAAGCTGAAATGAACTGAATTGGATAGTACATCCTACTTACAACTTGCCTAAGGGTAAGCTGAAAAATTAAATTTCTTTGCATACTGGATGCATTTTCCCTGGATGCATTGTGCACAAAAAAGAAGTTTCTATATGTTGAAACTTGCTGTTTCAGAGAACCAACTAATCAGTTTGTAACACTGAAGAATACAAGCTTTTGAAGGGCATGAAATTGCACCTGATAGAGTCACCAATGCACCTAAGTTTACCGTGCGTGCTGGTGACTAAGATTCAAAAGTTAGTCACCACGTTGGTGACCAGAACTCTTTCTGTACATCCTACTTTTATGTACGTATTGTGCAATTAAATTAAGGTTGAAGGCAGTTGAAAGGTTTGTAGCAAAATCGTCACAAACTCTACAAAGTGAACATGTCAACATCTGCCCTCTTGGATTTTCCAAAAGTAACGTATATTGAAATATTCCTATTGCTAAAAAGGTGTATTGTGGGCCCACAACATTCTGTACTTTTCTGATTCCACATTCTCATTATGGAGTGAATTCCAGTGTTTCAGGTATTGGCAGAAATTGCAATTTAGTGTTGTTTAATGCTAGTAAGGTACATGTAATGCTGGAACGCTAAATGCATTAAGCGATGACTTGGAAGTAAAATACATGTAGCATTAAATATGGTTCAGAAAACTCGGGAAGATACTGAAACAAACAAGAAAGGATCTGTTTATTTCATTCTGGCAGTTACTGGAAAAACGCAACTTGTTACTATTTTGTAGTTGTAGTAAAGTAATGTTCCACTACGTTTGTTTACCAAGGAGCCTCTGACTTGGATATGTTTGTCTGATTACTCGTCCCGATCAAGTCATTACATGCTGTGACTTTTTCATCCTTGGCTGCTAAATGAATAATTGAATTATACTGATATATTTATAGAGATTTGACAAGTTAATATTTATGAAAGGGAAATGTGTTGTTTTTCTGGTTGTGACGGCAGGTCGCATATCATGGAGTCCAGTAGAATATTTCATAAAGTTCATATTAGAAACAATAGTTTAGGGAACTCCCAATTTAAGTTTCTAAAATTCAGTTTGAAAGATTTTTATGATTTTAGGCTGACTTCCTGGCATACATGCATATGTGGTTGATATTACAGTGACACGTAATATATGCCAGTCTTTGAGATAAGTGGATAGTCATAGCACTAAATTGTTCTCTTTTCTGTGGGCCATGGACAGGACATACCAATGTGCAGTGAGTGCAGGGCAGTACATTTGACAGTGGTTGATACGTTGAGTGATTGACTGTTCCATTATATTCTGTCAAAGGTGATACAGTTTTCCGGTTCCTAAAACTCCTCTCTCGGGTAACCATAATAGCATGGTGGGGATTCTTCCTCAGACTCAGGAAAACGGGAAAACGGGATCATTCTGTCGAAGCTATTGAAAGCAAAGTCAGAAGCTTCTGAAAGCTCCAGGGCATGTAAGAAATAAACCGCTGTGCGAAAATTATTAATTTCTGGGATGTGCTCTTTTCCTTGGACTTCTTGCGTATCGCGACTTCTTACACCTTCCATTAATGCTTGTGTAACTGGACTAAGAGTTTCAATTTCAAATGGTGATTCTAGTTTTAAAACCCTGCCACCAGGCAAAGTGAACTCTACCTCAACCTTGTTTCCCTGAAGTTGAAAGGAGCCGCGCACCTTCATGACTTGTCCGCCCAAACACTTGAAGACTAGTCTGTTTTCCAAACACTTTTTTGTGATTGAGGTAGATGTGCATCTACTGTTGTCTAATGAAGTTCGTAGCATTAAGTCAAGCAAAAACTGTTTTGGCAATTGCATTAAGTCGTAGTAAGTTGCAATCTCGTGAAATGTGCGCGCATCTTTCCTCAGGCCGCCGAGGATCTTGGCCTCTGATCGTTGAGCTAAGAGATAAACAGTTTCTGCTATTATCTTGGAATACTCTGATTTTTTATCTTCATCTCCCTCCCATCCAGACAGCAGTTTTTGAAGTTTGGTTTCAGATTGTTGAAACTTATGGTACTGTTGCACGGCGGTTTGCACTGAGGCAAGGGTTGGTTTCGTGTTTCTGGCGTCGTCTTTAAAAGTAAGTCTGTTTTCTTCAGGCAAGTTTGACGTGTTTGGAAAAAACCAAGAAAGCCAAATGAAGAAACCGTTTGATATTGGAGGATCTGTCTCACCAATTTCTCTCTGTAGAAGTTGTATGGCCACTTTGATCGGTTCCAAATCACGGCTAAGTTTTTCCGTTTCCCAAGACATGCAATCTTGGATTCTGACTTTATTACCAAGGTTGAATTTTGCTGTAACATCAATATCTCCACATGTTACCTGGATGCTAAATTGCTTACGTTTTTGCTCGGATCGAAACGACAATAAGCCGCCAAAATTGACGGAATAAGAAGTTTTAATTACCATGTTCTTTCCGCAAGCAGGTAGGTGAAGTGCTAGAGTACGATATTGTTCTGAGGACGTTCTAAAGCAATAATGTGTTTTGATATTTTCAACGCTTCCTTCTCTATTTCTCAGCCAAATGAGGAGGTTAGCGACCACAGGCCCGCTTCTTCCCCATGCATTTACAACTTTATCGTAGGTGAGAAGTTCTTTGGACGCTGTAAAACGCGCAGAATCTTTAAGAAAATCCGTTAATTTTTCACACCTCATGCGTGTAGTGTCAGAAACATACCATGTATCACCTCCACTCGCCTCGATAATGTAGCACTTGATGTAGTATTCAGCCTTCGCCTTTAACAAGTTAGTATTGAAGCTCTTCGTGTCCTCGGCCGCCTGCTGAAATCTCTTGCAGGATAAAGCAATGTTGTAAAAAGAACTTGGGTCATCGATACAAGAAACAATCATATGCAGACATTCGTCTGGGAGAGACAAGATTGACGCCATGTTTAATGAAGACGTCACGCAAACATGAGCTCGCGTCGTTTGTTGTTTATTTTGATTTCTCATTTCTTTGTTCATACATGTCAAGGCTCTTGCTATATTCTTGTTCCTGACAGAGAGACCCGACAAACAATCAGTATGGACATTCGGCAAGTATAGTAAAATCTGGAAAGTCTTCTAAATAAAATGTTAATGAATTGTAATCTGTACTTTTTGCATAAAGTGGTGTCTTTTCTGAAACTATCCACCTTGAACTAAAAAGGGACAGTCGCGTAACCAAAATATACTTCCTTTATTTTCCTTAATGGCTCACCCCATTTTAAACGTGACCACCCCCTCCACCGCGTTTGTCGGGCAACTCGGACAGCTACAACTTTAAAACTAGAAAAGGAAGCACATTGCCACACCTCTGGGACGAAACCTCTCTCCTCTGAAGAGCCCTGTTTATGTCGTGGGGAGGCTGGGGACAAGAAAAAAGAAAGCGCAGAGGGGGACGATGGCAAGGGGGATAGGAAGTTTCTTCGCTCTTCTCATCATCCCAGCCTGTCATCATCCATTGCGCGTTAAATATTTTTTTCTCTATCATGGCTACCTTGCACGACTTTTCTGAATACGACTTATGTTGACAGTGACTGACGTTTTAACAACCTGTGCGGTAGTCATCTTCAGAGTCAAGTCAAAGTATGTTGTACATGTATCATGTCAGTTAAACTCTGGTTATTGACCTGATTGTTCAATTAAGTCGCATTGTTATTGGTCGCCTGTCAGTTAATCAGTGATGTTATTGGCTACTAAGACTCTTAAATGTCATTGGTGCAGCGAAGAGAGGGACGATACAGAAATAACACTTTCTCGAACGACGTTTTAGTGTGTTGCAAGAGAATATATATTTGAGACAATCTTAACTTCAACCACTTCATTGTCAGCAATAAAATGTTTTATTTTACTTGATTCCTACAGAATCAGGAGAAATCAAAGTCGTGCTCTTTTACAGTGACACTTAAATGTACAACGAAATTTTATGCGGTAATGTCCAATGGAAATACCTTGAAACCTGTTTTTATACCATTTGCTATACTGTGGTTGCTAAGTAAGCCAGTACCTTTTTCTGTCTCTTTTGTCATATATGCTTATGCATATTTTCTAGTTCAATTTAAATTTTATTTTCCTTTGTTTAGGGTATGGCTATGTATGATAATGAGTTTGAAACAAAGGGAAATAACATTTAAACCAAGATAACATGAAACCGCAACATCGCATATATGTTCTTTCAAATGAGGTAGTTTTTTGCTCAAGTATGAAAAACTTGTGAACGTCCCCAAATAGGAAAGAACTGACCAATGTCCCAACCCCAGGTCTGTCCAAAAACATTGGAAAAAAAATAGGAGTTGTTTTTACATCCGACGGGTGTGCATGAAATATGCAAATCAGTTTACGATGCTTTGCGTGACTTTCCAATCCAATATGGCTTCCATATTGTTGCTAACAGACGACTGTTTACACAGAATTGTTTCATACATTGATAACCCAAATTCTTTTTACAACATCGCTCTAACCTGCAAGAGACTTTTACAAGTGACCAGAAACACGAGAAGCGTCCTGCATACAAATCTGCTACGAGCAAAAGCTGAATACTACATCAAGTGTTTCACTGTCGAAAATGGCGATGATTATGAGGCATTTAGCAAGGTAGAAGCTTTCCTCCTCGAAGCCTCGCGACTTACAGAAGCAAAAGGAATGCTTTCCTATGACAAAGTGGTAGACATATGGCAAAGAAACGGACCGGTGGTCGCTAAACTCTTCACGTGGCTGAGAAGTAAAGAATCTAGCGTGGAGGAAGGCGAACCAAGAGCCACTTGTTTTACCGAATCTCGGAAAGTTACACTTTGTTTACCAAGCTCTGGAAAAACCATGGTGATCGAAACTTCGTATTTCAGGGATTATAATCATGCTTATGACCCAGAACTAAGCATTCACCTTACTTGTGGAGACCTGGATGTTGCCTCCGAAGGTTTTACCCACTACTCTCCAGAAGATTACATGTATTGGCAAGAAGATGAAGTGAGCGGTGCGGTGCAGCCGATGAAAGCGATTATTGAACTTCTTCAGAAGGAGCTCGGCGAAACTGTTCCGCAGATATCAGGTCGCTTCTTTATTTGGCTGTGTTATTTTTTTCCAGACGAATCTAACTTGGATGAAGCACACCGGCTTAGTTTCAAAGATGATGGCAGAAACATGAAACCTACTTATGCATCAGTACAACCTACAATAGACCAGTTTCGTAAGGATCAGCAAATTGACGGCAAGCTGCAAAGGCTCATGTCTGGATGGAAGAGTGATGACGACCAAAAGTTCAAGTATTCCAGAATGGCTGCAGAAACAGTAATTATATTAGCTCAGAAGTCAAAAACAAATGTTCTCAAACGTCTAAAAGAAGATGCAAGTCGGTTTCATGGAATTGCCACTGACTACGACATGAAGAAATTACCAAAACAACTTCTGCTTGACCTGATTCTTCGCCTGTCGTTAAAGGAAAGCGGCTATGATGCTGCGTCGATTGCTGACAAGTGCGTTGAATCCGCAGTATTTTTCAGATGCCCTGGGAATAAACCCATGAAAGTGTGTGGCTCCATGCATGGGGATGGGGCAGGACTCCCATCTTGGGACGAAATAGAGCTTGAGTTTACACTACCTGATGGCAAAGTTTTAATGCTTAAAGGGGAAAATGAGCCATTAAAAATTGAAGATCTCAGCCCAGTTACAGAGCTTCTGCGGCAAGGTTTCAGTCAGCAAAGGCAAGGAGAAAAGCTTATCTCTAAGATTGGGAACTTGTTCACAGCTGCTTTCTTTTTGACCACTTTGGAGTTCAATGTGGATTCAGACACTTTCTTAGGAAGATACAATAAGCTGATTCAATCAGATTCAGAAGAAGAATCATCAGCTGCAGAATCATCTGAGGAAAGTGAGCCATGACATTGAAAACAGTCCAACTACCAGATAGTTGATATTTAACCCTAAAGCTGTTTAGTAGAAGTTGATAGTACTGACCATGGGGTTCTGTGGAGCATTGAAAATGTGACTCCAGAGTGCCCAGAAAACGTTTTGGACAGCCTGGGACTAGGGAGTGACCCATTGGGCTTGCGTGTTTTAGTATGAGTTGTTTGCCAGAAGTAAATGTTAGTGAAAAGGAAGGTTGTTAGGCCTGCATGACTGCCTGGGTTAGTGAAGGTCAGCAATGGCTTGCCCGTAGAGCAAGTGAGTTTTTTTTATGTTCATCTCACCCAGACTTCTGTGGCCTAATCTTATAACCTGCTTTCACTTTTGCTTAATTTCTATTCTCTTGATTATAAATTATTGGATTCACCTAAATATGTAGACTGTCTGGAAATGTGTTTCATTGACTGCAGGACCGCCATTTAGTACTCTGTAAATTTATTAATAATTTGAATCTTCAAGTACATATCATGGCTCTTGTCTTGTTTTCTTGACTGTAACAAAACCTGTATGACTGAGAAGAATCAATTTTCATGTTAATCATGATCTTTATTGTAGAGGGGATGGTTACAGACTGACATGTCAGAACTTGTTATGTTGCTGTTATATTATCATTATAACATAATTATTATGTTCCAAATAATTCAGGTGAATATCAAGCCCATTGTTTTAACATTGTAATCATTACTGATTTTTGTGGAAGCAAAAGAAATGACAGCGAAATAAATCACTGCAGTACTAGTTCCTAAAATATTGACAATTTGTCACCGCATATTTTGCAGCAGTTAAAATATAACCATAAATTCTGAATAAAGACCGAGGCTCTTTATAGAGGAACAAAGTTATTTTACTTCCTCATGCAAACTAATAACAAAAATACTGTTTATACATTATTACTGATCACAACGGACTTTCACCTCCAATGCATTAAAGTATATACATACCACTCAAGTTACCATGACCATGACAGAGAGTCTCTATGACTCATGCAAAACAGGACTTCAGTCTGGTTCTTCCCCTTTCTTTGTGACAAGTACTGCATTCAAACCATGTGAACTTAGCTGATGAAACAAAATTTTTTTTTGTCTCTATATTTTTAGCTTTAGTTATCACTGAGTTGCCTTTGATTCCCAATTACTTTAACATTTTTTTCCCTTCGTTTCACTGTTCTTTACCCGCTTGTATTTAGATATTTCTTCTCTGTTTCGATTACACTTTTTTATTGTTTTCATTAATTTTTCCATCCTTTTTTTTCATTTTTTTCTCTTCCACACCCCCTCAATTCTTTTCTTTAACCATCCGCATTTTTCATCCGTCATCCGTCATCCGTAGATATCCGGTTCCCGATTTACTGACACCCCTGAATGTTTACGGTTGTCATGGTTGTCTGTACATGGAAATTTCTAAATCACTTGTTCATGATATGTTTGCGTGACCCGACAATCTAATATGGCTCCCATATCAGTTGTCGCTAACAGACGATTGTCTGCTCAGAATTGTTTCATGTATTGATGACCCAAGTTCTTTTTACAACATCGCATTAACCAACAGAAGACTTCTGCAAGTGACCAAGAGCGCGAAAAGCGCCCATCATTAGAACCTTGTACTGTTGAAGGCCGAGTACTTTATTAAATGTTTGGTGGTCGAGAGCGGCGATGATTTCAAATTAAGGTGGCTTTCTACAGTTTGTTGTGTTTTGTTTTGTATTTTTAATTCAAAGTAGACAGACTTCAAATTATAGTAGTTGCTAAAAAAATATATCTACGTGTCCCAACTGTTCATCAGTAGGATGCCTAAAATGCGTGCAATTCCACAATTCGTTTTGGCTCCATTTAATAACAGCGTTCGCGACGTGCGCTCAGCAAGCCACGAAAGATCTCTCACGCATACAAAACTCCCGCTAGTGAGACCAAGAAAACCCTGAGATCAAACGATATGAAAACCTTCCGAATAAAATTCCCTGTTATCTTAGGGTTTCTCAAGAAGTATTTTTGTAGCAAACTTAGATATTTAGGTTCAGAAAGTGTGAGTAAAACTTATTTTTATTATTGCTAGGTTTTAGCAGGTTTTCGACTCAAGAACATGATAAAGACATAAATTTTCGCACTAGCGTGTGACCTATGTTATTCTCGACAACTGAAAAACGCCTTTTGAGCAAGTGGATTACAATCCGTTTTGTACCTGCAGTGTCTGTTCTAGTTATGATTTGTAAAATACAACAGTCGCTTTTGCAATGAAAATACAAACTTTAAATATGTGCTGGAAACAGACAAGAAAAAATGTAAGCTTACATAAAATATGATTCGGCTTCGAGCCGAAGAAAAAAAGGAACACAACCAGATTAGATTGGGTTCGGTTTTTCAATCCGTTTTGCAAGTTATCATCAACAAATCCTAAATGTGTGAAGTCTAAAAATTCTATGTATGTGAAAATAAGGGTTTCTTTTATGCCGTGGTTCTAAGAATAAAGCTAAGTCATATTACTTTGGTCAACACTCCCACTTAAAGAGTACGAGATGCCGCATACTCCCGACTTACAGAAGCCAGTGAAATGCTTACTTATGAGAAGGTGACAGATGTTTGGAAAAAGAACGGAGCTGTGGTCGCTAAACTCTTCTCGTGGCTGAGAAATAAAGAGTCCAGCGTGCAAGAGGGTGAACCGCGAGCGACTTGTTTGACAGGATATCGAAAAGTAACTTTTTGTTTACCTAGCTGTGGAGAAAGAGAAGAAAGCCTGACGATACAGACCTCCTACTTCAGGGATTATGGTCATCATTAGGATCCAGAACTTAGCATCCACGTCACCTGTGGAGACATCGACGTCAAATCCGAAGGTTTTACCCGCTGCTCTCCAAAAGATTACATGGATTGGAAAGAAGATGAAAAAAAAGAAGAAAATGAAGTGAGCCGTGCAGTGCAGCCGATGAAAGCAATCATTGAACTTCTTCAGAAAGAGCTCGGCGAAACTGTTCCACCGGTAACGAGTCATTTCTTTATATGGCTGTGCTACTTCTTCCCAAATGAGTCAAACTTGAATGAAGCACACAGGCTAAATTTCAAAATGCCATCAAGAACGTGCAACCCTCTTTGACCTCCACACAGGCTGCCATAAGTGAGTTCCACAATTATTAGCAAACTGCAACCAAAGTTCAGAAGCTAATGTCCAAGTGGGAGGGTGATAAGCACCTTCAGTCCAAGTATTCCAGAGTTATGGTGGAAACTCTCAGGATATTGACTCAGAAATCAGAAACAAGAATTCTAAAATGTCTGAAAGAAGATGCAGAGAGGTTTCAAGGAATTGCTTCCTAGTATGATTTGAAGAAAGTGCTAAAACAACTTCTGCTTGATTTGATTCTTCGAACGTCTGTAAAGGAAAGTGACTATGGGCCTGGATCAGTTGCTGACAAGTGTGTTAAAGGTCAAGTAATTTTTAGGTGTCATGGATGCGAAATCATTACAGTGCGTGGTGTCATGCATGGTGATGGCGCAGGGCACCCATCTTGGCACATATTAGTACTTGACTTCACCCTACCAGATGGAAAACCTCTAAGGTTATATGCACGGCACACGCCATTGCAATCTGAAAGTCTTCACCCTGTTACAGAGCTTCTACAACAAGGTATTAGTCAGCGAATGAAAGGAGAAAAGCGTATCCCTAAGATTGATAACTTGTGCACAGCTGCATTCTTCTTGTATGCTTTGACGTTTGGTTTGAAATTTTCGTAGGAGAAGAAGATGAAATGTTTCCATCAGACTCACAAGATGAATCGTCACCTGAGGAATTATCTGAGGAAAGTGAAACATAGTAATTAAGTCAACCAACTACCAGACATTTAGCTTTCCTTTCCACTTCTTTCAGCAGACGTTTGAGACAGGTGACACTTTCAAATGCCATTGACTATTTTCGTTTATAAAATTTACCTGGCCATGCTGCTCAAATTTCATATCCATTAGTCGGGGACTGGGTCGGGCAAGATGTCGGAGTAGACGTGTGCGATTTTGCTCCGCGCTTGGCAATGTTGTATGGCCGAAACTGTTAAACGAAAATCGAGGAAAAGCTCTTCAGCATCTTCCACTGACGATAATCTTTCCCCAGATGGCAAAAAGTTAAGACACGACGCTTCGCTCTCAGATTCCGAACTGTGTGAATCGGACGAAGTGTTATCTATACTGAATATGGCGGGGGAAGTTATCCCGAAACTTGAACAAGTGTTGGAAAAACTTGAGAATTTGGAACGGTATGTAAAAGCAGTTGACGAAAAAGTTAGTAATTTGCAGGCAAAGGTGGATTGTTTCGAGGCTTTCAAAAACAAAACAGAAAAAAAGATAAAAGAACTGGAAGACGGATTGGATTTTGCGAACACGGAACGCGAGTCTTTCAAGGAGAAATTTGACAAGCTGAAATGCGAAATTAATCAGCTCCGGGACGAGAAACTATACATGGAAGTTTATCAGCGGCGAGAAAATCTTCGTTTTTTCGGAATTAAAGAAGAAGCCGATATGGAGGAGGATGCGAGAGAGGTTTTGGTTGGATTCCTTAAAACAGAGCTTGGTATGGAAAATGCAGACCAAATCGAATTCCAAAGGGTCCATCGTGTTGGAAAGCGTGTTTCGTCCAGTGGTAAACCTCGACAAATAATCGCACGTTTTTTGAAATATCCTCAACGTGAAGAAGTTATGTCCAATGCTAGAAAGCTAAAAGGAAAAAACTTTGGAATTTCGCCGGATCTTCCAAGTGAAATTTTGGAAAAAGAAAGAAGAAGATGAAGCAATTTAAACAAGCGAAAAAGGACGGTAAGACGGCCTTTTTCAGTAGAGCGGAGCCAGATAAATTGTTTATTGACGGTGTTGAGATGTAAGAACATTCGAAAAATCATTTAGGCCGCGTATATTTTCTAGTTGTGTTTTTATTATTTTGCCAAGAACTGTGGAGCAAAACCTGAATGCTATTAATTAAGATCAAGATTGCAAGGTGCCAGTCAGAGGTGGCATTAACAGCTTTGGCTGGCCGCTATTTTATTTCTATTTGTATGTATAGTGTTTGTTCTTTGTGGCCATTGTTAGTTTTTGTCATTGTTTTTCTTGTTATTTTCGTATTGTATTGTTCTCTAGTTGTTATTGTAATATTTGTCTTGCTTTATTTAGATCTAGGTTTACTTTTTGTTTTACGTTTGATTGCCTTCGTTTGTTATTTTCTTATTGTTCTGTTTTCTTTTGTTATTTGCGTGGTGCACTCGGCTAAAGCTACTGATTGCCTGTTGTTCAAAAGAACCGTTAGCGTTGGCTTCTCTCATTTGAAGTTTACAGATTATCTCGTCGGACATGGGGCGCCAAAACATAAACTTTAAACTTTTATCATTAAATGCTCGTGGAATTCGCTCTTTTGATAAAAGGAAGTCTATTTTTAATTGGCTGTTTAAATCTTCTGCCGATATATGTTTCCTTCAGGAAACGTATAGCACCCCAGAGGTGGAGAATGAATGGAAAAAACAGTGGAAAGGCAAAACGTTCTTTTCCCATGGAACTAATCATAGTAGAGGCGTTCTTATTCTTGTTAAAGATCAGCTAGATTTTAGACTGCAATCCTTTAAGGTTGACTCGCAAGGTCGATACGTTCTCCTTGAGGCCCTTATTCAGGATTCTCCATTTGCACTTCTAAACATCTATGCACCAAATAAATGTGCCGAGCAGTGCGATTTTTTCAACAAAATTTCAGAGGAGCTTAAAAGCTCGCTCACACTCGCGGATTCTTCTTTTGTTATCGGTGGAGACTTTAATGTGATTTTTGACCAAGATCTTGATGGAAGTGGGGGTATTAAGAAAACGAAGGAATCAGTCAAAATTCTTGAGGATATTTGTTTGGAGCAGGATTTGATAGATATATGGCGTGTTAGAAATCCGACGGAGAAACGCTTTACGTGGAGACAGAAGACCCCAATTATTCAGAGACGTTTGGACTATTGGTTGGTAAATGATTCTTTGCAGGACGACATTGTTTCAGTTGACATAATACCATCTATTAAATCAGATCACTCTGCAATTACATTGTCGATTAACGGTATAGATGACAGTAAACGCGGTCCAAGCTTTTGGAAGTTTAATTGTTCTTTAGTGAATGATAATAATTATTGCGATCTCCTTGACACAAACATCAAAATTTGGCTCGAAGAATTTAAGGATGTTGTTGACAGGCGTGTCTTATGGGACTTGCTAAAATACAAAATTCGACAGCTCACTATAAGTTATAGCAAAACAAAAGCTCGGAACCGGAGAGCTAAACTTAACGAACTGGAAGAAAAATTACAAAACTGTACCAAAAAGTGTGACAATGATCCATCGAGACAAAATGTTGAAGATTTAGAATGCTTACAGGCAGAATACGACCAACTGTATGATTTCATTACTCAAGGAGCTATTGTTCGTTCTCGTGCAACGTGGTACGAAAAAGGTGAAAAGAACAACAAATATTTTTTGAATTTGGAAAAATCAAATAAAAATAAAAGTTGTTTGCGGAAAATTTTAAAAAGCGACGGAACAATAGCAGTTGATCCTAAAACAATTATGAGTGAATTAGATTTTTTTTTACTCCAGTCTTTACAAAGAGAATAATAGTCATTCGTCGTCATTTCTAGATGATTTAAAAGAAGTTCCTACCTTGACTGAAGAGTTGCGAATGGTATGTGAAGGAAGGATAGAATATAATGAATGTTTTAATGTCTTACAATCCTTTCCTAAAAATAAAACGCCTGGGAACGATGGACTAACAATAGAATTCTATTTGGCTTTTTGGTCTTTGATTGGGAAACCTCTAGTAGATTGTATCAACTACTCTTATGAGTTTGGAGAACTTTCAAACTCACAAAAACAGGCTATAATCACATTAATTGAAAAAAAAGGAAAGGATAAATGTGTAATTAAAAATTGGCGGCCTATATCGCTAATCAACGTCGATGCGAAAATTATTTCTAAAGTTTTAGCGAAGCGCCTGGAAAAGGTCTTGCCAAATTTAATACATCCCAGTCAGAATGCATTTGTTAAAGGTAGGTCCATATTTGACGCAATTAGAACGATTGATGATATTGTGGATTACACCAAACGGAACAGTTGGTCGGGATTTATGATCGCAATTGACTTTGAAAAAGCCTTCGACACACTAGACTTTCGATTTCTAATCAGAACATTACACAAATTTAATTTTGGCCCATCTTTTATTCAGTGGATGCGTGTTCTGTATAAAAATGCATCCAGCTGTGTAATGAACAATGGATTTACGACTGGTCCTTTTTTACTAGGTAGAGGTGTCAGACAGGGGGATCCACTCTCCCCTTACCTCTTCATCCTAGCACTTGAGACCCTAGCTATAAAAATAAGAGAGGACTGCAATGTACAAGGGCTTAAAATTGGAGAAGAAATGATTAAACTGTCTCTATTTGCAGATGATATGACCTGTATCTTAAAAGACAAAACATCTTATACAAATCTGTTTCGTATTCTCAACTCTTTTGGAGAGTGTTCCGGCCTAAAGGTGAATGATGAAAAAACAGAAATCATGCCTCTAGGAGACAATATCCTACAGGAGAAAGACTTCCCAACTCATAGTATTTGTGAGATCATAAAAATCTTGGGGATATATTTTGGTTATGATGATAGACAAAGGAACAACCTTAACTTTAGTCAAACTTTAAAAAGTATAAAGGAATCAATCAACGTATGGAAATGGAGAGGGCTCTCCCTTTTAGGAAGAATACAGATAGTCAAAACTTTCGCAATCCCAAAGCTTATGTTCAGAGCATCGGTTATACCAGTCTCTAAAGAACTAATTAAAGAGGCAAACTCAGTTCTCTACAACTTTATTTGGAATGGGAAAGACAAAGTGAAGCGTCTTGCATTGATATCTGATATAGAAATGGGTGGACTCAAAATGTTGGATATTCAATCTATGATTTGCGCTAAACGAATAACATGTTTAAAGAAATTATTGGAGGATTACTCAAGTCCTTGGAAAGTAATCCTAGACAAACTTCTGTTACCAGTCGGAGGTCGTTTTGTATTGCATTGCAACTTTCAAACTTCTAAATTGAAAATCAGTCTACCAGCATATTATAAGGAATGCTTCGATGCGTGGTCGGAGGTTAATGGGAAGACTCCAAGTTGTTACGAGGAAATCATTAACGAAATTATCTGGAACAACAAATTTCTTTGTTATGACAAAAAATCGATGTACAGAAGAGATATAGTAAACTTAGGCTTCGTGAAGATTAAGGATTTAATTTCTCTGAACAACTCCTTCTCGTGCGACTTCTCTTCACTTACAAACCCTGAACAACGATTTTTTCTTATGAGTATTATCAATTCGATTCCCGCAGAATGGCGCTCACTTATTAAAGCATCTACAAACGTAACATCAGCCAATCCCATACCGATTACCCCAACTATTAAGTTAGCAAGTGGTAATGTAGTGCCAATCCTTGATATCTCTCCTAAACATATCTATCAAATCTTTCTGCAGCAAAAGCAAATTGCGCCCACCGCAAAACAGAAATTGTCAAACAATTACTCAAATATAGATATTGATTGGGAAAAGGCTTACACTTTGGCCTTTCATTGCACTTTGGACACAAAGATCAGGGAATTTCATTACAAAATTTTAAATTGTATAATCTTTACAAACGTGAAACTTAATTTAATTGGTGTAGTGGAATCGCCAAACTGCACTTTCTGTCAAGAAGCAGCGGAATCCGTCGAGCATTTACTCTTCTCCTGCAGGATATCTTCTGAGTTTTGGAAGCATGTCTTGTCCTGGCTAAGAGATAATGATGTTCATGTTGAGACAATTAACGAGTCTGATGTGATATTTGGAAAATTTGATATTGTAGAAGACTATATTCTAATCAATCATATTTTGTTATTAGCTAAATATTATATCTACTGTAGGAAATGTCATAATAGCGTACCTTCAATTAGAGGTTTTATTGCTAGGGCAAGACGTGTCTTCAATATTGAGCTCCATATCGCCAGGGAAAAAAATAAACTTCTTTTTCATTTTCAAAAGTGGGAGAAGCTAACTAATGCACTTTGTAGTAGTTGATACCCATAGGTTAGTTAAAATTAGCAGGCATCTTTATTATTTTCGTCGTTGTTGTAATAGATACATATATTTTTCGTTGTTATTGTTATCCTTTTCCTTTTTAAGTAGAATTGTATTTTATGTTTGTTCTTAAGTAACATTGTAAAACTTGTCTTTAATTCAATAAAAACTGTTAAAAAAAAAAAAAAAAAAAAAAAAATATCCATTAGTCGATAACATAAGCTGATATAAAGTATAAATTACGCTTTTAGAAAAAGTAATCCGGATTCGAAGTTCAATATGGTACAGTCGAGCCTCTCGAATACGGACACCGAAGGGACAGAGCGAAGTGTCCGTATTAGAGAGGTGTCAGTATAAAAGAGGTCACTATGATGACGTCACTTTATGACTCCACTTACAGTTTGAAGTTTCATTAGCTAAAACCAGGCTTACACTCGTCTTTAAACTGCATTAAGTTTATTAATTCGCAGTACAAAGACACTGTCTTTCAGTAGCATGCAATATTGTACATATCAGCTACGTATGACAGTCTTCAGAAGACAAAACGAGCTGTCACGTAAAGCACAATTCTGAAAGCTTCTTTCGCTATTTTGCAAGTGCAGTAAACAGTAACTAGAGTACAAAATGTGATAGAAAAATCAAGTTATGCTATCTGTAGTTATTCAAGCCTTAAAAAAGTCGGTTATGTCCCTGTGAACACCTTTTGTAAATCGTCGTTTGATATACAGCGATAGGCTTTTGAATTCACCTTGCATAGCTCATCAGCCAGACAGGATTCACCCTGTACAGATTCACGTGATTGGGATTCGGGATACACCTGATCACCGCAGTGTTCGTAATAAAGAGGTTAAGCTTATATGAATTTACTCTCTGGGGCCGAGATTTAGAGTCCGTTGTCCGTATTAGAGAGAGTCCGTGTTATAGAGGTTTTTTAAAGATAATATATGAGAATTTTGTCGGGACCACTCCACTCAGGATTAACATATTCACCACTCCTTCATGGCTTGATAGTCCCGGGCCCTTTGTCGAAGGTATTGTGTAGGTATATATAATTCTGACAGTTCGATCACAATTATGTCCCAGTCAAAAGGACGATCACAACATTGCTTCAACAAATGTAAACAGACAAACTTGTAAATAATCACAAAGTTTAAACAAGCGCTTCAACACAGTGTCAAACCCGGTTACAACATCGGTTTTCAACAAATGTTAGCAGGGGCGAAGTTTTAAAGAAATATATTGCAACTGTTTGACCGTAGCTTTACCGATTATGTGAAAACAAATAATTTTAGAGCCGCAATGATTTGGTTTTCAGAGAGGATTTCTTTTGAGAAATGACTAAATATAGCCCTTCCGAGCAAGCCAGATGATAAACCAAATTCTGTGAAGTTTTTTCCTAACTAACTAATCGCTGCAAGGTCCTACAGAGCACTGCTTCTGAAATTACAGCTGGTCTTATTTCAGCCCGCTCCAATGGTTCTATTTGTATGACTGATAGCGTGTTATGCATCAAGCAACTTTAAATTGCAAATTACAGAATGCGGTCTGTGCTTCTAGAGGCACGGCGTCAATTTTATCTCTCACCGATGACTGTCTCTTCAAAATTGTTTCTTACATAGACCATCCGGGTTCCTTCCACAGTTTTATTCTCACCTGCGGGAGATTTTCTCAAGTCACTCGAAAAGCAAATAGCATCTTGCATACAAACCTTCTGAGAGCGAAGGCCGAATTTTTTATCAAGAGCTACATTGTCTACGACATTGGCGAAACAGCTAATGAATGTGACAAGTTTGACAAATTACAAAACTTCCTGCACGAATCTGCACAGCTAACAGCGGCAAAGGAAGTACTTACTTATGACAGAGTGATGGATGTTTGGCAAAGAAACGGACCCGTGGCTGCCAAACTCTTTACCTGGGTCAGAAATCAAACATCAAGCGTTGATTTTTTTTGTAAACGTCAAAGTGTAACGCTTTATTTACCTAGGTGCGAGCTGAGTATGGTAATCAACTGCTCATTTTACCGTGAAAATCTACAAATTTCGGTAACGTGTGGCGATATTTACCGTAACTCCGAGGTGTGGAATCGGTATTCACCTGAGGATTACTTGTCTTGGAAAAAAGAAGAAGTTACCCATGCTGTGCAACGGATGAAGGCAGTGATAGATATTCTACAGGGAGAACTTGGTGAGACCGTTCCCTCAATAACGCATCACTTCTTCCTTTGGCTCTGTTTCTATTTTCCTGACATGTCAAATTTACTTGGACCAAATAGACTTAGTTTCAAAGACACTGCAAGGAACATGAAACCAACTGTAGCATCTGTCCAGTCAGCTATAGATCAGTGCCAGATGGATCAACAATTTGAAGCTGGTCTTCAAAACCTGGTGTCTGGGTGGGAAAGTGATGAAGAACACGATTCAGTGAATTCCAAGATGATCGCAGAAATGGTCCGTTTACCACCATGTAAATACCTCTGACAGATATGTAGAGAGCAAAGTTTATTTCGCCTGTCCAGGTGGCCAAGTAATGAAAGTGTGTGGCTGGATAGTAGGTTGCAATAATCAAGACGGAATGCTGGACATACCATACTCGGATTTAAAAATCGAGTTTACTCTACCAGATGGTACAATGTTAAAGTCAGAGTCGGAAAATGAATTTTTTTCAGATGATCCATTAGAAACTGAAAACCTGAGCCCAGTTACCAAACTTCTTCTGGAGGCGTTTAGTCAGAACATTCAGGGACAAGAGCTCCCCTTGGAAGTTGATAATCGCTTCTCGGCTATTTACTTTCTTACTGCCTTGGGATTTCTTTTCTGTATGGACACTGAGCATAGACTTATTCCGCCACTGTCGGATGAAGAGTGGTCCTCAGAGTTTGATGAATCATAAAAAAAAAATCATAAAAACTTATAAGTAACCACTGAATTATGGTGTTAAAATTACAAAGCAGTTTGACTGTGTTTGCTTAAATGCTGCGAGTAGGGCTCGTGCTTACAGCGTTTGGGAAGGGCCCTTTACTGAGTATTGAAGTTACCTCTGAAGGTTACGAAATATACGTTACAAGGAAAACTTTCACGAGTTTAACCATCTGCTTTTAATTGTTAACTGGAAATGACACTCACTCGATTTTATCCCGTTAAGCACTTGTCTATTCATCGGAAAGTATAATAATAACGATAATGTCAATGATAGTAACGATGACGTTGAGGATGACCATGACTACGATGATGATGATGATGATGATGATGATCACGACGACGACGACGACGACGATGATGATGATGATGATGATGATGATATGACGATGGCGATGGCCATGACGATGATGAGCAGTAGCTGCGAAGTTTACTTTACTTAAAAACAGAGAGTTGATGATGTTCGACTGGGTCTCTGTGTCGAGAAACTGATTTGAGTTGAAATGGAAAATCATACAGAGACGGAGCTTTTTATGCCTGTAATATCCGTTGCACAAGGAATTAGTTGTCACTATTATATTGCACTGTTAAGTGACATGAAATTTGCCTGAATTTGCTGGGGGAAAAAGGTAACCCATTCGCTCTTGGAGATCTTTCCGAAAAACGCGTTTTGAAGCTAGTCGGGCGGTTCTTTGGTCATAGTCATGCTATAAAGACCTAAAACTTACCACAAAGCCGTTTACAGGTCGTACATTTCGCAGCTTTCTGATCTAGATGCAAAATATTAGCTTGCGAAGTTCGGGCACGCACAGAAAGCAAAATTTCGAAACTTTTACTTTTCGCTTTCTCTCCTCCCTTCTTTTTTCGCTTTTCTGGCCTGATTTTTTTTCTCTTGCTGGGCATTTAGTAGGCTTCATTTTGGTGGGAAAAGTTTTTAGGAAAGCTTTAAGGATCTTAGGATTAGATGAAAGGAAAGGTGGAGGTGGGTAGTGGAACAAGATTTTCATGGAAATCTTCAGGTCAATGTTACATGTTTTTTTTTTTGCCTTTTTCTCTGGTGTCCTTGACTGAATTGTGCTCATTCTGGTATGGTTTGAAAGATGTCTTCACTCTGCATAAGTTAGCGGACAAAGTTGTCCTTGACCGTTAAAAATGATGACGTCGCAAGCGGTAGAAAGGACGTGGATCCGCACGGGTAGCCTGCGGTATTGTCTCGGTGGGCGAGATAATACGGCCAGCTATGCAGGCTACCTCACGGGCGGCTCAGGGGCGAATAGATTAAAAAAAAAATTGCACTTTTTATTTAAGTGTCAATGTATTTGGCACGAAAACACTAATTGGTGACACTGTTTTAACGTCTCCTCAGTCATACTAGAGACGGGACCGCTATTTTACGTGGTCATCCGAGCAACGCGAAGGTCTAGCCATTTGTAGGGCAAAGGCAGTGCCTTCATATCTCAGTCATTTTAAGACCCTGAGTGTTGGTCCCGGTCCAAGGAATCGAACCCGTGACCTATTTAATAAATAAACACATAATGAAACCGACTCAATTTTGTAAAGAAAGCTTGCTCTCGTGTTTGTTTATAATTTTGGAGGACTCAATCTCATAGGAAAAAAATCTACTTAGCAGGGTGGATAACAAGCAGCAAACTAAACTTGCAGTCGGCAAAGAGAATTGACGATTTGCGCCATTTTCTTGTAGTGCAAAAAACCGCGAATAAAATCCACTGAGAATGACTTCATGCCCCATATAAATTCCTTGCTCTTTTCTTTAGCCGAATTACCAGAAGATTACTTAACCAGCAGTCTACTCCGTCTCTTATTCAGGCAACCGCTGTTAAAGCGGTCCTCCTTCTGGATGTCATGCCACGCATTTTTCAATGCCGTCTCTGTACACGCATTGCGTGCGTACAGTTCGGCTGAGAGAAACTTGGGGTCTGGTACGAGACGAGTTACATACAACCCATCAACATGGCGTCCATTTTGTCTTTGCCAGAAGAGTGTCTCTGTAAAATTGTTTCTTTCATTGATCACCCTCGTACTTTTTACAACGTTGCTCTCACCTGCAAGAGATTTCTTCAAGTAACTAGAAACACAAGATGCGTACTACATGCACGCCTTTTAAAGTTTAAGGCCTTGTATTTTATCCGCCGTTACGATGTTGAGATTGATCTCGATGAGGAAAAGCGTGATAAAATGAGGAAACTAGTTTGTGGTTGTGCACAGCTTACAAAAGCCAGAGAGTTCCTTACCTACGATAAAGTAATCGATTTATGGCAAAAAAACGGGCCTGTGGCTGCGAAACTCTTAACGTGGGTTAGAAATCAACAAGATGGCGATGAAGTATTTTTTCGTGATGACTGGGATGGCTTTATATCCATTAACAAGAATCAAACTTTAACACTGCGGTTACCGGGTGGCGGACAAACTTTAGTGATCGAGACTGACTACGTTGAAGAATATCCCATTGAAGAAGACTCAAAGATAACAATGGTCCACATAACAAGTGAAGGTTTACAATTGGATGTTACGTTCAAGGAGTTTCACTGCTGGTCTTCAGTTTCATTTCACGACGATTATGGTCAGCCCAAATACTTGGATTGTGTGGATTTAGATGATGATGTACATCTATCGAAATACGATGCTAAATTTGCGCCATTAAGACCAGTAATTCATATTCTTCAAAAAGAACTTGGCGAGACTGTTCCTCCATTAACAAGCTATTTCTTTATTTGGCTTTGTTACTTTTTCCCTGACAAATTAAACTTGCATGAAGAACATAAACTCATCTTTAAAGATGCTGCAAGGAACAGAAAGCCCACTTATGCCTCTATTCAGCCTTGCCTGGATGAATACCACAAGGTTCAACAGTTTGAAACCACCTTCAGGAAGCTGTTCTCTGAATGGGAGGATGACCAATCAAACGAATCATACAATGCCAGGATGATTGCAGAAACAATCCATTTGTTAGCTCAGAGATCACAAGTAGACACACTTAAAAGTCTGGGAGAATATTTCCTTCCGGCTGATTGAGACAAAGCTTACCCGGCGAGCAGAGGTTTCTTTTCGGGCATAGCTTTTAGCATTTATGAAATCTTTTGCATCACTGTTAGTTGTGTAGTTGGGGGTGTAAACAAACCAAGTACACGACTGACGCAAACAACTTCATAAATGCTAAAAGCGATGTCAGAAAAAAATGTCTGCTCAAAGCATAGACAAAACTAAGTGGACTAGCAAGACATAAAGTTTAGAAAATACAATAGTATTGAAACTCTATCTGCATCCACCTTTGTACAACAGCAATTTTTTCATAATGGCAAATTTTCTTAGTCTTAAAGGTGACCACTACATAGAGGTTGAACTGTATGAAAAATTACAACAAGTACTGTAACAAAAATAAAAGTGCATGGATTGCTTACTGTAATAACATAGGCAGTAAATTAATGTACGGTTTTGCCACAGGGTACAACT
The DNA here is from genome assembly GCA_964035705.1 of Porites rus. NCBI lineage: Eukaryota > Metazoa > Cnidaria > Anthozoa > Scleractinia > Poritidae > Porites > Porites rus. Next base: position 13,661,269 of record OZ037999.1, read on the forward strand.
CTGCGTTTAGTTGTGTTAAAAGATTTACATTAAAGTTCTGTTGCATTAAAATAAAATCACTGTTACCTACCTTGATTCACCATGGCCATACCTTAAAATCTTCCTGACACTGTTCCTACATAGCCTGCGCCACAGACAAAACTAAATTCTGGTTAAGTCCATCTTGTTTTGGGTTTTGTATCAGGATGTGAGTATGCGCTTAGTAGTTACAAATGCCATTGTCAATTTGCGTATCGAGATGAAAGGAAATTCAGAATGCAATTCTGGTAGTTTGTTGAGCCTGCTGGGTGACCAGAACAAGCATATTAGCACTGCTTCGCAGATGCTACTAACCAAGGTTAAATTACGTCTGCGACGCAGGCTATTGCTGCATAGCTGTCGCCCTTTAACTGGTTAAATAAAATGGCCCTAATTCCTTGATGCAGTTAAAACTCCAAATGTAACCACAGGACTGTAAAAATACCAAACTTTTCGCTGTCAAAGGACCATTTTGGAACCTTAAGTCACCACTATTAGGTCATTTTTTTGTGAATTTCCATTGTTTTTAACCCTGTAAGTACCCACTTCACACAGTCTTATTTTGTTCACTGTCCGTATGTATTATTTGACTCAGAGTATGTGAGAAACCTTTAGTGACAACATGGCACTGCTGGTTTTGTAGCTCAGAAACTGTGTGCCCATAAAATTCTCTCGGAAAAGAGTACTTGTTTCAGACCTGTTCCTGGTAGAGAGATCCTAAGCAGCACCGTAAACTTGGGCATTGTGGGTGACCCCTTATGGGAGGTGCTACTGTACTTGTCTTTCTCCAATAGAGCGGTTTTCACTTGACTGTCATAAAACCAAAACCAAAGTAAATACACTAGCCAACCAAAGGGCGTAGTAAAACCAAAACCAAACCAATTCCTCAATTACTTTCGAAAGTCAAGTGAAAACCGCTCTAATTGGATAAAAGTGAAAAAAAAGCATTTGAATGTTAAACTGATCCACCAAGATTAGCACTAGCTACCTGCAAGCTATCAACTTGTAAAAAAGTAAAATCAAGAAAATAAAAATATTGTTCTGGTATAATGTGAATACACATTGACTTTGGACTGATAATTTTTACATATTGTTCAAAGAGTTGTAAGGACCTGTGATTATGCCTACTTCAGCTCGATGTAGTCATGCAAATAACTACAACAAATGTTAATTATCAGAGACCTAAAGGATTTTGACCTTTGTAGTAACTATTCACATTAATGTGTTGCCTCTCTTTTCCTTGTAGTGATGTGAAAGACACCCCCTTGCCTAATCCTTTGAATGAAATCGTAGACCACATCAAGTGAGTAACCTAATGAAGTTTTTATTCAACTTCATCTTAATTATCTGGGATGGATCCGGGAAGTTTTTTTGCAAATGTCCAAACTTAATATGCTCTCTGTTGACAATTTTTTTCATAGCCTGTTAACAGCAGTATAGCATTTCCAGCCTTTCTTGCTGTTACTCTTTGACTTTTTGGAGTTAATGATTTCTGTGATCAGTTGTAATGCACTCTCATGATCTATTATGTTTCTGGTGTGATGGGTGCATTTAGAGGGTTTGGGCCCCTTTGACCCATCCCCAGGAGGGGGCGGGGGGGGGGAGTACTATAGGAATTTCTGGGTGAAGATGTACCACTAGGACCTGTAACCCTTAACCTATAGCAGAGCTAGTTCAACTAAATTTTGCTACCCTATACTATAGTAAACTCCACAAATTCCCCCTATCCTTGGGTAGCTGTTTCCCTAGTCTAGATAAAATCTTCAACCAACTGATCAGTTTCCTGAAAAATGATACCCTTTTCTAGACCCAAACGCTCTGATTTATATACCCTATCCTAGAGTAAACTGCTTGAAAACCATACCCTTCACAGTGGCACATACCTATATAGCCCAAATATGATGGCAGTAGCCCCCCCGACCCATCCTTCCCTGGTTCCGTTGTCCTGTTATTATTACTGCAGCAATGGATAGTCTAATAAGGAAAATTAAACTACCTTATTGGCACTAAATTTCATAGGTACTTAATTTCGCGATTTTAACAAGTAAACATGGGAAAAAGGCATTAAATTTTGCGATTTAAGCATTCTCAACTTCATTCTCTTTTTTTAAAAAGTCTGAACCTTTAAGAAAATTAGGTAAACTGGAACAAGCAATTTGTGAAATCTTTGCAATCTAACCACATTTCACTCATTGAAGATACAAAATGGAGCTTACCAGTAAAACCAGAAAGCAATTTGTGTTTGTTGATACACATCATTGCCATTACATGTCAACTGTTCTTTGAATTTTCTATAATGGGTATTAAATTTTCAGAGCTTTTCAATTTCGTGAGGATTTATTGTTGCTGTTCTTTAATTTTGCGAAATTTAAGGCCCATGAAATTAAGTACCAATTAGGTATAAACAAATTAATATTTGCCTGTATGAAACTTTTAAAATCCCTGAATGTATCACTCTTTGCCTTCCATTCATATCAAAAGTGCTGCTGAAAGCAAAACAATAAAATATTACATTCACTATTTTCACATTGCTTATAATAAATACTCCTTGTGTACCCCCCTCCCCCCCAAAAAACTTACTTAACCATTGTTTTCTATTTCTCCTGTGTATCACAGTTGTCCCAAGAGAAAGCAAAAACAATGGTTATGCAAAATTTTGGGAGGTAGACGAGGTGTAATATTCGCAATGTGAAAAATTGAATTCCTGGAGTTTGGGAACAAGTAAAAGTGTCTTAAGTGCAGTCTTCCTTTGCCTTTTTGTCCCGTGCCAACAGTTTGTGTTCCCTGCTTGTACCATCCTTTTAAATGTGCATGCTGTCACAATAGCCTACACATAACACCATCCCTCCTTTCCAGGCTGAGAGGAAGGTTTGGTTAGAAGGATAGCTTTGCTACAAAATCTGTGTATATAATATGGTTAATTGTGTTTTGTGTGCTTAAGCTCACCCTTTGGTATCTCTGTAATGGTAATAGATAGAGATGGATTTTTTACTTCGGCGGAGCGCGAAGTAAAGGTTCCGCGACGCTCAGGAATGTATCAAAGTTACAATTTTTTGACAAGATTGGGCATGCAAAGTCTGTTGGTTTTCGGTTTTATTCGGCTATTTGACGAAGTGAGAGCCGAATTAATTCGAGATATCTCGAGATCACTTCGATTTCTTGGATTTATTCTTTAACTTTTTCGAGGAAGAAATAATTATTATTTTGGCTTTCCCGGGGTTTGAACCGACTCACCTGTGTGACCCGTCAGATCACAGGAGACTCTAAGTTGAGGGATTAGCCGATTGCGCTACTGCGACCCAAGGTAGTTTGGGTTATGAAAAATAGTTATGAAATGATGCACTAGTTTCGGGACAAGATTGGGCGTGCCAGTTGGTGACTTTTCGGCTTGTTTCAACTATTTCACGAAATGAGACCGGACTACTTAGTGATATCTTGAGATCACTTCGAGTTTAGTCTTTAATTACTCGAGGAATAAATAGAGGATATTTTGTTGCCGCACAGAGACACGAAATTTCTCTTCGAGTGTTAAAAAAATTTCACGAGTGAGCCCTCCTTTCGAACTGTTTTATGATGAATTTAAAGTTACAAAATGCTGCAAAAAGACATTTTGTCTTTGTTGAGTGTTACGTAGTAAAATTGTTTTCATGCGTTGCGTGACTTTCTCGAACGTTCTCTACGTTTTTGGATTAGCCATGAATAATTAATTAGGGCATGTTTACATTTCAGCATGAGTCAGCAGATTTGCATCAGTTACTGAAATCATAAAATATGTCGAAAAGCTACTACTATTCGCCTGCTGTTTAGTATTTTCTAGAACCTTATGTCAAACGGTATACAAGTTCCAAGCGAGTTCTTTTGAAGAACTAAGTTTTTTCCCACGAGCTGGACTGCTGTGTTTAGTCAAGTGTGACGAAGGTCGATTTTCAGGTATTGTGCTTACAAGTTCGCGGAAGCCCTAAGATATCTGAAGTTCAAGTGAGAGTTTGTTATTATTGGTAGAGGCTGTTTAGTTTTACTCAAAGTTCAAGTCAAGTTTGTGTTGGTGGATGCTGTGTTTTAAAGCTCTGTAAAGGCTATGTTCCTTTGTTGTTAAACTTCCTTGTGTTAATCCGACATCCCTGCGTACTGATAGTCGGTGAATAATTATCCTCAAAACATTCGAACTCGTGACTTTGAGTTTTAGCCAATTCCATGCTCAACGTAATTGACTCCTTACCCATTCCTTACATATCTTTAATCAGTACATGAGACTGCTATGCTGTTTATGAAGCCTGATGTGACTAAGAAAAATAGAGAATTGTTTTTTTTAGAAGGATTTGTATGGAGTCATCAGAGCATAACTGGGCTAATATCTCGGAGACAATTTGTCCCGAAATGCTAGTTTTTGGCAAGTAGGCCTCTTGGATGTTGCTCTTTTCAGAATATCCTGACAAATCCCATAATGTCACAAATTAACAGCTTACTCTTGCCATATTTGATTCCTTACTATTCCTCCGCATTTACAATTAATTAGTTCCACAACCACGACGCCGAAGTGTACGCTCCGTAGCGTCTTGTTTAAAACAAAACTAATATATGGGTTGTATGTTTTAAGGAAATATGTCAAGGAACAGAAAGATCATAAGGATGAGATTTCTAGAGCATCTGGAAGTGCACTGGATAAAGTGAGAGAAGAGACCCTAGCTCTAAGACAGGTACTCCTCTGACTTGGTAACCTTAGCTTTCTTTCCACTTATATTTTCTTTATATTGTTCATTATTTGCATTGCTAATTTAGGGGCTGACCATTTAACGTTTGAGAAGTTCCCCCACCCCCTTCCTATTTTTTGGTGTTAACAGAAAGACAATTTTTTTTGCTTAAAGACTGTTTGCACTATATGAAGCATTTTTTTAATACCCCTCTCCTTGCAATTATGACATGTTTATGGATATTTTTTGCAGGCTTTAGCTCTGGTATCTAACAGTATCCAGAGAGATGGATGTGCTGTTGAGAACCTCAAAATGGATGTATCACAGGTGCAGTACTAAATGTCTTAAGCTTAAACACTAACATGTGATAAAAAATATGTAGGAAGGGTCGCCAAGGTAGACAAAGGTGCTAGTTCGATATTTCTTTGTCTAAGAAGAGTACAGCTAAATGGAAGCCATGAGGGCAAGAGGAATAATTGTTTTAGTAAAATCCAACAAGTTGGTCAAAAATATCGAGACAAAACAACTTTAGTTAGCAAAACGCGATTCAGCCGTCATTCTTTTGGTTTTCACAGCAGGCACCTTTCGCTACTAGTGGGCTATAACATACAGCCTAGTAGTAGCTCAACTAATCAGAACGTAGGATTGACAATAGACCACTAATTGGATTTTACTAATTAATGATAGACTCTATCAATCAATCACGATTGTAACACTTCATTAGGACTGATTCGGGATGGTTTATTCACGTCCTGGATTTGTTTTTTGTCTTGGCTGCATGACCTACAACTTCTTGTACTTGAGCTTTTCCAGTTTGCATTTTAGTTCTTAATGGAGAACTGATACCACCATCTTCGCTAAATCTAATAATAGTCTATGAGTTCCAACCTCGTTACCAGGGTTCTTTCCTACCCGTCCCTACGGAGCGAGAGAGACGGGTAGGAGAGAGAACCTGGGAACGAGGTTATATAGGCCCCTCCTCTCAAATAAGCCCCCTGTCGCTATTAAGCCCCTCCCCAAACAGTTAAGAAACCAAGAAAAAGACTAAATCGAACCCCTCCGTGGCGTAGGAATTACCGCTTATGGTGATTTTAAACGGCTGCCGGAAGTAGAGCTGTCCGCTTACCTGAGTTTCCTTCTTTTTCTTTTTTGCTTTGCAAAATGAATGAATGAATGACTTAATTTAAACACGGTTATCTCATCAGCACTGCAAACACTATTTTTGATAAAAATCTATCTACTATAATACATTAACATTATTCAGTAAAGACTGAGAGTAGGTAAATAGGTAGGTTACAGTGTTATAATGGATGTTCGATTGTATGAACCATGGGCGGAAATACAGTCGAGCCTCCACTAACGGCCACCTCTCTACAACGGCGATTTTTTTGGCGGACAGTCCACACATTCACTCTTGTTTGAACCTCTCTACAATGGCCACTTTCTTCTGTCCCCAAGGGTCCCCGAAGTGGCCGTTTTAGAAAGGTTCAACTGTATCAAAACTCTCCGCGAACCTTACCTCGCAATTCAGCAAATTTGATTCTATTACATCTGAACAACAGAGGTCCTATTTTTGCACGATTTGTATTTTAGGAGCTGAAGAATTCTGAAATTGCTCAGAGAACGAACGACATTCCTCCAGCGCTACAGCATGAAAATATGGCACCACAGGAGTATTTTCAACGTCTGGTGGAGACATTTGAAGAAAGGATGCTAATGTATAGAAAGCAGATTGAAATCATGGAGAGTCACATGGCGTCACTATCACAAGGCCAAACGTTAACTCCTCAAGGTGCGAAATAAGCTGAGGCAGGGGTATATATCCACGAAATGGTGTCATGCTCACCCAGTGATGTCTGAAATTTCCGCAGAAACCCTGCCACAGCTTTGCTTACTTGCATTGTCCCTATGTTTTACATTATGTATCTTTTATAAACTTCTAAACGTTTTGACTTTTTAAGCACATCTCATTCCTTGTTGAAAAAATTAATGTCAATTGTTGTTTAATTAAGGTAGCTTAAACAACGGCGACGATAGCATATGCTTTACTAGCCCGCGTTGACAAACTATCACCGCATTGTTTCCTCCCAAACAGGAAAGCCCCTCAAAATCTCACTAATGCTGCCAGTTTGGCCTTCGAGTACTCGCATGAACGGGTTTCATTGTTTTTTTCTATGTCCTGTTGTTAACTTGGGGCTTTTAATTGAATTTGTTAACCCTTCTTCACCCTTACCATTTTCTAGATCTCTCTGATGTCATGCACAAGCTCCATGAAACATTTATCGCCTTAGCAGCACAGCTTCATGAAATTCACGAAGCCGTCAAGGTAAAGCATGGTTTCGTTATAAGGCAACCAGCTAACCCGTTTTAGGGTCTTAGGTAGTCGGAACGAGCAAAAAAGAAAGCGAGCGCAGAAAAAGGAAAGTCAGAGGACTGGGAAGAAAGGTGGAATGGAGAGAACTTTTCCGCCCTGTTTTTTCCCAGTCCTTGTCTGTTGTGTCCAGGCAATTATGGTTTCCTTTGCCCAGGCCCTATACGGCTTTTTCCCAGGCCTTCTCGGTCAATTCACTTTGGTGACGTAACCGAGGAAAACAGGTGGTCCACGTGTCACGAAACGTATATTGGCCGCGCGGAATAATGAGGCTTTGAGGACTGGGTAATGATTTCCCTAAATTGTTCTGATTACTTCCCAACACGTCAGAATTATATACATATGATCGTCGCGGTTGCCTAAAAACAGCTTGAGGCGGAGCAGACGATGAAATGGGAACTACGCTTTAGGTTTTGGTATTTTTAAGCAAACAGGACTCATAAACGTCCTAAAAAAGGATCCACATTGTACGAGCTCTGAACAAAGAAAACATCAGTTTAATAATTATGCTGCAGACTAAACCTTTACCCATAAATTAGTTCAGCTTTCGCTTTAAAAGGACACTTATATTGTCATCAGGAGTAATGTGAATGAAAAACAAAACAGATTTATTGTATCAGTAGCAACAAAAAATGTTCTCGGTTTTTTTGTTTGTTTTGTTTTTGTTGTTGTTTTTGTTGTTTTTTTTTTTTAAGAAATACCCTGGGCACGCACTTAAGTTATTTACCGTGGTCTCTTACCGCGGATAATGATTTGGAAGTGAATCGCAACTTAAATAATAAACCTTACCTTTTCAACTAGTTTTATTGAGTATTGGATAATTTTCGATTTTTTCCGTTTTAAGAATTCTCGTGAAAATCATACAAACATGTCTCTTGATCGTACATTATTGACCTTTCTTTCTTTCTTTTTTTTTTCATCTGAAATGATTTTTTGTTTTCTTTTTTCTCCCGAGGATATTAGCTTATTATTCAAGGTGATATAAATCTAAGACTATATTGTTTAAATTCTTTCTCCATACAGTTTTTTGGAGACTCCAATATTACTGCCCTTTTCAAAAACACACGAACTCTGAAGTTCAAAAGTCGCCTTCACAACTGGGCGTTTTTCACTGCCGTCAATCATAATTACGATCACAAGCAACGAACCTTAAAACACAAACACACAAAACGGATCGAAATCCACCAATCACAAACCATGACCTTTTAAATCCGTTGAAGTAAACTTCTGTTTCCTAAGAGATCCGCTAAGATGACTGACGGCAACGAAAAATGCAAACGTCAGTTGGCTTTTGAACCTCAGGATTCGCGTGTTTATGAAAAGCGCAGTAAGAGCTTGAAGTTCTTCTCCATGCTTACGCAAAGATGATTAAGGCTAGAAAATGATGACTATCTGAAACATTTTTTTTTATTGCACCAGGTTCAAAAGGAACAATATCTTAACTACAGAAGAGCTTATTTCAAGGACACCACAGATGTATTTTCAAGCGTGTTAAAGGATCTATCGAAGACAAGTAAGCATATTGTCTATGTTGTAGTTTAATTTTATCCTTGCTTTGAAATTCATTTTTCTTCTTTCGTGGCTTATTTTTGGCTATATCAGATATCAGAATGTCCATTTATCACTTCAGACGATTTTAAATTTTATTATTTGAGGCACTGACTCGCTTCTAAATTTTTCTACGATTGGCGCTTTAACTTTCCTCTTATCCTCTTTGTTCCTTAGATGCAGAATTTAGCCTTGGTCCCAATCCTTTTCGTGTATTATCCAATAATTCAGCGTCTGCTTCGTCAACCGCCACAAATATATCAGGTATTGAATTTACTGGATACTTGGTGCGTGTGTTCTCTATTGAAAGCGGCTTACAGCATATCGTAACAATAATAGCAATATCATGATTGCTTTTTACCTGTAATTGCCTACAAGGGTTTTTCCACCGCGTCAAGTTCTTTTGCCCTCCATGGTAGATTTTGATCAATTTAGGTTTCTATGAAACTGCCGACCTACCCCTCCCCTAAGCTAACATTAACACTTACTTCTCGTTAAGGGCAAAATGATGGCTTAGGGTAGGAGTAGATGGGCAGTTTCTCAGAAACGTAAAATGATTCGTAGATTTTATGACCCATTACCGCTCTCTGCTCACCCAATGAACTTTTTAAAGAATTTCGCAAAACACACGAAGTTTGATCATTAAAACCAAGAGCCATATTATGGCTCTTGTTAAAACCCAGTATACTGGGACATATTGCAAAAATGCCAAGAAGAGTTCGAAGGTGATTTCCATCCATTTCACAAAAATTGCGGGGTGGGTGGGGGAGGTCGGCAGTTTACTAATACCGGTATTGCTTTGAAGTTCCCAACACCTTTGACTTCCATTTTACATCTACATCATGACTTAGCAAAGGCTGTTTATCACGCCGAGAACTATATAAATCTTGTGGAATTGCTTATAAGTGATAAAGCCGACTTGATAACGATTTTGGTACATTTTTGCCACCTTAGGGATTGGCAGTTTTCAGACAAACCCTGCTGGTTTAACAGGTTCTTTGGGGACAGCAGGAACAGCGTCTCTGGGAAATCCATTTGGCGCCACCACAGGACTCGGTAGTACCAGTCTAACATCAGGCTCCACATTTGGAACACCTCTCGGGACCAACACTTTAGGACCCACGGGTCTCGGAGCGACCATCACTGGATTTGGGACCCCAAGTCTTACCGGAGGATTTGGTACCCCTGCACTTGGGTCCTCCACAGGAGGAGTTTTTGGTTCCACCGGGACAGGACTTGGGGGAACCAGTTTTGGCACCGGAACTTCAGCGTTTTCTGCACAACCAAAGTTTCAGCTTCAAAGGCCACCGGCTGGTAACAAGCGAGGCAAAAGGAGATGAAACAAGCAGGATGTATGTTGTTTTAAGCACGCAATTGAAGCTACTTGTGTTGAACATAATATACTCGATCTACGTACGCATGCATAAGGGTTCTTTAGACGGTTTTGATTTTATACCCAACATGCTGCAGTTTAGCGCGTAAACGAAAACATTGAAGGGGGTTCAATATTAACGTTTACGGACGACTTTTCATGCAACGCCTTTATTATGTTTTCGCGAATAAATTATACGTCCTTATGCACGTGAAAATTACTTGACAGTGGAAATCCATCTTGACAGCAGAATGTTAGAGCAACCTTAGTTCGAACTCCTGGTACAATGCCCGAAAATACAAGGTAGCAAAAGTGACAATTAGTTTAGCAAACAATGGCGAGTGTGTACGGCGTTTAGAATCGTGAATCAGGAGGAAAGCGTGGACCCGTCGCCCGCTATATGAGAAGCTCTTAATAGTATTTCTTGCCCCTTTTTAAGCGCGTGAATCAAGATTCCACGTTCGGGTCATGACTGACGCTCGCCGGACAAACGTATCTGAAAAGTAATGCCTCTTCTACGGGCGTTTGCTTTTGGTTGGATTACCGTAAACATGCATATTTATTGAGAGAGTGGCGACGCCCCAAGACACGCCCAGTCACAGGTTACGTGTGACCACCTACCAATTTTAATCATTTTCTCCTTTATAGCAGGGACTTACCTCACGCGCATTAAAAAAGCATTTTTTGAATGTAAAGTTAAGCACTTCTGTTGAAAATGATAATGAGTATGCTTAGACTATCTTGAAATGAATACTATAGTGGAACCTCTCCTTTGGGACACCTCCATTCAGGGGACACAATATTTGGTCCCGGAAATGTTCACATACCCGGTGATTTTTGCATTTGCTACCTCTATTGAAGGGACACCTTTATTCAGGAGAAGGGACACTTTTTGTAGGCCCCAAAACCTGGGTGTAACTTCCGATCAGAGGACACCTTAGCAATCAAAAAGTGATCAAGTTTAAGTGTTCATTAGTCACAATGACGACTGAATAACTCATGTACTGCACTTGTGCGAATTCAACACATTACATTGCAGAGATAGGTTATTCATGATCTTTTTGCACTATCTAGCTTCTTGAAATAATGACTGCAGCAGATTCCACAGCCTGCGAGAACAGACGCCTATTTTTTTTACTCTAATGAAGATTTGTTATTTGTTGGTTAATTTTTTAACAAGCCCCAGCCCAACCTCCATTCAGGGGACACTTGCCTTGGTCCCGAGGGCGTCCCCTGAATAGAGGTTCCAGTGTAATTGATAAAATGAATTTCTGTTGTATCCGCGGTATTTTGTTAATTTGGCTTACCAGTAATTTAGCTCACAGAGAACAGTATGATATGGTTCATCATCATGTCTCTTCATTTAACAATGTTGTGTGTGTGGGGTTCCCCAAAGCTCTCTTTTTTGGCCCTCCCCTTTTCCTCTATTACATCATTGATCCTTTTCACTCTTCAAGTCGCCTCTCATTAATCCTCTTTGCGTATGATAGTGATATATTTTTACGTCATTAAGAGACCTGGCTAATAAAGCAAATATTAATCAAGAGCTCTTTCTTGTTTCCTCTTGGTTTGATGCAAATAAACTCACTCTCCACCCTAAAAAGTATACTTTCATTATTCTTATGTATTATTTTTTCCACAGCGCAAACAGATTATGCCGTCAGGATAAATATCTTAATAAATAACTCTCCTATAGTCCGTGTGCAGAAGGCATATTTCTTGGAAACCTGTCTTGGAAACTCCACATCGCTGCTATCTACGATAGTCTTAGCAATATTATGTAAATCAAGGCGATATCTACCTTCGGATACCTTAAAACTTTATATAATTCTCTCTCTTACCATATGTCAACTGCTGTAATCTGGTGTGATTATTCGTGCAATAGCCTGCGTAGCTGGCGGGATTGCCGGAGGAGTGCTGCTGTTTTTTTTTGCAGCGGAGCGCCGGAGCCGCGAAAAGTTTGGGAGCAAGTCAAATTGAAATTTTCCTTTGCGGCTCGTATTCCGCGCGTAACAATCCCGCCAGCTACGGAAGCTATCCGTATAATCACCCTATCTCCAGTCCTCCACGTACAAATTCTAACCCTCTCTTCAACAAGCTTAATATTCTTTCTCTTTATTCAGTCTTTAAATTCCATGTCTCCTTCTTCGTCAAATTTCAATAACTCTCCAGGGGTAGGGTCGGAGGAATTCGAACCATCCTCAACATATCGGACAACTGTTACTTTGTCACTAAACACAACAGACGAAAGTGTTAGAGAAGTGTACTTTACGAGTAGAACGTCACATGTCGGTTTTGCGCATCATCTAAGCAAGGGTCTACGTAGTAGAGACTAATGAAGTGTCTAGGAAGAGGGGAAATAATTTGCATTAACGGTATGCACAAGTTGGACTCACCCTCTCCTCCCTTCCCTGAAGGATGAAATTCTTCGATCCGCCCCTTCTTTACCAGCTTCTCTCTCCTCCTTTGGACGCTTTAATCATAGTTATCACACTTACTCGACTCGTTCTCGCTCCGACATACGTAAACTTTCTCTTACGTACGCTCGTGTACTTCTTGTGTCGTATCTTTTGCCTCAGATTTATTTGTACAATCTTCCTTTCCATTACTTGTTGCTCAGATCTCATCTTGTTTGTCAAAACCTTTTTTAAAACTCCAGGTCTACATGGCAGCCCATGGGTAGTAAAAAGAGTAGACTAGTATCCATGGGCAGTCATAGGCCACTGATGGTAAAATACACCGGTTAAAAATACTAAAACAGCAAGTCGAAAGTATAGTTGTTGCTTGACTGGGAGCCAGCGCAAGCCTTTTAACAAGGGAGTAATGTGATCGAATTATCCAGCCCCGCTCACATATTCTTGAACCTTCGCCAAATTCAGCCTCAATATTCTTAACATAAAAAATTCTCATATAAAAAGAGGAGTAGGTGAAATACTTAGTCCCTAGGCCTTTTACCACTCGTTGTCTATGTTGTGGTTCAATTTTATCCTTGGTTTAAATTTTCTTTTCTTTTGTTTCAAACTCATTATCATACATTACCATACCCAAAAACAAAAGAAAGTAAAATTTAAACCGAGGAGAAAATTGAGCCACAACATCTATACTCCGGGGTCCTAAAAAATAAAGACAAAAGAGCAATTGAAACCTTACTCATTAGCATTTTAATTATACAGCTGGTCCCAGCTGTTCAAAATGTGAATAACGCTATCCTCTGGATAAGGGTTAATTTCCACTGACGCGTTTTTGGCTACGCACGTTAACGCACGTAAATTTCAATCACGCAAATTAAATAGAGTCAAGATAAAAAGTGCTAAGCTTAAACTAGAAGTTGAGCGAGGTTCAAATTTTACTCTTACGAGCGACCTTTCATGCATTTCCTCTGTTTTATTTGCGAACGTAAATTTTACGCTCGTACTCACGTAAAAATTACGCGACACTGGAAATCAACCCTAAGTCTCTACGAGTGGATAGCGCTTTATCCGCTGGATAGTGATTCATCCGGTGAATAGCTATAGCGCTATCCAACGTTTGAACAACTGGGACCTGGTAGTTTAAAATCGAGTCTTAATCCGATATTGTCAGCATGGCTATTATCACTTGAATTTTTAAAAACTGCCCAACAAGGATTAATGTGGATCGTTTCAAATAAGACAAACTGTCCAATTTAGGAAAAATAGGACAGCGTGTATGAGCCAATCAAATCCATGAAAATACAAAAGGTAACATAAAGTAGCCAATCAGCTTAAAGCTTTGCGTAAGCACCGTAAACGGACCGTGCTACCTCATTTGCGCATTTAACAAAAAAACTATTATAATAAAATAAAGTAGCCAATCTTACAATATGAATCTCTCATGAACTTATATTGTCTACGAATTATGTAAAGATCATTTTCACGTATCTAAGTAGTCGTATCTACAAAAACTGCAGTTATTTGAGTCGTTTAATGTAAACAACGACACGGTGCAATAGGTTATCAATGACATTATTTGAAAATAGTGAAGAGCCATCTTAGCGACGCCTTTTGCAATTAGCAAATTCGAAATCAGTTTGATCCGGTCCACGCTTTTGTGGCTGATTCAACTGTGTACGGTCATGATCAGGCGCCTGCTGCTGGAAATCCAAAACTCGCTGCACATAAGCTAACAAACGCGACAATTTCGTGACGTTGGCATGATCAGGTCCAAACTTATTCAATTCGATACACAGAGCACGTTGACAATACTCTTTGGCCTGCTGATAGTCGCCCAGGTCGCAATGTAGGAAACCCATGTTACGGTAAGTCCTCGCGACGTCAGCATGGTCGGGTCCAAGCTTATTCAGTCGTATGGACAGGGCACGTTCATAATAATTCTTGGCCTGCTGATTGTCACCCAGTTTGTGATGTAGGGTACCCATGGCATGGTAAGTTCTCGCGACGTCAACATGGTCGGGTCCAAGCTTATTAAGTTGTATGGACAGGGCACGTTCATAATACTTCTTGGCCTGCTGATTGTCACCCAGGTAGAAATGTCGGATACCCATGTTACGGTAAGCAGTCGCGACGTCAACATGGTCGGGTCCAAGCTTATTCAGTTGTATGAACAGGGAAAGTTCATCATACTTCTTGGCCTGCTGATTGTCACCCAGGCTGTAATGTAGGATACCTATGTTATGGTAACTACGCGCGACGTCAACATGGTCGGGCCCAAGCTTATTCAGTTTTATGGACAGGGCACGTTCATAATACCTCTTGGCCTGCTGATTGTCACCCAGCTTGTAATGTAGGGAGCCGATCTTATTGTAAATATCCCCGACCCACATAACATGTTTGGGCCCTGTCCTTATCGTATTGTCTTCAATGAGTCTTAAAGGTACACTGAAATACTTCATTGCGGACGCGTACTCACTATGTAACCAGCAAACTTCACCAAGCGTCTCAAAATTATTTATATACTTGTGTACATTAGTGGTGTTTTTGATGAGAACGAATTTCTCTTCAGTAGAAATATGGATAATGTTTGTAATTTCTACAGCTAGAGTTTTTAAATGTGGAACAATATGTTTGCTTCCAACTACGGAATCCTGATTTCGCAGGGTCTCTGGTATTGCTTCACGAATGTATTGACTGCATGACCCAATTGCGACACAAGCAACCCGGGCATGTTCATTAGCCTCTATTTGGTCTTTGACTAAACGCTTGACAATATCTTGTACCACCTTGTGTAAACGAATGTTGACATCATCGGCATCATCCTCTTTTTCGATTAGCAACAAAGAGGACCCTTGAATCTGAATGCCTATCTCCTCTTCATCCAATTCTTTATCAGCACTTACAACGTAAGTGGTTAACACGTCTAACCTCAATGGCTCTGGTGCACAAAATGCAAGAAAAGTAAAAGCGTGCTTCATTATTTCATCAGAATCCATTACCGTTTCAAGAGTTATCTTGGTCGCTAAAGTCATAGAGTTTGGGTAGATATTGTTTACATTGGCAAGTTCCTTTTCAGTGAGTTCACGTTTGCCTTTCTCTAGTTTTTCTAAGTACTCCTCCCAGCCAAAGTTTGGATTGGTATTTCGCACCTTTCTCACGTACACTCCTGCACTGGCTAGTGCAAGTGGCTGGTAATCCAATGCGTGGGCTACGTTTTCTCCCATGTCATTGTCAGTGATTCCAGAGAGCTCGGTTAGAAGGCAAATAGCATCAGCAGGCTCCATGCCTTTGCTTATGGAGATGTGGGATGTGAAGGAACTATCTGGAGGGATACAGGAGCAATCCTGCGTTGTGATAAGCAGCTGGCCTTTGCCC
This sequence comes from Porites rus, assembly GCA_964035705.1. Classification (NCBI taxonomy): domain Eukaryota; kingdom Metazoa; phylum Cnidaria; class Anthozoa; order Scleractinia; family Poritidae; genus Porites; species Porites rus. Next base: position 13,677,055 of record OZ037999.1, read on the forward strand.
CACTGCTCATTTCCACTCTCAGGAAGAAACTGACCTATCCAATGAAGATTTGTGACATTGTCAATCACTAGAAGCCAAGATAAGTAAAGGTGAATTTTTGTCGCAATTAAATCTTTGATAATGGCTATTTTCCGTTCATTATTTAGATCCTTGGAGTTTTCTGTGGTATTTATAGTAAACTCGGGGCAGTGCATTTTTCTTGCCAGTGACATGTATGATGTTAAAAGCGTTTCTTGGTTTTCAGCACTTAAAGTCATTACAAATGACGGAGCAGTTGCGTCTTTGCTGGCTTCTTTGAAGAATTTCTCAGCAGCAAGTCCAGCCAGCTGTGATTTGCCACTCCCTGGATTGCCTGAAATATAACAATAACTTAAAGTGTTCTCGTTAGCCTTCGTTAAGTTTAACAGCTTCTGTGTTACTTCATCAACGTGACAATCGCGACTTGCGATCACATGGGGAGGTCTGGGTGGAAGGACGCAAAATGGATCTACTTCGCGTTGTAGTTGCTCTTCAAAGACCTTGCGTTGTTCTTCAGTATCCTTAAGTTCCACACACTTCTCTTGAAACTTGTTTTTTTCTTCCTGAAGTGCCACATCTTTCTCCTGCAATTTAGTACCTTTGTCTTGAAGTTCAGCATCTTTCATCCGAAGGTCTTGAGTAAGTTTCTGATTACTTGTCTTCACATTTTGCAATTCATCGGTGGGAAAACTCTTCTGCTTACTTACTGTTTGGATTTCAACAGTAGACAGGCCAAGAGCTCGAAATGCTGACTCCACTTTTGCAACAGTGATTTTGAAGTCTGCATTTGAGAACTGGCCTCCTGTCATGTGAGCGTAGTCTTCATTTCGAAACTTTCTGAGATCATCAACATTGGTTTTGATCAGTGGACTCAGTCGATGTCCGATAGAATCAGAGAACAGGATGGCATAAAATAGCATAGTACAGTCCCACTGCGCCCTGTCTCCATTTACCATTGTGGCCAACAGTCGGGCATGTCTTCTTTGATTAGCTGGAGACTCACTGTTTTTAAAGTCCAGGCCATTTTGAGGGGTGTCCTTCCATTCTCCAAGTGTTGCCTTGTAACGATTGTCCCATTCCTGCTTGAACAGTAATCGTAAAGCCTGGGACAGTATGTCAGTGGCTATGTGACAAACCCGGAAATAGTTCAGCTGTTCTTCCGAGTAAACTGTAGAGGCCATTCGGTAACAGAAGGAGGGAGCAGTCTTGAAACCTGTTTCAAAAAAAAGTTTCATACAAAGAATTTACCAAATAAATTAAACGATCATTGCCTACCACTACGTGTATACTGCAGGGGTAAGAGAATTTCGGTAATACTTTTATTTACTTAGAATAGCCTAGAGAAAAAATAAACAAGTGTTCAGACAGCCTAAATAATAATACATATGCCGATAAAGAATTTTGAAATAACATGGAAAGTGCACAGCTGACCACAACACATGTTGCTCCGATCGACTTTACCGAAAACGCCGTCAGTTGCAGAACTACACATTTCAAAACTGAGATTTGAGCTAAGTACATGATGTAAACATTGTAGCATGCATAACAGGTCGACTGAACAGACTCTTTTTCGCGATCGCACCCGGCGGCTATGGCAGGTCTACTAATGCAGTTTTCAACTTTTGCTCTTAGTATGGAAAGAAATTTTCTAATACAACAAAGTCAGTTTCTAAATATTTTAAATATTCATCTTTAGAGGCTACTTCGCAAGGATAATGCTATTTTCAGCAGGAGCCCATAACCCCCGGGGTACTCCCCCATAAAAGTGACGGGGGTGCTCGTGGTACATTTTAGGGGTTTAAATTTGTGGGTTAGTACCGCTTAGGGTACTAAAACCTAAAATGAATGCTGCCAGAGTTGATACGCTCTATTAGGATAAAGATTCATGAAAATACTTTCAAAAATTCCTTGAGAAGAAATTGTTCGAGGTTATCTTTATCACTTTTAAAATTTGCAGTGCCAGTTATATAATTTGTTGTTATTGAATTGGTACTTCTTAGGGGTGGAAATGAATTTGGGACACGCCCATAAAACAAGATTTTGGTACCTTTTGGGGGTGACGAGCACCCACGCAACTTTTATAGCGAAGTACCCCCTCCAGGCCCATTTCCCGGAGCGAGCAACTTCCATGCGCTCGTGTCACGGCGTTTTCACGGACCAGTTTATTTTTAGAACGGTTTTGACGCGAATTTTGAATATCATTAAATTCTATAAACCAGTCAGCAAAACCTCAGACTTAAAAATGATATTTTTTTTCCCTTTTAATAACGTTAAGTTTTCCTTTTTGATCTCTCAGTTATACGTTGAATGCGTTCATGGTGGAGATTCTATTTTCGAGGGAAAAAGTGCCCTAAAATGTTTCTAAAAATAAACTGGTCCGTAAAAACGCCGTGATATAGGCCTAGTATGGGAGTTGCTCGCTCCGGGTTATGGGCTGCTGTTTTAAGATAATTCTGTGCTGAAGTCATTACTTAGCGCCTTTACTCAATACATAAAAAAAAATCCTGTAGAGTTATAAAAAATATATCAAACAAATTTCATCAGGAAGCACTAATTATAATGATTTTGGTGATTTATTTTTGCAGGCATAGCATTAAGACTTGAAGATTTGGTCTAACTTTTCCAAGTTTCAGTCCATGTCCATCCTTGCGTTCCGTTGCAAGAGACGACAGGAGACAGGTTGTTGTTTTTTAATCCCTAGATTCGGGGGGGGGGGGAGAGGAGATTCGATTGATGCGTGACAACAATAACCAACCATTTTCCTTACCAACTTACAAAACGTTTACAAAAAACAGAATAAATTAAAATAGATCAAGCAAAAAACTACTCAGAATAGCAAAAAACTAATCGAGCTGACTGTTTACAATAATTAAATTACATTCTATAGGGTTGTGACACTCGAAGGGTAAAGAGGAAAATAACTTACATTTACGAGGAAAAAATAATAGTAATGAAAAATAAATAAGTTAATTAATTAATTAATAAAAATAAAATAGAGCAACACAAAACAAAACGGTACCTGATAACTATCAAGTTTACATTAATAAGGGTAAGTTATATTATGCAACAAGAGTAAGTGGATAAAAGACTTGCTCAAATAAATGCAAAAAACTACTTTGTAAATTTTCATCCAGATTATTCGAAACAGAAGGACCAGAGAAGTGTTACAAAGATAGCATTACATATATAGCCCCATTTTTAAAAGATCAGTCCACTAATGAACTCTCTTAAACTGTTTGTTTCGGTACGAGGCAAACTGAGCATCTCATAAAAAAAAACTGGCTCTTTGGACAAGTAATAATAATCCAGTAAGGTGATATCTGCTTTATGTTCTTTATATGATTTTATAAAGGATGATCTCGGACAATATAAATTGGATGTGATAGTGTATGTGTGTAGTTCCAGAAAATATCCATATCGCGCCCTCCTAATTCAAGGAGGGCAACAGAAATTCAGAGGGGAGACAAAAATCGGTAATTTCGGAGGGGGTGGGGGTGGCTTCTCGAGGTATTTTTTCTGGGGGCTCTGAGTAAGATTGCTGAGTTATTAAAAACCATTATTATTCATTCAAAATATTTCCCGGATTCTTATTGGCTAAAAGCACATGTTTAATTCACCATAACCAGTTACTGATGACCAAATTTGGAAGAAATTTGACTTTAACGAGGAAATGACGTCAAAAATGCAGCGTTTTCGCAGGTTAAGGCACCGTTAACCGAGAAGACCTGGGGACGAGGTTGAGTTGTTTTGGTTGTGAACTTGAAAAAATGGCGGACATTTCACTCCTTTCAAGAGTAAGAACTAGGCGAAAAAATAGCTAAAAACATGGCAAGAACAGCAAGGAGACAACTCGAAGGGCGACATCTGCTATTTGGAGAATATTTGCGGAGCTGGACAAACCTAAACGCACACTATCGAAGATGAACTGAACATCGATGGATCGATAGAGGTAAACATGTTTCAGCTATGTTTTTAAACTAGGAATTATTTTGAATGAATAATAAAACAGTTATTGAATTCGGCTTTCGTATCATATGAAGAATTATGGAGATCTCGGAGGGTGTTATCTGCCTCGGCCTACAGCCTCGACGGATAACACCCTCCTCGATCTCCATAATTCTTCATAAGATACTCCGCCTCATTCATTAACTGTTAATTAAACAGCTGTTCTGTTGAGTAAGCTATCAGTTAGCTCTTAATCGGTGTTTCAAAGCAAAAATTATTGTTTTTATTGATGATCTTCTATTTGCGGTGGGCTGGGTGCTTTTAACCTGGCTTACATGAGAGTTTATGTAACACGATTGTCGTCGGCTCATGAAAAAACTTCCGGTTATATATCTATCTGTTGCTTTGTTACACACTATATTGTGGTATTCATTGTAATGTGGTCATGTTCTAGTAAGCCTTCTTCTTCTAACTTAACTGAAAGGAAGTCACAAAAGTTCACTGGTTTGAGAGATGGCATGACTTGTTCGTGTACGGTCGTACCGCCTCCATGGTTCTCAGTGACTCACTTAAGAAGGACCTCTACAAGCCAAAATTGAGATTATTTGACACTGTACAAATGAAAAGATTTCTTCTCTCTTTGTCGCAGAAACAATTATCTTTTGCAAAAAAAGTATATAGTGCCACGGCATTTTGACGGAAATATTCTTTCCAGGGGGTACCCAACACAGAAATTCCAGGGGGTTTTGTTCACTGGTTTGAGAGATGGCATGACTTGTTCGTGTACGGTCGTACCGCCTCCATGGTTCTCAGTGACTCACTTAAGAAGGACCTCTACAAGCCAAAATTGAGATTATTTGACACTGTACAAATGAAAAGATTTCTTCTCTCTTTGTCGCAGAAACAATTATCTTTTGCAAAAAAAGTATATAGTGCCACGGCATTTTGACGGAAATATTCTTTCCAGGGGGTACCCAACACAGAAATTCCAGGGGATGGGGGTATAACAAGTACCCCCTGGAATGGAAAACAAAAGTGCCCTCTGTGGGGTATAGCTATTTTTTGGAACAACACATAAATTTAAATGCTATTTTTGAACGACAAAGACAAAAAAAATTCTTTACAGTTAAAGTATCTTTAATTTTCCTATAGGCCACTCGACGCTAAAATATACTGATCTTAATTGAAAAAGGTAAGGGAAAAAGACCGTTTAGTGACTATTATCTACTACCAATCCTTCCCGAGAGAGGATCTCTTGATCAATGACTTCTGAAAAGGTTCAAAAAGGTAGTTTTAATTAATAGTGGGCGTCTTTACATCAAAAATACTAAAATTCATCTTTTGTCGATTTATTTCAGCCAATTCGGCAATTTAGGGCCAGATTTTGATGTTTTACCCTCAAAAGTGGATTTTCCCGGAAACTGACTGGGTCTCTTCGATTGACCAAGTTGCTTCAGGCATAAGCAGAAAGAGGTTCAGTGACACAGCAGTTCGACTTTTACCTTTCGCTTTCACGATGATATTGTTGTTTTGATAGGCTAATTCTATGCTGAAGTGAATTAATATCATGCCTTAACCAATACACAAAACGCTCCTTTAGAGTTATAAGGAAGATATCAAACATTAAATCTCATCATGGAGCACTAACCATTATTATACTCCTACATGAGAAATTTCTGCATTTGATTGGCTTAATGCAGTGGTATTTCAGCTAAATTTGAAATACCTACATGCGAAAATTACAAACCTTTTGTAGGTAGTAGTATAAACAAATAATAGTATGCGATATTTCAAAATTGTCTCAAATTTTACTCGCCAAACGGCTCATATCACCACTGGTATTTATGCCAGAAATCACAACAAATCATGCTATTACCTATACTAATAACATTGCCTTGCCTCCCATGCACACGTTCTTAGGGGTTCGTCATGCTTTCCTGCCCCATGATAGGGAGGATTGCGTGACAAGCCAAAAGAACGTCTGCGTACGGTGGAGGCTAATCCTTGCCATCCTTTGCAACAGAAGACTGGAAACAGTTTCAATGCAGTGTAAAATATAGTCCTGAATAACAAAACAGGACCATTATTCTTGTAATTCAATCAATGCAAAAAATGTTTTAGCTTTTTAAAAAGATAGCAAAGGGCTTGACATGGCCCCTTTAAGAGGGGGGAGGGGGTGTCACAAGGTACGTCTTGACCGGGAGTGTTATGTGATGACCGAAAGAACACTCTCGTAGGAAATTGAAGGTGATTCAGGAACCTACAAGGGCGAAGTTGTGAGTCTCTTAATTATATTAAACAAAACCAAAAGAAAACCGCTCTCAAAGGAAACCAACTATATGAGATCATCCTTCAACTTTACTTCTAAAGAGACCGCTTACAGTCCGTCTTTTCTCTTAGATCTGTCGAGTTCTAAGACGGAGTGAGCGCGTAGGCACTAAAAACACTTCTAAAATAAGAGACTGCTCGCAGTCTACAAATAGTTCTCTTACCTTTTCAATTTCCTTCCTCTGTCTCCTCTGTCTCTCAATCAAAGCACTGTTCAGATAACATGTATTTAAAACTGCGCTTGAAAAGAGAAAAGTAGCAATCTTAAAAAGAATTAAAACATTTGAAATGAAATGTTACAGGGAAATTCTAAGAATTTCGTGGACGGAACACAGGAAGAACCAATCGCTAAGGAAAGAGTGGCGAGCTGGAACTGATCAGTGGTTAGAGAACTTTAAAAACAATTAGGATTAAGTTAGCCGCTCGCCCAAATGGAGAGCTTGCTCGCAGACTAGACACAAGCTGGAGTACGTTGTTCACTTGAAAAGAAGGCATGATTTGGGAAAATGATCATGATGGGATAGGAAGGGGCAACATATGTAACGTTTTTGACAAGCTATTAGGGAGCTGAAACTTTTGAGCGACGCACGTCAACCGGAAGTACGGCCTCTTCCCTTTTTACATGCCCTTATGCTACCAAAATTGTATTGCTAAGTTTTTTTACTCTTAAAGAGACGACTTACACGAACGTTTGGGCAAAACCACGGCCCAGAATACAAAAAGACTACTTCCGGTTAACGTGCGAAGTTAGGAGACTAGCAACAGAGAAGGAAGACCAGAGTAAGTTTCTCATGTGCGGTCAAAGATGCGACGTGTAGTTCTGAGATATAAGCAGTTAGACAGAGAGATAACTTTATCGGAGAGTTCAAATATTACTTACTGCTTACGTGTACAATATTCGGCTCCAGAAGGAAAACTGCTCTCGATGGACAATGAGAATCGGTGTTCAGCTCCAAAAATGGATCGTCAGCACATTCGGTCTGCGGCTTAGACTTTACGTCATCGATCATCACACGACCAGGGGGGGGGGGTGATGAACTTGGTAGTTTGTTTGTCCGGACGATCCTGGCCATCGTGACGTCACGAAGAGAGAAACGCGCAACTTCGAGGAGTTTTCGAAAATGGCGCCGTTGTCATTTCCAAATGCTACTTTTAAAGTTGGTTTTCCTGGATATTGACACTCCAAAATGGTTTTTGTCACAGTAGGATAGTGCAGTTCCAACATCTCTTTCCGAGAAGGTGAGTGAAATGTGTATTAATCCGAAAAATAACGCGTATGAGAGCTGTAAACAGTTTAGGTCAATTTCCTCGAGTGGAATAATGTGCCGCAAAAGTTTGCATGTTCGCACAGTAATATCGCATTTTCTCGAAATCGGTGAGGTGTCGAACATCGAAACTTGGCATAAGGGTGGGTTACTTCTATTGGAAAGCATTGTCTCTGAAGTTAATTGAGATAAACCAGCAGAAAAAATGATCAGTCCATTCGAGTGTGCCAGCTATTAAAGGTACAGTCCCAGAACTGATGCAATTGCATTCATTACTTTGCTGTTATCTCCAATAATGCCAATAGTACCACCTATTCAAGCTGTCTTTTCGGGATAAGTGAACTTTAAAGTAGTTTCTGTTAGAGGGAAAGTATAGTTGCAACAGCTTTTTCCGAGAAGGAGAGTTAATTGTATTATATTCTGTTGATAATTACCTCGTAAACAGTTTAAGCCAATTTTTTCAAGTGTAATATTTGTCGCAGAAATTTGCATGATCGCATATTAACATCGCATGTTTTCGAAAATCGTTTTGGTGTGGAAATTCGAAACTTGGCAAAAGGGTAGGTCAGCAATAGTGGCAAACATTGTCCTTGATGTTTAATGGGAGAAATTAGCAGTAAAAATGATCAATCCATTCGAGTGCGCTTAATATTGATATAAACATATGACCTCGACTCGGTTACCCCGGCACAATGTAAGTCAATTATTTTTCGGTTTTAAGAAAAAGGAAACCAAAGACTTCCCTCAACACAATGTATCTATAATAATTACGCCAGGAATATATATTTTTTTAACACTCGAAGGTTGTACCATCTTGTTGAAGCAAAGGCTATTTCTCTGTAATACCTTTAAGCTTACATTAAGTTTTCATAAATGGCAACAAAAAAAAAAAGATTTACATACAGCTCCAAACATGTACATCTGTTATGCATGAAGCAATTTCATATCATTCCACATCAATAGTTAGTACAAATGGAGTCAAACATGTACAGTGAAACTTGTATAATTTAAGCGGACACCTCAGAGAATGCTGTAGTGCCCACTTGATACAAAGTTTCTTCCTACTACATACAGGTTTCGATAGAAAATGTCATATGAGACAGACCTGCCAACTCTCACAATTCTGCCGTGAGTCTCGCGATTTTTTGACTTTTCTCCCGGTCTCATGACAAGACTCACAATCTCATGGTTTTCTGAGAAATATTCTAAATTGAAATATTACCTTGTTGAATAAAAACATAAATTTTGTGGGGAAATTCTTGTGCCTGGATAAGCTTTGACTATTTTAGCCATGAAGTTGTCTTAGCCCAAAGAAATGACTCTGCTGAATGTTTCATCACAGTGATAACCTATTTTCTGGCCTCTTAAAGTCATCAAAGAAAAAGCGGCATCTAATTTGTTACATAACGGACCACACTAAAGCAAGGTTATATTAAAATAAACAGTTGATTCCCCTAATGGAAAAGGGGTCGTTAAATTTTGATCGGGAAAAAATAGAATCTTACTAGTTTTTGTAGAATCTCCCGATTTTTTTTCATGAGTCTACAGATTTTCCTTTATCAGGGGTTGGCAGGTCTGTATGAGGAGCTAAGTACCATTCAAATAAATGGGGGAAACATTTGGAATACTCCCAAAAATATGATGATATACATTTCCATTAATATCTTTATTTGTGTGGAGCAAATTGTACCTCAAGTTTTAAGATATCAAATGAGTAAAATAAGCTTTATACAAACAAAAATGAAATGAGAAAGTACTGTAACTCATTTATATAATTTACAGAAGTCCCCTGGTGACACTAGCCAAGTGCTGATAGGGCAAGACTCCCAATCTCATGGTTTTCTGGGAAAGCAAAAGGCATCTTAAAATAACAAAAGGCACATAGGGCTCAGCCGAATGGTACCATAATGACGTCAAAACGTATAGAAACAGGCCTTTTCTCCGAAACCCGCCCCATTCCCCTATGGCTATTTTTATTTGCGTTTACCCTACCTCACCTCCCTCCCGTACCTGATGAAACAAGGCTTTCAACAGTTTGTTGAGATAGGATGCTTTATGTTTTAAAGGATGAGCTCATCATATTTTATTATCGTATAGACAGGGGTAAGATACGTTAACAAGTAGACATATTATTATAGGTGGGTTACTCATTTTTACAGCTATCCCTGGAAGAAGAAACAGAAGTAAGGAGCTGACTGGCAGCCACTGAGATTGAGGAGAGGAGAAAGGAAATTGAAAGAGAAGAGAAAGACTTGGAAGGAAAAGAAGAAAGGTTAAGACAAAAAGCAAAAGAAATTAGAAACACAGTAATAGAGGCCAAGAAGTTAGCTGCCCAACTGCAACTAATGGCAGGGCAGCTAGACTGCTTGGCTAACTAAATTCTAGAAGAGACCAAAAAGTTAAAGAAGAAGTAAAAGAAAAACACCAGTGTAAGAAAATTTTATTGATAACAAACCGTTTCTTTTAATCAAAGTCAATGTGCAAAGTTTTTAAATGTAAACAAGTCTAAGTCAGACCTGTTATGCAAGAAAGAAAACACAGTTCAGTATATAAAAAATAAAAGGAAACTGGTTCTTCTAATTTCTCGTATCCTGTATGGTCTCTTCTTACTCCATGGAATCCACTCCATCTAACATCCTCCACTTCCCGCACCGCACTACTCTCTTCGTGGAATCTATTATACTAGATCTTTACAGACATCCAGTAAGCAGCACCTCCTCCATCATACACTGCATGTTTTTTCTCATCATCTACAGAGTATTCCCAGCCAAGGAAGCACCTAATTATAAAATCAGTCAGATAAAAAGAGATTATTATATATACAAAAGTCAAAACAAAATAAATCAATAAAGGCAATATTATCACTTAAAATCCCTAATTATTTGTTAAGCATCTCTTAAATCATATATTATAATGGTTTTCCTCACCTACTTCCCTAAACTTCACATTAATATAGGTGAGTTAAACCACAAACACCACCACCCCCTTCCCCCCAAGCAACGGTAAAAAATATTTCTCCCTTGAATTATAAATTTTTGTAACTTCAAGCAACCTATCAAGATAATCCAAAGACTGGTTTCTAATCTTAAACCAATAGCGAAATGAATACCTGTCAACCTGAATGTAATCATACCATAGCAATTGCAAGGCTATGTGAAATATATTAGCAGAGGCAGTACAACAGCAAATTTTAAAGAAAGGCTTTAGAGCTATTATAATGGAACACCTATAGTCATAAAATGATTGTCTTTACTAAGTTACGCCTACCAAGAAATTACCACAAAGCTACATCAGCTGGGTGATAAAACTGTACAAGCTGGGTGATATGAATTGTTGAAACTGGACAGTGTCACTTGATGTAACTGACAATAGCATGGAGTCCAAGTAAGTTAAAAAGTATCAACAAATGAACTCGTGTAGTTATTGAACTGTATTGTCATTCTTGAACTTTGGTGTCTTTACTGAACTACACAAAAAGGAAAACCGAAAAAATGTAACATAAAACTTTTTATATTGTAAAAGTGTGAGAAGGGTGATGATATTCATCGCATGAAAATCCTGCAATTTTTTATATCCTTAGAAATTTTTTTTCCCTTCCTTTTTAGATGCGGACGCCCGAGGAAACACATTTTCAATATTACACCATTGAAATGCTTTGCCTACTAGTGTCCGTTTTCTTGGCTTTTTCTAGTTTTCTTTTCTATTAACTCTGTAAAGCGATTAAGGCAGAGCTACATACCCATCCTTTCTACGGCTCCTCCTCTTGGATTCTCTGCATAAAGCCCTAAAAATGTTGATGTTGATCAAAAACTTTAGCTTACGGCACTTTACCCTAGTGATAGATTCTGTTTGACTATTTACTGGATAAAAACCATGTTCTCCTTTGTTTGTGGGGCGAAGAAGGTAATGAAAAGGTAATGTGAACTTATCTCCATCATGAGCAATGAATGTTTGGCAAAATGATCGTAATTTATAGTGAAAAGTTGCAATATAATAGGCTATAATAATATCCTTGGTTATCGCGCGACGATTAGATTCAATACGCTTTATTAACATTTTGATACGGTTGACTCAAACAGGAAATCCTTTCAAAAGCCTTGAAGATTATAGCCCATATTCTATAAAAAAAAACCACTTGCGTCTTACATTTGTTTAGTTTTAATAAATTGTTTACACTCTAGTATGAACATCATGACGCTATGTTTCGTGACCTGTCCACGCCACTTTCGCAATTTTTGTAAACATCCCTGAGGTTTGCGACTTTTATCCCACTGATCATTTTTGCTAACTTATAAGATGACTCACTTCTATCACTAATTGATAGACCTATACCATATTAACGTCATTTGTTTTTCTCGAGACTAAATTCTGCTGGGCTTTTTAGTTATGCGTCTCTAAAGACGCCCCGGTATGAGTTGTACCATCTGGTCGATCTCGGGAAGTTCTTGATTTTTTACGATGGAAATGCTCTTTCCTAGGACAAATTGCAATTTTACTATATAGCATTAATAGATAAACACATACCTTCGGTCGTTTCATCGCAACGTCTCGACTTTTCCCTCTTGAAACCACGAAACAATTTCGGTCGATGAAACCATTTAAAGTTCCCGAAGTAAATTTCTCGTGATGTCACGATGGCCAAGATCATCCGCCGCGCGATCCCAAAAGGAGCGATTGACGAGTTCACCACCCGCCCCCCCCCCCCCCCCCCCCTGCACGACCCCTGTCACACGACATTCTCAGCGGTATTTCAGCGGTTCAAGAAAAAGTCAATCGGTGTAGGGTGGGGGAAATTTTATGAATATGGAGTTGAGGCAGGGCCATGTGGAAAGCGTGGAAAAGGCCATCTTTCATCTTTTGTCGTATGTAGAATTTCAGCTTGCCTGCGTGCAGACGTCTCCTATTTCCTTTGTTGCACGTGGAAAAGGAAAAAAAGATTTAAAAAAAAAAACAAAAGAAAAGATATTGAATAACTTTTGTTTTACCTCATGTGTTATATCAGGAAGTCAAAGAAGAATAGCACCAATGAGGGCTGTGTGCTCTAAGGGCCTGTTACATGGAGTGGGGGACCCCGGTCTAGTGGGGTTGGTTTCTTTTGTTTTCACGCTCTGGGGGACACAAAACAAAATAAACTTTCCCCACTAGACCGGGGTCCCCCACTCCATGTAAACAGGGTCTAAGACATTTTATTTTGAAGTTTTAAAAGCTTTGTATTAGTCTACAGGGTGTGCACCTGGTAACTTGATTTTGCTAAAAAGAAAAGTAGCATTTCTGCAATAGACATTTCCAGTCACAATGACATGTCTGTGAACAAAGGCGCCAAATCGAGGCTTTGGAAGAAAGACAAATACGTAAGTGATTTAATAATGTAAGAAATTGTCACATATTGCCTTGACCTCACTTCCTTGCGTTTGCTCAGTGGAGCGGAATGCAGGAAAGGTCAATGCACAGCTGGCTTGCTACCATCAGATTTCAATAGCAGCAGCAGTGGAGTAGCCACACAACAGAGGGTGGACTGCCTGTCTCAATCTGGTGACATGTGGTGAGCTGTTATTATTACTGCAGCGAGGAAAAGGCTAATAAGGGAAAAAACTATAAAAATATAATATTTGCCGGTATAAAACTTTTGAAATCTTTCAGTGTATGTAACTCTTTGCCCTCCATTCATAACAAAACTGCTGCTGAGAATAAATAAAAAAAACAGTCAAACCTGTGTACCACAGTCACCCTTGGGACATGAAAAGGTGACCGTAATATACAGGGTGACAGCTATATATACAGGGTTGTCATAATACAGGTTTGACTGTATTGCATTCACTATTTTCACAATGATCATAATACAGCTTGTTGTATACCCCCCACCAAAAAAAAAATTGCATAACCTAGCATTGTTTTCCATTTCTCCTGGGTGTCACAATTGTCCCAAGAGAAAGCGACAACAATGGCTATGCAAAATTTTGGGGAGTAAATGAGTTGTATCATTGGCAATGTGAAAAACTTGAATTCCTGGAAATTGGGAACAACAAAAACTGTCTTGAGTACAGTGTTCAATTTTCTGGAAGTTCCCTTTGTTTGAATTTCGAATAATTTTATAACACAGCTCCTTTAAGCGCTACGTGGTCGTTCATCAAAAACTACAGTTGAACCTCTCTACAACGTACCGCCACCTAGGGGACAGAAGAAAGTGACCATTGTAGAGAGAGAGAGAGATAGGGAGAGTCAAATGTATCAAAACTCTCCACCAATCTTATTTCTCAATTCAGCATAATTCAGGAGCCGATTAAGCGGTTTTCTCTCTATATAAAGTAAACCTTTATATAGAGAGAAAACCGTTTACATAAAAACCCATAAAACGGCCATAAATCGGCCCGTGAACCACACAGGAGAGACGTAACACACATTTTAAGTGAGGTAAGCTGTTTTTTATTGAAATCCTTTCATTTTCGTAGGTTACAGAAACGATAAATTTTTTTCCCATACAAATTGTACATTTTGAATGTCCGATGCTCGCCGATGCTCATATTTCGAGCTTGGGCTACCTGTGCTCAAGGTGACTATAGCGAGCTTAAGCAAAGGCGTTTTTGAGACGCACGTCAACCGGAAGTGAGGACTTTTCGTTTTAATATGGCTTGACGCTATAAAATTTGTATTGCTGAGTTTTTTACACTTGTAGAGACGATTTAACTAAAAATTTTGACAAAACCACAGCTCTGGAATCTAAAGAGTCCACTTCCGGTTGACGTGTGTCAACTTTTGCTTAAGTTTCCTAATGAAGCCGAGGCGGGGGTAGATTTCCAAGAAATGGCGTCATGCTCACCCACTTATGTCTGAAACTTCCGCAGAAACCCTGCAGCTTTGCTTATTTGCATCGTCCCTATGTTTTAGATTATGTATCTTTTATGAACTTCTAAACGTTTTGGAGTTGAATTCATACAGACTGAGGCCTAAGCTCAGGGCGAGAAATAAAAAATGCCCGTCCTGTGTTTACCTTCTCCATAAAACGTCGAGTCAGGAAATTTTACGTCGCGTACAGTGGCAGCAAAGAAACGTACCGAAGGTGTGATGCACATGCAGAGTTGTTTTGCTTGCATTGTGAAACCTATTAATTTTTTGTCGGTCTCGTTGCCGTCGCCTTCGCCGTCGTCTGTACTTAAACTCTTCATAAGAATTGTTGAAGAATCCCACAATAAAGGCACCACTGTGAAAAGGACAACTCTCTATGGCGGACCTTTCTACGGCCCCTCCCCTTCCCCAAACTTCTTACATTATTAACCTCTATAATACAGACAGTTAGCTCTTCGGTCTGTCCCTTTGACTCTGGTTGAACCTCCCCCTACGAGAAACTCTGTAGTACAGGCATGTCTGTATCTACCTGTACAATACGGGCATCTCTGTATCAGTTGGTTCCAGAGATGCTAATTCACACAATCCCTACCTTTGTAATAAGGACACTGCAGTAACGCGGACACTTCCCTCTGTCCTTGTGGTATCCGCAGTGACAAACTACCACATCATTGTTTCTCCCCAAACAGGATAGCCCCTCAAAATCTCACTAATGCTGCCAGATTGTTTGGCCTTCGAGTAGTCGCATGAACGGGTTTCATTGTTTTTTCTATATCCGGTTGTTAATTTGGGTCTTTTAATTAAATGTGGTAACCCTTCTTCACATTTACCATTTTCTAGATCTCTCTGATGTCATGCACAAGCTCCATGAAACATTTATCGCCTTAGCAGCACAGCTTCATGAAATTCACGAAGCCGTCCAGGTAAAGCCTGGTTTCGTTATAAGGCAACCAGCTACAATCTTGGACAAAACTGTTGAGAAAATTGCGTACTTGGGAGCATTTTTCTAAGCATCGTAGCTGTACCGATTCTTCCCTCTTTTCCTCCCTCTGGAAGCAATGATGTGTGTTCAAAAAAAGCCTGATCCCTGGGCGTTTGTAGGAAGCAGCATTAAACTGGGGGAAGGGGATTTCTTTCCTCAAAGCCGTTGTTTTGGAAATAGTTTTGTCGCGTAGGATAGTGTACATTTTGGGAAAAACGTTCTCAGATAGTTTTGTCCGGGATTGTAGCTTGTTTCAGGGACTTAGGTAGTCGGAAGGAGAAAAAAAAAAAAGCGAGCGCGGAAAAAGGCAAGACAGAGGACATGGAAAGAAAGGTAGAATGGAGAGGGCTTTTCCACTCTGTCTCTTCCCAGTCGTTGTCTATTGTGTCTTGCGTCCGTTTTTCTTTTCGCTTCTCTCGACTGAGCCGAGCTAGAACAGACTAACAGCTGGATAAAATATAGACCCGCATCTATCCAGGCGATTATGATTTCATTTGCCTAGTCCCTTTACGGCGTTTTCCCAGGCCTTCTCCGTCAATTCACCTGGTGACGTATCCGAGGCAAACGGGCAGACCACGTGACCTGAAACGTATTCGCCGCGCGGAATAATGAGGCTTACTGGACTAGGTAATGATTTCCCTAAATTGTCCCGATTACTCCCCAACACGTCAGAATTATGTGCATATGATCGTCTCGGCGTTCGCCTGAAAACAACTTGAGGCGGCGCAGACGATAAATTGGAAACTGCGCTTTAGGTTTGGCATACTTAAGCAAATAGGGCTCGTACGAATCATGAAAGTCCTAAAAAAACGATCCACATTGTACGAACTCTGAACAAAGAAAACATTAAATGATTATGCTGCAGAATAAACATTTACCCATTAATTAGTTCAGCTTTCGCTTTATCATGACACTGATGTTGTCGTAATCTGAATGAAAAAACAGACATTTATTGTGTCAGTAGCAACAAAAACTGTTCTAGTTTTCTTTAAAAAAAAAAATACCCTGTGCACGCACTAAAACTATTTACCTTCGTCTCTTACCACGGATAATGATTTTGGAAGTGGATCGCAACTTAAATAGTAAAGCTAACCTTTTCAATTAGTTTTATTGAGTGTTGGATTATTTCTTGATCGTACATTATTGACCTTTCTTTCTTTCTTTTTTTCATCTGAAATCATTTTTTGGTTCTTTTTTCTCTCGACGATATTAGCGTATTATTCAAGATGACATAAATTTAAGATTGTTGTTTATTAACTCCATATAGTTTTTTTGAGACTTAACACGCGAACTCTGAAGTTCAAAAGCCGTCTTCGCAAATGGGAGTTTTTCACAGCTGTCAATCATAATTAGGATGACAAGCAATGAGCCTTGAAACACAAACAAACAAAACGGATCGAAATCCACTTATCACAAATCACAAACCATGACTTTTTCAATCCGTTGAAGTAAACTTCTGTTTCCTTAGAGCCCCGTTAAGATGATTGACGGTAAACGTGAGTTGCCTTTTGAACTTCAGAATTCGGGTGTTTATGAAAAGCGCAGTAGGAGCCTAAAGTTATAATGAGTATCTGAAACATTTTTATTATTATTATTATTATTGCACCAGGTTCAAAAGGAACAATATCTTAACTACAGAAGAGCTTATTTCAAGGACACCACCGATGTATTTTCAAGCGTCTTAAAGGATCTATCGAAGACAAATGAGCATATTGTCCATGTTGTAGTTTAATTTTATCCTTCCTTTTATATTTGGCTATATCAGATATCAGAATGTCGATTTATCACTTCAGACGAGCCACTGACTGGCTTCTAAATTTTTCTACGATTGAAGCTTTAACTTTTCTCTTATCCTTTTTGTTTCTTAGGTGCAGAATTTAGCCTTGGTCCCAATCCTTTTCGTGTATTATCCAATAATTCAACGTCAGTGCTGCTTTGTACACCGCCACAAATATATCAGGTATTGAATTTACTGGATATTTCGTGCATGTGTTCTCTATTGAAAGCAGCTTACATCATGTCGTAACAATAATGGCAATATCATGATTGCTTTTTACCCGTTATTGCCTGCAAGGGTTTTTCCACCGCGTCCAAAGTTCTTTTGCCCTCCATGGTAGATTTTGATCAATTTAGGCTTCTGGAAAACTGTCGACCTACCCCTCCCCTAAGCTAAAATTAACACTTACTTCTCATTAAGGGCAAAATGATGGCTTAGGGGAGGGGTAGGTGGACAGTTTCTCAAAAACGTAAATTGATCCGTAGATTTTATGACCCATTACTGTTCTCTGCTCATCCAATGAGCTTTGAGAATTTAGCAAAGGCACGAAGTTTGAACATGAAAACCAAGTATACTGGGACAAATTGCTACAACGCCAAGAAGAGTTCGAAGGTGATTTCCACCCATTTTACAAAAATTTCGGGGTTGGAAGGGGGGAGGTCGCCAGTAACTAATATTGCTTTGAATTTCCCAACATTTTTTACCTCCATTGTACATGTACAACATAACTTAACAAAAACTGCTTATCACGTCTATATAAATCTTCTTGAATTGCTTGTAAGTGATAAAGTCGACTTGATAACAATTTTGGTACATTTTTTTCACCCTAGGAATTGGCAGTTTTCAGACAAACCCTGCCGGTGTAACAGGTTCTTTGGGGACAGCAGGAACAGCGTCTCTGGGAAATCCATTTGGCACCACCACAGGACTCGGCAATACCAGTCTAACATCAGGCTCCACATTCAGAACACCTCTCGGAACCAACTCTTTAGGAGCCACGGATCTCGGAGCGACCACTTGATTTGGGACCCCGAGTCTTACGGGAGGATTTGGCACCCCTGGCCTTGGGTCCTCCATAGGAGGAGCTTTTGCCTCCACCGGGACAGGACTTGGGGGGACCAGTTTTGGCACAGGGACTTCAGCGTTTACTGCACAACTAAAGTTTCAGCTTCAAAGGCCACCGGCTGGTAACAAGCGAGGCAAAAGGAGATGAAACAAGCATGATGTATGTTGTTTTAAGCACGCAATTGAAGCTACTTGTGTTGAACATAATATACTCGATCTACGTACGCATTCATATGGGTTCTTTAGACGGTTTTGATCTAATACCCAACAAGCTGCAGTGCAGCGCATAAACGAAAATATTGAAGGAGGTTCAATCTTAACGTTTACGGACGACTTTTCATACAACGCCTTTATTTTATTGCAAGTAAATTGTACGTCCATACGCACGTAAAAATTACTCGACAGTAGAAATCCACCTTAACAGCAGAAAGTTAGAGCAACCTCAGCCCGAACTGCCTTTACACTGCGCGAAAACACAAGGTAGCAAAGTTGACTATTCGTTCAGCAAACAATGGTTCAGAATCGTAAATCAGTGAAGCGTGGACGCGTCGCCCGCTATATAAGAAGTGATAAATAGTCTTTCTTACCCCTTCTTAAGCGCGTGAATAAAGATCCACGTTCGGATCATGATTCACACTCGCCTGCAAAACGTATCTGAAAAGTGATACCTGTTCTACAGGCGTTAGGTTTTGGTTGGCTTAAGGTACGGAAAAACGTGCAACTTGTTGTGCAAGAATACTTGTTTTGCACCATTGTTGCAAAACGAGTTGAATAGCGATGTTGCGCGTTTTACCACCTATGGTTAAACCTGTTAGCAACCTGATTTGTTGCAAAACAGGTTTTACGTGGGTGGTAAAACGCGCAACATCGCTATTCGACTCGTTTTGCAACAATGTTGCAAAACAAGTTGCAGGTTTTTTGTTGCCCGTTTTTCCCTACTTTTACCGTTAACTTACATATTTATTGAGCGACTTGCGACGCCCCAAGACGAGCCAGTGCACTAAGCGATTCGGCGACTTGTTTGTAATCTCCACCGCTCTGTAGTAACTCCTTGCGCGAAGGCCAACGCGAATTTAGCGCTAAACCCCAACACGAGAGCTGTAGCAGGCTAGGAACCATCCGCAAACGCATTTTTTGCGTGGTTTGCTGTTAAGATCGTTTTCAGCTGTGTCGCTTATTATAATAAACAGAAATAACTAACTGTATTGTGGAGGTGTGCATTTAAGTACTGAGTAGCACTAAGTACTAAGTAGTTTGTGCTGTCCAACATTTAAATGAAATCGATAGTTCGGTCCAACTTACTAGCATCTGGAACCAGATGGACAAGTTTATTCCTCAACTGAATTTCAAGCCAATTGTCACGCAACACATGCTGTGACATGCAAGATGCATCACTCAATTCACGCAAAAGTGGCAGTGTCTGTTATTTCTGTGGAAACCGTGTTTCTGTTGGAACACAATTCTATTTTTTTTGTGTTTTGTTTTTGTTTTTTTTTCTGGCGAGACAATAGCCGTCGTGTACGAACACACGAAAAGAACTTGTGAGAGAGCCAGCATTCGCTTGACCGCTTAGTTGGAAATGGTCTGGTGGGTCGGTACCCAAGGGCTCTTCTGCCGGTACTTGAAAACTTTCTTCGCACCTTTTTTCCCGACCCGACTGACTGCCACTGGGTCTCCGAGGATGGTCGACCACATGTTAATCATTGCCTTGCCTGTGGTACCCTAATTATGAGATCGAAAAAGGACAAAATGATGGATGGATCATCCAGGGAGCATTGCGTGTCCTTTCCCCCTATCGGACCACTTGTTTGACTTTTGATGTTAGGGGATGGGTCATTTTCAAGATTTTCCGGTCCACACGAAGCGTATTGGAATCCGTTTTCGAACAAAACGGATACGTGTGGACGGGGCTTTAAAGTTGGGGGCAGTTGGCGGCTCGTGAAAAAGATGTCTCGGGAGTTCCCATTCTCCCTCTCTTTCCAAAACGAAGCTAAAACACCCGATCGGTTACGTGTGACCACACTCACCCATTTTAATCGTCTCCTTCTTTATAGCAGGGGATTCATTCACGCGCTTTAAAAGAGCATTTGTTGAAAGTAAAGTTAAGCATTTCGGTTGAGTAGGTTAAGGTTACATTAAAATAGATACTATAATGAAACCTCTCCTTTGGGCCCTCTCCATTCAGGGGACACAAAATTGGGTCCCGGAGAAATGTTCATATAATCTTTGTATTTGTTACCTCTATTAAAGGGACACCTCTATTCAGGGGGAAGGGACAATTTTTCTGGGCCACGAAACCTGGGTTTAACTTCCCATCAGGGGGCACCTTAGCAATCAAAGAATGATTAAGTTTAAGTCACAATGACGACTGCTGTCAAAAATGAATTAAGTCACTTGAATTGATTTATTGCATTTGTGGGAATTCAACACACAACATTGCAGAGATAAGTTATTCATGATCTTGTATGCATTATCTATCCGCTTGAAATAATGACTGCAACAGATTCCATAGCCTGCGAGATCAGACGCTTTTTTCAGTTCGAATAAAAATATTTTATTTGTTTATTCATTTTTTTAAAAAGCTCCTGCCCAACCTTCATTCAGGGGACACTTGCTTTGGTCCCGAGGGCGTCCACTGAATAGAATTTCCAATGTAATTGATGAAATGAATAGGCCTTTGCCGAGTTCCCGCCTGCCTCTGTATCAAAACGAGGTCAAGTGCTCAGCCTTTGATATGAAAATGATTGTCCATTCTGATGCAAATAAAACTCATTTTCACAAGAAAGGTTGTGTACTTGGCCTCAATTTGAAAGTGAGGGTTTTTGGAACTCGGAAGTGGCCTATTTCTATGGTATCCGCGGTATTCTGTTCACTTGGCTTACCAGTTATTTATTTAGCTCACAGAGAACAGTATGATATGGTTTATCATCATAACGATGCCTTTTCAATTAACAATGTTGTGTTTGAGTTTAATTCCGCAAGACTCTCTTCTTTGGTTCTCTCCTCTTTTCCACTTCAAGTCACCTCTCATTAATCCTCTTTGCATATGATACTAATATATACGTACGTCACTAAGACTTAGCTACTTACGCAAATTTTAATCAAGAGCTTCTTCTTGTTTCCTCTTGGTTTAATGCAAATTTACTCACTGTCCACCCTGAAAAGTCCACCTTCATTACTCTTATTTGTCATTTTATCCACAGCGCAAACATATCATCCCATCAGTAAAAACATCTTAATAAATGATTCTCCTATAGTGCGTGTACAGAAGGCATATTTCTTGGAAACTCCACATTTCGGCTCCACTACGCAGTACAACATGAATAGAAAAACCATTAGGTTTTTTTTGGCTGTTTCGGCCGAGCACCGCAGATATAACAGTACATTATACAACATCTTCTATTACATTCAAATATGTGGTGTAAGAACTAGAACAAAGCTGAGTGACAGCTTACGCAGAATACTGTCCGAACAGAGGCCAGAAAAAACCTGCCGGAAAAAAAAAACTCGGCAGGAAATGTGGGTAGGATCCATGGCTCATGCCCTGAAAAGCCCATCCTACGAAGGCTACACGGCTGGAAGGACTTTGCCCTTATTTACAAAACAAGTATTCCAACAAAGGACGGCAAACTCTAAATAATTTAAGGAAACGCAAACAAGCTAAGGAGCCCCTGGAAAAATCGAACTGCCACTGGTAAATCAAATATATACTAAAATAAATAAATAAATAAATAATAACATGAGGTAGACGAGGTGTCGGCCTAGAATGCTTTCCCACGTGATAAGCATCCCTTTTATAGCGCTCCATTCTACCCATACTTCACTTCAACTGCCCCAGTCCCCACTGCTCCCGAACTGCTCCCGTGTCGCAGAAATATTTCATTTCCGGCTAATTCGTATCCACTCAAACGCCGGAAATTCCACATTTCGGCTCCACTACGCAGTACAACATCAATAGAAAAACCATTGGTTTATTTTGGCTTTTTCGGCCGAGCACCGCAGATATAACAATACATTATACAACAGCCTAGAAGAAAAAGTATAGGGCTTAAGAAAACAGCCGACATTTCGTAACACCACCACTGGTTTCCCCGCAAAATGACGGGCGCTTTCCATTCAACAAAATTTCGGAAACTTCACGTGCTCAATGGAACGGTACATTCCGGTTGCACAGACCCGACCCAAGCCACCGCGCGTTTTGTTATTGTGGCTTCTCAGCACACTCACAATTACGCTCTAAAAGAGAAAAGTAAATACTGTTTGTATCCTAAAGAACACTCGACTGTCGAAAAGGGGCGGTGGAAAACTAAAGGCGGAGGAATCCTATTTCGTGTAGAAAGCCGTATGAACGCAAGTGAAGGTAAAAAATTCTTGTGAATTGAAGCGATACGTTTCTCAGAATATTCGAACGATTCGGCTGTGTATAAAAGTGGGACGGGGACATCGGGACGCGTGTGTGGAGACTTGGGACTTGGGGACACGAGACGAGGGACTTGAGGACATCAAGTATGGGACGCGGGGACGTGTGGGACGGGGACGCGGGATGTGAATAATTGTTGCAAAAGTCGGACGTAAATGCAATATCAGTCACTTTGGTGAAGGCAACCCACCTTGCCCTCCTTAGGGTTCCTCCATGCCTGTTTACGAAGCGAAGACTCGGCGAGGACCCCTGCATTGAAGAAAGTGAAACCGTTGTCCTGGACTTCTTGCTGAAGGTATATTGGAGGCCAAAGCAGGGTAGGGTGGGTTGCGGTCACCAAGATTTATGTAGAGTAACAGCATTCGATTCCAAATAAATTTAAAATTATAAAGAAATATTTTGTGTAAGCATCATAAGGTGTCCAATGTGGTTTTGGAAGATGGAATCTAATGTTGACCATAAATAACACAGAGATATCGCATTTACCTCCGACTTCTGCAATAATTATTCACATCCCGTCTCCCCTGCGTCCCTGTATTTGACGTCCCCGCGTCCCCGTCCCACACGTCCCCGCGTCCCATAGTTGATGTCTCGTCTCGCGTCCCTAAGTCCCAAGTCCCCACACACGCGTCCCGATGTCCCCGTCCCACTTTTATACACAGCCGAACGATTCGAAGCAATTCCTGGAACTGTACGGTAAATAAATTCGGTGTTTTAGCCAATTTGTATTCAGCCAGGCTTTGTTGTATTCATTTCAGATTAATTGATAAATTGCTATAGTTAAATATCGTCGACAGGTTTCAGATAAATAATACGCTGATTCTCACGGACTTTTATACAATTGTAGCTTGATTTCACTCACCTTCGTGTTGCGTCAGTTATTTGACACTGTTAATGGCAAATATCAAAAATCGAAAAAAATTGCAACTGATTCAAACTATTTGAGATGTCATGCTTTACTCACAGCACTTCACTTTCCATTGGAAACTACTTGGTCTTGTAAGCAGGATAGAAAAGAGCGGTACTGGGGACAACAATTTTGGCAAATGGAAAGGGACATTTCGGTCCGACCGACCGAAATGACCAGACCGGTCACAGTGGACCACCTTCAAAGCTGGTCCCGAATATTCCGGTCGGACCAAACCGAAATGGTCCGTTCCATGAGGTACCAACCGAAATTACCGGAATTTTGGGTTGAATGGAAAGCGCCCGACGTCTGACAAACGACCGCAGAAATTCCATACTGATGACGCGTCACTACCTAGATCTGGGTGGTGCTCCCGAGATGGTGGAAAACTTGCATCATCCAATCAGAAGTACTACCCAGATCTGGGTAGTGACGCGTCATCAGTATGGAATTTCTGCAATCGTTTGTCAGACGTCATTTCGCGGGGAAACCAGTGGTGGCGTCGCGAAATGTGAGCTGTTTTCTCAGGTTACTCGCGGCTCCTCCGCCGAGAAAAGTACAAATTCTAAGCCTCTCTGCTACAAGCTTAATATTTTTTCTTTCTATTCAATCTTTAAATTCCATGTCCTCTGCTTTGTCAATTTTCAATAACTCTCCAGGGGTGGGGTCAGAGGGATCCGAACCACCCTCAACATATCGGACATATTTGACTCCTCTACCAAAACAGTTTTTTTGGGAAAACGATTCGTCACAAAAATTTAGAGCTACATTACAGTCTGAAGACATTCAAAGAATGATCCACGATTTTATGAATACTACAACAATCACGAGAAATGTTGACATGAACCTTCATGCTGTAGAAAATATTCTTATTTCAACCGCCAAACGCTGTTTGAAGATCAAAACAGCAAAAAAGCGACGTCGCAAAATATCTTCGAACAAAAAATGGTTTGACAAAGAATGCCGCTATAACAGACATGAACTGCGGAAACTTTCTAATCAAAAACATAGAGATCCTCTAAACAATACCCTCAGGGAAGAGTTTCACAACGTCTTAAAACAATATAAAAACCTTTTGAAACATAAGAGAAACGAATACTATAGCAATAAGATCTGTGAACTTGAAAGTACGGTCGAAAATTCGAACAATAAGAGCTTTTGGAACTGTTTGAAGTCAATGGACGACAGTATGAAGGAAACCTGCACCCCTCCAATTTCTGAAGAAAAATGGATGTCCCACTTTCAATCTTTGCACTCGAATGAACCCCTTAATGAACAGCAGGAAGCAATTATAGATGAGTTGCAGAATTCAAAGGATATTACGACACGATCTCACTCCTTGGATTACCTCATCACTGAAAGTGAAATTCGCACTGTAGCTGGAAAACTCAAAAACAACAAATCTTCTTTTTCAGACAAAATCAAAAACGAAATGATCAAATCTAGCCTAAACGAATTAATGCCTGTTTATCTAAAACTATTTAACACGGTCCTCGACTTAGGAACTATGCCCCAAATGTGGTGTGATGGCCTCATTACACCAATTTTTAAATGTGGTACTAAAAGCGATCCATCAAACTACCGTGGAATTTGTATTTCCAGTTGTATTGGAAAACTATTTTGTTCAATTCTCAATCAGAGACTTCTAAAGCACGTTGACTTAAATAATATACTTCACAAGTCTCAAATTGGTTTTCTAGCAAATAATAGAACAGCAGATCATGTCCTCACACTTCGAACATTAATAGACAAATACGTCCATTGTCACAAGGAGAAAATATATGCGTGTTTTGTTGACTTTAGGAACGCCTTTGATTCGGTTTGGCATGATGGGCTTCTCTATAAGTTATCTAAGATCAATGTCCAAGGAAAGTTTTATAGTCTAATTAAGAGTCTATACTCGAAGTCTACCTGCTCTGTCAGGATTAGAAATAACAAAACACGATCTTTTCAATACGCAAGAGGAGTCCGGCAAGGCTGCATTTTAAGCCCTCTGCTCTTTAACTTATACCTTAACGATCTAGCGTTCTCATTTGACAATGTTTTATCAGACCCCTTCGTGTTACCAAATGGCACCAGACTCAACTCTCTCCTTTACGCAGATGACTTGATAATATTATCGCGATCCAAACTTGGTCTACAAAACTGCCTTAACGTGCTATCTTCATATTGCAACTCCTGGATGCTTAGAATAAATCCTAAGAAAACCAAAATAATGATTTTTCAACGATGCACACGAAAATGTGAACATAACTTCCGCATAGGCAATGAAGTAATCGACGTTGTCCAAAACTATACTTACTTAGGAACTCGCATTACATCTTCCGGAAATTTTACACTTTCGCTTGAACATCTCCGACAAAAAGCTCTTCACGCGCTGTTCAGCCTCAGGCGGCACACGGATCTGAATAATCTTAAGCCCTCACTTGCGTGTAAAATTTTTGACTTTATGATTCCACCAATTCTAACCTACAACAGTGAAGTTTGGGGTGCTTTTGTTAAATCAGATTTTAAGTCCTGGGACAGCTCTGCAATTGAGAAAACCCATTTGCAATTCTGTAAACGTTATTTACAAGTACATAACAAGGCATCCAACATTGCTTGTAGAGCTGAACTCGGTAAATTTCCCATGATCATTGATATAAAAAAAAAGATTCTAAATTACTTAGACTATCTGAGAGGTAAAGATGAAGATTCTATGGTTAAACAGGCCTTACAAATTTCAATTGACCTTCATTATAACGGAAAAACTAGCTTTTACTCTAATCTCATGAAAATGGTTGACTACTATGATCTAAACTATGACTTTTCCTGTAATTCATTGAGTGACTCAATAGTTAATAGGTATATCGGCATAATGAAAAATAAATACGTCTCTTACTGGAATTAGACCCTTCAACAATCACAAAAACTCAGTTTTTATTGTACAATCAAAGACGACTATAGCCCCTCGCCGAACCTAGTTTTAACAAGAAAAAACCCTTCGAGAAAAGCATTAGTTAGATTTAGAATAAGTAGTCATCAACTTAGAATTGAAACAGGTAGATACGAAAACATTCCTCGCAATGAAAGGATATGTCACTTTTGTACAAGTAACAAAATCGAAGATGAAAATCATTTCTTACTAGATTGTAAGGCTTATTCTCAGATCAGAGACATATTTTTCTCCAAACTAGAAACTAAAATACCTGACTTCAAATCACTTTCACACGATACTTTAATATCTCTTCTTATGATTTCCTCTGATTATTTAATTAACTGTCAATTAGTTTCATTTATCTCGCAATGCTTTGAATTAAGAACCAAATTAATATCAATGAATGAATGAATGAGAACTGTGACGTTTTGTAATGTTTTGACGTACTAATTAGTTGAATTAGTACTTAAATTTAGACTAATAGCTTTTGCAATACTGTAATTCCTTTATGGTCATGCAAATAAAGCTTTTGGTGTTGTTGGTGTTGTTGTTACCTTGTCACTAAACACAGTAGACGAAAGTTTCAGAGATGTGTATCATCTAAACAAGGGTTTACGTAGTAGAGACTAATTAAGTGGCGAGGAAGAGAGGAAATTATTTGCATCAATAAGGGTGTGCACAAGTTGGACCCACTCTCCCCTCCCCCCCTTCCCTTAAGGAAAATTTCTCGATCCGCCCCTTTTTTACCAGCTGCTCTTTCCGCGAATGTACTTTGTTTGGATAAATAAATTAGTATTTCTGATAGAGGATAAACATACCTAACTTTCTACGTTTGAAATGAATGTACGCAAAGTTCTAAATTAAAGTTTTAAATAATTTAAGATGAAATTTAAGCATTTAAAAGGATGTTTACCCTTTCAATTTTTTACTGAAGTGTAATGGACGGTCATTCCAAACGTGAAGTGTTAGAAATATTTAATTTGAATAACAAAAGTGTTATTACTCAATTTCTTTTCTTAAACCCGCCACCATTTTGTCAATTATGTACGATTTTTAGCACCCAATAAAAGTAATCCGGCTTTTACTCGAGAATTAGAAAGAAAAACTTGGTACAACTTGGTAATCTACACCATTCAGACAATCACACAATTCTATCTTGGCAAAAAAGTAAGACATTGGAACTTTGAATGTATGTCCTCCTGTTTTAATAATATTCACAAATGATTTACCATAATCGTTGTTAGTGATTTCAGAAATCCTATTTTGAAGTAAACGCCGCCTTTGAATAAATACCGCATTGGAAACACCGCGGCGTTTAATTGAGTGCAGTAAGGTATCCAACACTTTCCAACAGATCTAGAACAGGCTAAATCTCTTCGTGTGGTCGCGGAAGAGCATTAACTAGCTAAGTAAAGACAAACCCCATTAACACGGACACTGAAGGATCCACAGAAAGTGTTTGTATTGTTTAACGGGATGTCCCGCGGGTCATCTTATCAATAAACACTGTTCAGTCAAACCTCGTTAATATGGACACTGAAGGGTCCATAGAAAGTGTCCGTATTGATAGACGAGCTGTCCCGCGGGTCATCTTATCAATAAACACTGTTCAGTCAAGCCCTGTTAATACGGACACTGAAGGGTCCATAGAAAGTGTCTGTATTGATTAACGGGATGTCCCGCGGGTTATGTCATCAATAAACACTGTTCAGTCAAACCCCATTAATACGGACACTGAAGGGTCCATAGAAAGTGTCCGTTTTAATTAACGGGGTGTCCCGCGGGTCATGTCATCAATAAACACTGTTCAGTCAAACCCTGTTAATACGGACACTGAAGGGTCCATAGAAAGTGTCCGTATTAATTAACGGGGTGTCCCGCGGGTCAGGTTATCAATAAACACCAGTTAAGGTCAAACCCCATTAATACGGACACTGAAGGGTCCATAGAAAGTGTCTGTATTTATTAACGGGGTATCCCGCGGGTCATCTTATCAATAAACACTGTTCAGTCAAACCCCGTTAATAGGGACCCTGAAGGGCCCATAGAAACTGTCCGTATTGATTAACGGGATGTCCCGCGGGTCTTGTTATCAATAAACAATGTTCAGTCAAACCCCGTTAATACGGACACTGAAGGGTCCATAGAAAGTATCCGTATTGATTAACGGGATGTCCCGCGGGTCATTTTATCAATAAACACCGTTCAGTCAAACCCCGTTAATACGGACACTGAAGGGGCCATAGAAAGTGTCCGTATTGATTAACGGGATGTCCCGCGGGTCATTTTATCAATAAACACTGTTCAGTCAAACCCCGTTAATACGGACACTGAAGGGTCCATAGAAAGTATCCGTATTGATTACAGGCTGTCCCGCGGGTCATGTTATCAATAAACACCGTTCAGTCAAACCTCGTTAATACGGACACTGAAGCGTCCATATAAAGTGTCCTTATTAATTAACGGGATGTCCCGCGGGTCATGTTATCAATAAACACCGTTCAGTCAAACCCCATTAATACGGACACTGAAGGGTCCATAGAAAGTGTCCGTATTGATTAACGGGATGTCCCGCGGGTCATGTTATCAATAAACACCGTTCAGTCAAACCTCGTTAATACAGACACTGAAGGGTCCACACAGAAAGTGTCCGTATTGATTAACGGGGTGTCCTGCGGGTCATGTTATCAATAACACTGTTCAGTCAGACTCTGTTAATATGGACACTGAAGGGTCCATAGAAAGTGTCCGTATTGATTAACGGGATGTCCCGCGGGTCATGTTATCAATAAACACTGTTCAGTCAAACCTCGTTAATACGGACACTGAAGGGGCCATAGAAAGTGTCCGTATTGATTAACGGGATGTCCCGTGGGTCATGTTATCAATAAACACTGTTCAGTCAAACCCTGTTAATACGGACACTGAAGGGCCCATAGAAAGTGTTTGTATAAACAGTGTGTCCGTATTAACTAGGGTTAACTGCTTGCGGGTTTTGTTGTTAGAGTAAAACAACACCTTTTATTAGCACAAAATTTTAAAGAAATAAAAGAAGACTTTAGCATCATCAAATTTTAAAACATGTCTAGCCTTCATTCCACGGATTAAATCCACGGATTTACTCAAAAATCGCTATTTACCTTATTCTTATTAATTTTTGCGCGTAGTTAATTTCGCAAATATTCGGGAGCTGCATTTCGCGAGGACTAATTTTCGCGATTGCTAAAAAAATTGAAAAAGGGTACTAAATTTCGCTATTGTGTCTTTGTTTTCATCCTGAGCAAAGGGCACTTGTCGCAAATCAATAAAACGTATAAAGTGGAACCCCGTTAATGCGACTACTGTTGGGCCATAAAATCCTGGTCGTAATAACGAGCTGGTCCCATTAACGGGGTCTTCAAATAATAAAATGACTCAATGGTTTGTACGTTTGGTTTGAAAGAATATGGGCGTAATAACGAGGTGGTCTTATAAACGGGGTGGTCGTAAGGCGGGGTTCCACTGTACATTTCAAGAGCGAGATTGTAAACTTACAACTGTCCTACATGTACATAGAACCTCATGAACAAGACAAAACATTACTGTTTGCTGAACAGAAAGCGATAGCGGACTTGCTTGATTCTCCCTTCAGATATTTTGTCTGAATAATAAAATTCACTTTTCCCCAGCTAATGCTAATAATATCGCAAGTTTTAAAAAGAAAAATGGTTTGAAAATGACGGTTTTGTTCATTCACAAACAACAAACAAACTTGTGAATGAAGCTACCAACAATTCCGCCCGGAAAAGCGGGCAAGATCGTAAAATACCGCCCGCTCTCGGAACCAATCAGATTGCAGGATTTAAAGGATCCAGCCCGCTCTCAAGCTTGGAAAAAAATAAAAAATGATATTGAATTTCCCGTGTTTAACTTTCGCGCAATCTTTGGTCTGCGCGTATTATAAAAATTTCGCGAATTTTTTAAAATCGCGAAATTCGCGAAATTTAGTGAGAATAAGGTATATGTTAATCATCAAAACCATTCTCTGCATAACTCGTTTGATGCCAAAAGTAAGCTTAAAATTGACGTCTCAGATTATCCTATCTGATGTACAGTTAGCGCTCAGGGAACATCGACATGTTGTCAACTGAAAGATTTTTAACCTTCAAGAAGAAAAAGTTTATTACAAAACACAATTGATAATGAAGCGTCCGCATTAGCGAGGTTGACTTTTTATGAGAATCTCAGTGTTGATTTGGCAAGAAAGAAGTGTCCGTTGTCCGCTTTAACGGGTGTCCATATTAAGCGGACAGTCTCGCAAACTCTCGAATTTACTATTCTATACTCCTACATAATTAACCTGTATAAATATCACGTGTGCTAAAATTCTACAAAACTGCAGTTATTTGAGTCGTTAAATGTAAACAACGACACGGCGCAATAGGTTATCAACAACATTATTTGAAAATAGTGAAGAGTCATCTTAGCGTCGCCTCTTGCAATTAGCAAATTCGATATCAAATTGATCCGGTCTACGCTTTTGCGGCTGATTCAGCTGTGTGCGGTCATGATCATCAGTCGCCTACTCCTGGGAATCCAAAACACGATGCACATCAGCTAACAAACGCGAAAATTTCTTGACTTTGGCATGATCAGGTCCAAGCTTATTCAATGTAATATACAGAGCACGTTGATAATACTCTTTGGCCTGCTGAGTGTTGCCCAGGTTGCGATGTAGGATACCCATGTCATGGTAAGTATTCGCGACCTCAACATGGTCGGTTCCAAGCTTATTAAGTTGTATGGACAGGGCACGTTCATAATACTTCTTGGCCTGCTGATTGTCACCCAGGTTGCGATGTAGGATACCCATGCTATGGTAAGAAGTCGCGACGTCAACATGGTCGGGTCCAAGCTTATTCAGTCGTATGAACAGGGCACGTTCATAATACTTCTTGGCCTGCTGATTGTCACCCAATTTGCGATGCAGGATACCCATGTCATGGTAAGTACTCGCGACCTCAACATGGTCAGGTCCAAGCTTATTCAGTCGTATGAACAGGGCACGTTCATAATACTTCTTGGCCTGCTGATTGTCACCCAATTTGCGATGTAGGATACCCATGCTATGGTAAGTAGTCGCGACTTCAACATGGTCGGGTCCAAGCTTATTCAGTCGTATGAACAGGGCACGTTCATAATACTTCTTGGCCTGCTGATTGTCACCCAATTTGCGATGCAGGATACCCATGTCATGGTAAGTACTCGCGACCTCAACATGGTCAGGTCCAAGCTTATTCAGTCGTATGAACAGGGCACGTTCATAATACTTCTTGGCCTGCTGATTGTCACCCAATTTGCGATGTAGGATACCCATGCTATGGTAAGTAGTCGCGACTTCAACATGGTCGGGTCCAAGCTTATTCAGTCGTATGGACAGGGCAAGTTCATAATTCTCCTTGGCCTGTTGATAGTCACTTAATTGCCTATGAAGGTCACCTATGTTATGGTAAATACGCGAGACCCGCTTAACATGTCCATGGTCGGGACCTGTCCATATCGTATTGTCTTCAATGAGTTTTAAAGCTACACTGAAATACTTCATTGCGGACACAAACTCACTATGAAAGCTGCAAACTTGACCAAGCATCTCAAAGTTATCTATAGAATTGTGTATATTTAGAATAGCGTTTTTGATGAGATCGAATTTCTCTTTAGTAGAGATAATGTTTGTAATTCCTAAAGCTAGAGTTTTTAAGTGTGGGACAATATGTCTGATTCCACCGACGGAATCCTGACTTCGCAGGGTCTCTGGTATTGCTTCATCAATATACTGACTGCATGACCCCACTGCGAGACAAGCAACGCGGGCATGTTCATTAGCCTCCACTTGGTCTTTAACTAAACGCTTGACAATATCGTGTACCACCTTGTGTAAACGAATGTTGATATCATCCTCTTTTTCGATTAGCAACAGAGAGGACCCTTGAATCTGAATGCCTATGTCCTCTTCATCCAATTCTTCATCAGCATTTACAACGTAAGAGGTTAACACGTCTAACCTCAATGGCTCTGGTGCACAAAATGCAAGAAAAGTGAAAGCGTGCTTCATTATTTCATCAGAATCCATTACCGTTTCAAGAGCTATCTTGGTCGCTACAGTCATAGAGTTCGGGTAGATACTGTTTACTTTGGCAAGTTCCTTTTCAGTGAGTTCACGTTTGCCTTTCTCTAGTTTTTCTAAGTACCCCTCCCAGCCAAAGTCTGGATTGGTATTTCGCACCTTTCTCACGTACACTCCTGCGCTGGCTAGTGCAAGTGGCTGGTAATCCAATGCTTGGGCTACCTCTCCTCCCATGTCATCGTCTGTGATTCCAGTGAGCTCGAATAGAAGGTTGGCTGCATCAATGTCGTTCATGCCTTTGCTTATCGAGATGTGGGATGTGAAAGTACTCTCTAGAGGGAGACAGGAGCAATCTTGCGTTGTGATTAGCAGCTGGCCTTTGTCCCACTTCCCATTTCCACGCTCAGGAAAAAACTGACCTATTCTAGCGAGATTTGTGACATTGTCAATCACTAAGAGCCAAGATGAGTAAAGGTGAATTTTTGTCGCAATTAAATCTATGATAATGGCTATTTTCCGTTCATTATTTAGATCCTTGGAGTTTTCGGTGGCATTTATAGTACACTCGGGGCAGTGCATTTTTCTTGCCAGTGACAGGTATGATGTTAAAAGCGCTTCTGGGTTTTCAGCACTTAAAGTCATTACAAATGACGGAGCAGTTGTGTCTTTCCTGGTTTCTTTGTAGTATTTCTCAGCAACTAGTCCAGCCAGCTGGGATTTGCCACTCCCAGGATTGCCTGAAATATAACAATAACTTAAAGTGTTCTCCTTAGGCTTCCTTAAGTTTAACAACTTCTGTGTTACTTCGTCAACGTGGCAATCGCGACTTGCGATCACATGGGGAGGTCTGGGTGGAAGGACGCAAAATGGCTCTACTTTGCGCTGTAGTTGCTCTTCAAAGAACTTGCGTTGTTCTTCAGTAGTTTTTAGCCTGTCTTGAAGTTCCGCTTCCTTCCCTTCAAACTTGACTTTTTCTTCCTGAAATTCGATATCTTTCTCCAGAAGCTCTTTAGCTTTGTCCTGCAATTTAGTATCTTTGTCTTGAAGTTCCAAAACTTTCGTCTGAAGATCTTGAGAAAGTTTCTGATTACTTGTCGTCACATTTTGCAATTCATCGGTGGGAAAACTTTTCTGCTTACTTACTGTTTGGATTTCAATAGTAGACAGGCCAAGAGCTCGAAATGCTGTCTCCACTTTTGCAACAGTGATTCTGAAGTCTGCACTCGAGAACTGACCTTCTGTCATGTGAGCGAAGTCTTCATTTCGAAACTTCCTGAGATCATCAACATTAGTTTTGATCAGTGGACTCAGTCGATGTCCGATAGAATCAGAGAACAGAATGGCATAAAAGAGCATAGTACAGTCCCACTGCGCCCTGTCTCCATTTACCATTGTGGCCAACAGTCGGGCATGTCTTCTTTGATTAGCTGGAGACTCACCGTTTTGAAAGTCCAGGCCATTTTGAGGCGTGTCCTTCCATTCTCCAAGTGTTGCCTTGTAATGATTGTCCCATTCCTGCTTGAACAGTAATCGCAAAGCCTGGGGCAGTATGTCAGTGGCTATGTGACAAACCCGGAAGTAGTTAAGCTGTTCTTCTGAGTAAACTTTAGAGGCCATTTGGTAACAGAAGGAGGGCAACAGTCTTGAAACCTGGTTTAAAAAGTTTAATACAAAGAATTTACTAAATGAATTAAATGATCATTGCCTGACACTACGTATATACTGCAGGGTTAAAGGGAATTTCAATAATACTTTTACTTAATTAAAATAACCTAGAGAAAAAAATAAACAAGTGTTCAGATAGTATAGCCCAAATGGAAAGCTTGCTCGCAGGCTAGAGAGAAGCTAAAATATGTTGTTCAGTTGAAAGGAAGTTATGATTTGGGAAAAATGATCATGGAGGGATTGGATAGGAAGGGGCATATTTAACGTTTTGACAAGCCATTAGGGAGCTTAACTTTTTGAGCGACGCACGTCAACCGGAAGTATGTTTTCTTCCCTTTTTACATGCCTTGATGCTACCAAAATTGTATTGCTAAGTTTCTTTACTCTTAAAGAGACGATTTACACGAAAGTTTGGGCAAAAATATAGCCCAGAATACAGAAAGACTACTTCCGGTTGACGTACGAAGGACTAGCACCAGAGTTGGAAGGCCAGAGTAAGTTTCCTCATGTGCGGTCAAAGATGCGACGTGTAGTTATGATATATTTAACAATTAGTCGCAGATATTCACGTCGCCTTAGGTGACTAATTGTTTTAGTATAATTACATTGATGATTATTCGAGAAAATAAAATTATTGACAAATATGGCTGCCATTTTGAAAACTGCTGGCCTTCAATGTTATGATCGCCGTGCGGTGATTATAGCGGCCCTGGGATGAAGCGTGATAATCACTAACGTACAGTTACTATACTAAAAGCAGTTAGACCGAGAGATAACTATCGGAGAGTTCAAATATTACTTACTGCTCTCGATGAACAATGAAAACAAACTCGACAGAATCGGTGTTCAGCTACAAAATGAACCTTTAACTATTTCATCCGTAAGCACATTCTGTCTAGGGCAGGGTGTAGACTTCTACGTCATCGATCACGGTATCACGAGATCATCCAACATGAAACTTTCAAGAAAAAGTCAATGGGTGTAGGGTGGGGGAAATTTTATGAACATGGAGCTGAGGCTGGGCCATGTGGAAAGCGTGGAAAAGGCCATCTTTCATCTTTTGTCGTATGTAGAATTTCAGCAAGTGTAAAAAGATGAAACCCTCGCCACTCGATGGTTTCTTTTTCGTTATTTATGTTGTGGCCTCTGTTCTGGCTGAAACTCCAACATCTGGGAACAATGTAGACACTTCTGGAGAAAATAATTCCACGATCAAAGACACCAAGATGTTGGTTTGTATCCTTTTGTGCAAGCTTAATGATAAGCTTTTTAACTAATAATGTAATTAATGATTAGGACTTCTTTTAGACACGGTGCAGTTGAAGCTTGTTCAAGTTTCCTTGACTATCTTCGCTCGCAGATCGTGCAGTTTTTAAAGAAAAACGTACTGAACAAGTCGTTGCTGCAGAGAGTATTCTAAAGCTTGCTGATTATTCCAAGCAGTATAAGATGGTCGAGATAGTACTTGAAAAATTATTTAGGGTAATTAATGTACCAATTTACCAATACTGCTTTTGTCATAAGTTCCTGGATGAGGGCTCCAGCATCCGGCAAATAACCTGACTTCTTAATAAAGTGAAACCTGTATTAAGCAGACACCGTATTAAGCGGGCGACACCCTCTATTAAGCGGAGAGTAGCCGAAGTCTCCAAATTTATCTCCTTATTACTTTAAATGCAACCTTTATTAAGTGGACACCTCTATTAAACGGACGCAGACACCTAAAAAGTACCTGAAATGGTCATTTCTATCAGGGCTGTGCTCCAGCAGAGCCCGGTGGCCCCTGGCGCATAACTTTTACCCTGGGGCAACTAGAAAATATCAGATTTTTCATACAAATCATATGCTGGGCACCCTTGATTTTACAGTTTCAGAGCACTGGGCTCCCTTCAATTTTCCTTAGAGCACAGCCTTGTCTATAATTTGTTGACAACCTGTATTAAACGGACACTTGTAATAATTATTAAATTCCACAACCCAACATGCCAGACACTGTAAATGCCCATATCCGGTGTCTGGCATGTTGGTCGGTGGAATTTAATTACAAGTGGCTGTTATT
The DNA here is from genome assembly GCA_964035705.1 of Porites rus. Taxonomy (NCBI): domain Eukaryota; kingdom Metazoa; phylum Cnidaria; class Anthozoa; order Scleractinia; family Poritidae; genus Porites; species Porites rus. The sequence goes on from OZ037999.1 coordinate 13,713,349, forward strand.
AGTTTCACAGTACAGTATTGTTTTCTATTTCGTTTTGTTTGGATAGAGCTTTTTTACTTATCTGATTTCTTCAAATTTGAGTTGCAATCCATGTTTATGGTACTATGATCAACTGGTCCATTTTGATAAAGAAATTAATGCCTTGAACGTATATCTTCATAGTCTCTGGGAGTATTCTAAACACTTCTACTGTTCATTTGAATGGCATTTGACACCTCATGTGACATTATCGATTGAAACCTGTATTAGGCAGACAACCCTGTATTAAGCAGACACTACAGCATTCCCCAAGGGTGTCCACTTAATACAGGTTTCACTGTAAAATCATTATTACGCATGGGCCAGATCAGATTCTCTTCTGTTTTAAAGCTGCATGCACCTAGCTAGGGCATGGTTCTCTTGGGGTTAGAGGGGTTGACCATCTTATCAGACGTGGTATCCCAATGAAGCAGTCTGCAGGGCACACACTTAAATATTTTAGCCAAACAGACTCTCAGTACATTTGTTAATAGCTACCATCTTTGATTTAAAAAGCACTGGGAGACTGGACACAGTAAACAAATGTAATATTGATATGGGCACTATTCTAACCCGGAGGGGGGTACTTTAGGAATTTTTGGCTGGTTATGTGTCGCTGGAACCCTGGAACCAGTGTAGCCTATACCAGAGCTAGTTCAGCCGAATTTTATTACCCTATACTAGACTAAACTTCCAAATCCCCCCTATCCTAGAGTAGCTTTTAGTAGCTTTTAAACTTGCTGATTTGATTTTTTAACATTTTTGAGTGGCAATTCCCGATTTTCCCTAGCCTAGACTAAAATCTTCAACCATTATTGTTCAGTTTCCTGGAAAATTATACTTTATTCTAGACCCAAACTCTTTGATTTATATACGCTATCCCAGAGTAAACTGCTTGAAAACCATACGCGTCACAGTGGCACGTACCTATAAAGCCCATAGTGAAGTTGAGAGGGAGGGGGATTTCTCACCTGTCTTCCCAAACCTCCCAGATGCATCACAAGAATCAATAATAACTGTTTTAAACCAAGTAAAACCTGGTTCTCTGTATCTCTTGATGTCAGTAAAATTAGTTGTTGTCAGTACAGTTCACAATCAGCTGATATATAGCAATAAGCTATAAGCGCTATAAAGTTTTCTGGTAACCATGCATTTATCATGATTATCAATTTCCTCCAAACAAATGTCATAATCAAAGAAAAAGGTTATGAAAACTGTGACCAAAAGGAAAATGTTTTGATCTTTTATCAAATTCTGCCGACTAATTCTCTAAGAAAATGTATCCAGGAGAATTTGTATGTGAATTTGCCCAAAACACAGCACAAATTTCATTTTAGACTACAACTAATAAGTCGTTATGAACTGGAGTTTTTTGATTCACAGGTTTTACAGGATGCAAGAGTCAAAGTAACAGAGTCAGGATATATCCCGGGACAAGCATTTCCCACAGAACAAGCACAACTAGAAGGTGACTTGTGTTATTATAGACCATTTTGCACTATAAATGAGGTCATGTGATATAGTTTTTACAAAAAATATGAAAGTTGTATGAATTTGCCTCTGAAAAACCACGATTAGTGGGTCATATTTTAAACAAAATAATAGTGATTTGGTTTTTCAAACCCACACCATTTTCTTAAAAATGAGTCCAACATGGTGGCCAATACAAATCATACTATTTGGTTGAAAAACATCAGGGTGCCATAAAATATCTCTCCTAAATGTGTTTCCTCTCAAATTTGGGGTGATAATTTTTAATGTGCTTTTTAATGTCAATTTTTGGTATCAGCAAGATTCCAACTCATGGTCTAAAGCAGGAAGCATTGGTGACGGTGCAAGTGGTCTATTGATGGCTGGTATAGTTAAAATAGTACATAAATGTAGTGAAAACTTTTATTTTTGAACACAACTGTTGTGCAGAAGGTAGTTTTTGAATGATCTAGCTAGCAGTACTTTGGAGTTATTGTTTTACAGCTGAGCAAAATTATTGAGCTCAGGTTGAAGTAGCAAAAAAATTTCGAGTTGAGGGGAATTGCATGCTTTATGTGTATCCTCATCTTGACTAGTTTACTCTCTCTGACAAAGAATACAATGTACCCATCTTTTTAACAGCTCTGGCAAATGTCTTAGAGAACACAGCCCTCTTTGGTGATATTCTTCTTCGCCTCCCTGATATAACACATGAGGTAAAACAAAAGATCAGACTTTATTTTAAAGTGTTAAAGGCTTTGTATATAAGCCTAAAAGGTGTGTACCCAGTAACTTGATTTTGCTAAAAAGGAAAAGTAGCATTTCTGCAATAGACATTTCCAGTCGCATGTCTGTAAACAATATATTATTTATTCACATTCCACAGCTTTTTCTTTCTCAAATTGACATTATTTTTACATACCCTGGCTGCCCATTAACTCATCTAAAAGAAAAAGTTTGTTTGAAAACCAGAGTTTATCTCTGGTTTACTGCGCACATGGTTTATTTTAGGCACTCGCGTACGCTTATTTTCTACCAAAAACTGCCAGGGAATTGGAGGGCTGTCATGTGTAAAAGTCCCAGGAGTGAATGGGTTAAAGGACAGTGCATTTGCAGCAGTTAAAAGGGATGCAAAGGTCTAAACTAGGTTTGTGAAAGGGGTACTATTTGTCAATTAAAGGTATACGAAAGGAGTACCTTTTCTGTCAAAAATGGTTTAAAGGGTAAGGGACTAGACCTGGAGTACCCCCCCAGTTTTCTCCCCACCCCCCTTCTCTTCATATGATGCAACTTAACTATTAGCAGGAGGCAATTTTTGTACATGCTTCTCTGTGTTGGTTGTTCTACTATTTTTGAGGCAAATATCTAAGGGCCCACTTGTAGTGTACATTTCACTTTATCACACCAGTACTAGCTACTACTGACACCAATTTCAGGTTTATCGTAAATCCAAAGAGTGGGAACTTCTTGCCAGATGGAGTGTGAGCTTTTGTAATGAAACCAAAGTCTATGATGAAACAGACTCAAAGTTATTGCACTTGGTGAGATGTAAACTACAGGTTGTTCTAGACTATGAGTAGTCCCCCATTTTTCCTCAGGGATAGTAGAGCAAGCGAAACGCAAGCTCACATGAAAATCACCCCACGCGAGAAAAGGCGACATGCTACGTGTCGCCTTTTCTCGCATGGGGTGATTTTCACGCATGCTCGCCTATCACTTGCTCTACTATCCCTGAGGAAAAATGGGGGACTACTCGTAGTCTAGGGTGGTTCTTTTTGTTTTGATCTTTAAACTTATTTAGTAGAACATGTCAAATGACGCTGCATTCCCACCCTTGAAAATTACAGTGTCTTTGTAAAAGCTGAGACTTTAAAATTTTTGCTGCGGAGCGACCGTAGGGAGCGAGCAGCAACATAATCAGGATTTAAGGGAAATATATAAGGGGCGCTGAATTCTCGAATTCATCACTTTTTACCACAATGCATTGCATTTAACCAGAGTGGATTGCGCCACGAACAACTCAGAAACACGGGGAAGTTCGCATCGTTCGCTGCCCAGACTCAGAGTTTTCTTTGTAGCAAATTTTCTACAGCACGGTTAGAGGTCTTACCAAATTTAAGACATGCAGGAGTCATTCAGATGAGTACGATGGTTAACTTGGGGATTGGATTTCAATTCAAGAGCCTTTGACTCGTCCAGGTGTTAAACCTGACGAGAAGATGAGCATTTGCTCTTCGACTCCGCAACACGGGGGATATACAAATTCCAGCTTGCTAGAGGGTGATGTGATAGTGAGAAAATGTCATGCCATGCTATTCTTAAGAACCTGTATGAGCCGAAAATGGATGTGATTTTGACCATTCGCTTCAAAATAACAGCGGAGATCGAGATAACAAAACATATGTTTTGTGTCCTACATTGCAGACGAGGACCTGTATCGGCGTTTTGAAAAGCATAATTATGCTGTTCTTTCATTCATTCATTGCCATAGAATATGCGTTTACATTATTTTTTTTTACTGTTAATAGCTTGATTAATGCGGCTGGCGATATCTTGCCGGCGGAAGTTTCATGGAAAAGGCATTAAATTAAAGACTTTTCCCAAAGATTACGTAATCAGTCTCCGTGGTGTAGTAGTTAGGAGTAGTCGCGTTGAGCCGATGGTGCTGGGTTTGAGTCCTACCGAACTCTTTTTTCCTTCTTTCTTTCTTTTTTATCCGTTTTTTGTGTTGTTGTTTTCTATAAATATATAGCTAAATAACTGTTACTTAATAAAGTACAATAAACATCAAGAAATGTATTGTGTTTCCAGCGAAAAGATAGTACTCCGTATATTAAATATATGGATAAACAATCTGAATTTCTATCATTTCCTACAATTTACTGTGGGAAAACCAGAGTTGATAACCACTTGATCATTTTCTAAACAACGTTCCCACGAGTTCTTTCTATAGACTGATAGTAATTATTCTAGCACTTTCCAACATGTAAATAGGACATTCAATGTCATTTTCGATTCTTTTAAGTCTCACTGCCTAACTAATGCCAGTATCAACAGAATGTACGTACCGCAGCATTACTATCTTTTAGATACCCTAGTAATTGTTATCATGTAGATGTCAATTTGTTGCCTATGAGAGTTTTTGAAACACCATTTAATTTTAAACCTCCTTGGAAACACGCAAGTTAACTCAAATGTGATTTTTCTGCAGCAGCCAGTAAGAAAGGCATTCACTAGAGAAAAGACAAGATTATTGTTCTATTTTTGCAGCTAGCCCTGCAGTTGAGTAGTAATTATCATATGGCTACATTGAATAATTGGCATGTCTATTCATAAATATTTAGATGGCCCAGGAATTGAGGCTTGTACCAAGGGATCCTGATCATATAAATCCATACAGAAAAAAAGCAAAGAAAGAGGTATGTGCTACTCTGTCTCTAATAGGCCCTTTGCACGACTTGATCACGTGATCAACTTTCGGTAAACATGAAAAAGCTAGTTCAGTGTTGAAAAATTTTGTTAGCACAAGCTGAAAGAGCATATTAAAATTAGGTAACCTGAGAATTTTCAGCCGTATATCTCAAAAGTAGCGATTGCAACGGCCGCCAAAAGTTGGATTCAAGCATTTGTTGTATGAGAAAAACAACTTTTGCCATCCGGTCACCCTTGCATGGTTTTCCATACAAATCCTTGTATGTTCTAAAATTTTTAAACTGTCGTTAAATCAGGGTTGTCATTAAGAGCCGGGGGCTGGGGATTTTCCCCGGCTAAAGTGAACGTGGTCCCCGGGTACTTTCATAGGAGAATAGAAGAAAAATAAAACCAAAAGAAACCCCTAGCTGTTTGATTCCCCGCCTACTACTTGTATTTAGCGGGCAACTTGAAATTTTAGTGACATCCATGCATGAAATATTTCCTTAACCATTACAGGGCTCAAATCTCCTTTTAATTCATAAAGGCAATTTGAGCCCTTAAATGCATAAGGAAAGATTTAACGACAGTTTAAAAATTTTAGAACATACAAGGATTTGTATGGAAAGCCATGAAAGCGTGACTGGATGGCAAAAGTTGTTTTTCTCATATGAATGCTTCTAACTTTTTCCCTGCTAGCAGAGGTCTCTCACGACGAGGCAAAAATGAGAGAAAGGTAACTTGATTTAGGGGAATTATGCTATAGGTATATCTTGACTAGTTAACTGTCTTTGACAAAGAATACAATGTACCTATTTTTTAACAGCTCTGGCAAATGTCTTAGAGAACACAGCCCTCTTTGGTGATATTCTTCTTCGAATTCCTGATATAACACATGAGGTAAAACAAAAGATATTTATTTTTAAAGTTTTAAAGGCTTTTTATTAGTCTAAAAGGTGTGTACCTGGTAACTTGATTTTTGCTAAAAAAAAGTAACGTTTCTACGATAGACATTTCCAGTCACGTGTCTGTGAACAAGGGCACCAAGTCGAGGCTTGGAAAGAAAGACAAATACATAAGTGATTTAATTAATGTAAGAAATTGTCAGATATTGCGTGCCCTAACCTCACTTCCTTGCGTTTGCTCAATGGAACACTCAATGCAGGATGGGTCGATGCACAGCTGGCTGGCCACCGTCAGATTTCAATTAGTAGCAACAGTAGTCACACAACAGAGGGTGGTCTGCCTGTGTCAATCTGCTGTGCTGTTATTATTACCGCAGTGAGGAAAAGGCTAATAAGGAAAAAAAAATTTAAACAAATTAATATTTGCCTGTATGAAACTTTTGAAATCCTTCAGTGTATATCACTCTTTGTCCTCCATTCATAACAAAACTGCTGCTGAGAGAGAAACAAAATACAGCCAAACCTTCGTACAACAGTCACCCTTCGGAAATGGCATTAAGGTGACCGTTATATACGCGGCTAGTGACCGCTATATACAGGTCAACTTTGCAGAAAATATAATTAAGGCAACTGGAAATATGGTCTCTTCTAGGGGTCAAAAAAAGCTTGAGCCACGCCCAGATCGGTCTCTTTTAGGGGTTTAATTCAAAATTTCCGACGAGCATCCCCACCCCTTTCATATGCGGAGCCCCCTCCCCCCCCGGCATCTGTTGCCCACGTCTTAAGTTTGTTCTCCTTTTTTATTTGCTGTGTTATTTCTACCTTCGTTTCATGTTTTAAGCAGTTATTGAAATATTTCACTTAATTTTGTGAAGGTTCTTTTTGTTTGAATTTGATTCATTTTATGTCACAGCTCCTTTAAGCCCCGGCTACCTTGGTCGTTCATCAAAACCTACAATTAAACCTCTCTACAACGGCCATCATGGTGACAGAAGAAAGTGACCATTGTAGAGACGAGGCTGTTAGTGGAGGCTCCACTGTATAACGGCCACCTCTCTCCGACGGCTATTTTTTTTGGCGGACAGTCCATACATTCACTTATGTTTCATCCTCTCTACAATGGCCACTTTCTTCTGTTCCCTAGGGTCCTCTGCGAAACAAGGGCAGGGTGCAGTTTAAGTCTTCTAACATACGCAATTCAATGAGTACGTACCGAAAACGAAGTTTGTGTTTCTCTCTGAACCCGTCTCTCATCTCATTGAATTCCCGTTCTTCAAGGGCAATGCGTACCATATCCCATGGCGGCAAAACCTTTCTGGCTTGCTGCCCTGGGTTGGCACAGCTTTCAGACTTAGTTCTTGAAGGGACATCATTTTCGATTAAGAAACAAGGTACAACGGTAAAGCGAAATGAGGCTTGTTTCATGCTTCTTTTTTTTTTTCTAACTGTTGGCATTTCTTTCTTTGGTGCTTTTTGGATTCCCCTGCGACTTTTTCCAACTTTATTGGTTTAGCCTATTCCCTTGTGTTTTTCACACACCTAGCATTTGCATAGAGCACATGGCAAGACACGCTCTGTTGTGCTGTTTTTGCTAACGAAGCAATGAAATACAAGGGTTTAGTAGACCCAAAAAACAAGCCGTTCGGCAACCTGCTACCTTTCGAAGTGCAAGTAATCATTATGTTCTGGACCCAATGTTTCATGACAAATGACAGAAGGACAAAAATGAATGAAGAATTAACCCCCCTTCCCTGTTGCCTTCGCACATCTATTCCAATGTCCGTGGCGTTTTCGTTTTCAAGCGGCTACAAACGTTTTTCTGCTGCTATGGAAAACAAACCTTATCCTCGCTTTTACGGTTGTCCCCACTGTTTCAGAAGGAACACACAACAAGTGTCGGTAAGTGTGTTCATCTATTTCCCTTCAGTTTTATTTCATGCTTACCACTAAGATTTTTTCTTTTTCTTGTAGATTGATATGATTGTCGCTATGGGAAACGAAGATAAACTATATGAGGCAAGATTGGCCCATATTTTGCAGTTATTTAGACTGGCTCATCCAGAGATACAGCTCTGTGAATTACAAGTACACGGCAAGAGACAAAATCAGATGGTTAAGGATAGTTTGGACTTTTTGTTCGACTATTTACACGACAGATATTCTCGTTTACCAGCTGCCCTTTCCTTTATTTTCTAATTTTGCGATTGAATTGTTTTTAAACATGTAATTTTGCGTTTGATATTTTTACACATAACATATTTTTATTTCTTTCATTGCATATTGCGTTATATGTTTTACTGACTACTCTCACGTGTCTCTCTAGCCTGAGTATCAGGCGTTTCTGGGGAAAAGGGGAAAGATGGAATCTCCTCTCCCCGAGCCCCTTAGGAAGGCCTGATACTCAGGCTAGTGTCTCTCCTTCTTATTTCCGACTCTTTCCGACCCCTTCCGATGATCACCCAAGCCTCGGTTTAGCTTCTTTTAGTTTTCTATATGTTGGCTTTACTCTTTCATTGGTTAATTTCAATTCCCCAGCGACCTTTTTAGTCTCGATTGGTTTAGCCTATTCCCTTGTGTTTTTCACACACCTAGCATTTGCATAGAGCACATGGCAAGACACGCTCTGTTGTGCTGTTTTTGCTGACGAAGCAATGAAATACAAGGGCTTAGTAGACCCAAAAAACAAGTCGTTCGGCAACCTGCTACCTTTCGAGGTGCAAGTAATCATTTTGTTCCGGACCCGATGTTTCATGACAAATGACAGAAGGACTAAAATGAATGAAGAATTAACCCGCCTTCCCTGTTGCCTTCGAACAGGTATTCCAATGTTCGTGGCATTTTCGTTTTCAAGCAGCTACAAACGTTTTTCTGCTGCTATGGAAAACAAACCTTATCCTCGCTTTTACAGTTGTTCTCATTGTTTCAGACGAAAAACTAAGCAATACTCGGTACGTTTGAACGTTTGTTTTATTTCGCAATTCATTTGCCTTTTGTTTTCGGGGATTAGTCGCCATCTTATTTACACGTCAATGACTATTTCACAATCCTTTACCTTCAAGCAATATTTCTTAAACACACTTTTTCTTCTAGATTGATATGATTGTGACGGAGAACAAGCATGAAAAGAAATTCGACGATGCTAGAATCGCTCTCAGTTTAGATTTACTGCGCGACTATTACGGTTCTTCCATTCCATTGTACCAATATCCAGTTTATGGAACGCAAGGAAATCCAGTCATTCTCGATTTATTGGTAAATGGATTTCTTCTTGACTGGCTGATCGACTTTTATTCCAGTATCTCTCCAGACTTTTCTCTGACTTTATAATACTTGTAATTTGATTAAACAAATTTATTCACAAGGTTTTTTGTTACTGCGCAGGGGATACTTCTTCTCCCACATGTGTGAGTTGACTCAATCGATTACACATGTAGGTTCGCTTCCTCCTTTAGTATAATAACTACTCAAGTGTTTCTCCTTCTTGCCTCATGACATCATCCCTCATTAACATAATTCCGAACCCCTTCCGAAGGGACCCGAGCCCTCTCCGAAGGCTTCCGACCACACCCGAGCCTCGTTCTAAGATATTTCCGATTTCCCCCAACAATAGATCCAAATATCCTCTAGACCAATCAGAAGGCTCAAAAGACAATAGACCACCTATCTAGAACAATGGGGACCCAACAGACTACGGATTGCTGCTTACACACTTTCAACTCGCTCAATATCAAGTTAGTTGAGATTTCTTGGAGTTGAATTCGACAGACCCGACCTAGGTTCGGGAAGAGAAATAAGAAATCCCCCTCCTGTGTTTAACTCTTCCATAAAGCGTCGCATCAGGAAATTTTATGTCACGTACGGTGGCAGCAAAGAGACGAACCGAAGGTGTCATGCACGTGCAGAGTTGTTTTGCTTGTGAAACCTATTAATTTTTTTGTCGAACTCGTTGCCGTCCCCTTCGCCTTCGTCTTTACTTCTCTTCAATGAGAAATGTAGTGTAGAATTCCTCAATATAAGAACCTCTATAATACGGACACCTCTCTATGGCGGACCTTTTTACGGTCCCTCCCCTCCCCCAAACTTCTTACAGTGTTGACCTCTATAATGCAGACACCTTTGTACTGTGGACTTTTGTCCCTTTGACTCTGGTAAAACCTCTCCCTGCGAAAAAACTCTATAGTACGGGCACCTCGGTATATCAGGGAGAGTTCTATTGGTTCGAGAGAATCCCTACCTCTACAATACGGACATCTCTGTATCAATTGGTTCCAGAGATGCTAATTCACACAATCCCTACCTTTGCAATAAGGACACTGCAGTAACGCGGACTTCTCTTTTCGCTTCTCTCGACTGAGCCGAGCTAGAACAGGCTAACAGCTGGATAATATATGGGCCCCGTATCTCTCCAAGCGATTAGGATTTCCTTTGCCTGGTCCCTGTACGGCGTTTTCCCAGGCCTTCTCCGTCAATTCACTTGGTGACGTATCCGAGGCAAACGGGCAGACCACGTGACCCGAAACGTATTCGCCGTGCGGAATAATGAGGCTTACTAGACTAGGTAATGATTTCCCTAAATTGTCCCGATTACTCCCCAACACGTCAGAATTATGTGCATATGATCGTCTCGTTCGCCTGAAAACAACTTGAGGCGGCGCAGACGATAATATGGAAACTGCGCTTTAGGTCTGGCATACTTAAGCAAACAGGGCTCGTACGAATCATGAAAGTCCTAAAAAACGATCCACATTGTACGAACTCTGAACAAAGAAAACATTAAATGATTATGCTGCAGAATAAATATTTACCCATAAAGTAGTTTAGCTTTCGCTTTATCATGACACTGATGTTGTGGTAATCTGAATGAAAAAAAGGACATTTATTGTGTGAGTAGCAACAAAAACTGTTCTAGTTTTCGTTAAAACAAAATACCCTGTGCACGCATTAAAACTATTTACCTTCGTGTCTTACCGCGGATAATGATGTTGGAAGTGGATCGCTAAGTAAAGCTAACCTTTTCAATTAGTTTTATTGAGTGTTGGATAATATTCGATTTTTTCCTTGTTAGAATTCTCGTGAAAATTATACAAACACGTTTCTTGATCATACATTATTGACCTTTCTTTCTGTCTTTGTTTAATCTGAAATCATTTTTTATTTCTTTTTCGTCTCGAAGATATTAGCGTATTATTCAAGATGACATAAATTTAAGATTGTTGTTTATTTACTCCATATAGTTTTTTGGAGACTCCGATATTACTGCGCTTTTTTCAAAAACACGCGAACTCTGAAGTTCAAAAGCCGTCTTCACAAATGGGCGTTTTTCACTGCTGTCAATCATAATCAGGATGACAAGCAATGAACCTTGAAACACAAACACACAAACGGATCGAAATCCACTTATCACAAATCACAAACCATGACCTTTTCAATCCGTTGAAGTAAACTTCTGTTTCCCAAGAGCCTCGCTAAGATGATTGACGGTAAACGTGAGTTGGCTTTTGAACTTCAGAATTCGGGTGTTTATGAAAAGCGCAGTAAGAGCCTGAAGTTATCTTATAATGAGTATCTAAAACATTTTTTTTATTATTATTATTGCACCAGGTTCAAAAGGAACAATATCTTAACTACAGAAAAGCTTATTTCAAGGACACCACAGATGTATTTTCAAGCGTCTTAAAGGATCTATCGAAGACAAGTAAGCATAATGTCCATGTTGTAGTTTAATTTTATCCTTGCTTTGAAATTTATTCATTTATTTTACTTCTTACGTGGCTTATATTTGGCTATATCAGATATCAGAATGTCCATTTATCACTTCAGACGAGCCACTGACTGGCTTCTAAATTTTTCTACGATTGGCGCTTTAACTTTCCTCTTATCCTTTTTGTTCCCCAGGTGCAGAATTTAGCCTTGGTCTCAATCCTTTTCGTGTATTATCCAATAATTCAACGTCAGTACTGCTTTGTACACCGCCACAAATATATCAGGTATTGAATTTACTGGATATTTCGTGCGTGTGTTCTCTATTGAAAGCGGCTTACAGCGTGTTGTAACAATAATGGCAATATCATGATTGCTTTTTACCTGTTATTGCCTGCAAGGGTTTTTCCACCGCGTCCAAAGTTCTTTTGCCCTCCATGGTAGATTTTGATCAATTTAGGTTTCTGTGAAACTGCCGACCCACCCCTCCCCTAAGCTAACATTAACACTTACTTCTCATTTAGGGCAAAATGATGGCTTAGGGGAGGGGTAGGTGGGCAGTTTCTCAGAAACGTAAATTGATCCGTAGATTTTATGACCCATTACTGCTCTCTGCTCGGCCAATGAGCTTTAAGAATTTCGCAAAAGGCGCCAAGTTTGAACATTAAAACCCAGTATACTGGGACAAATTGCTACAACGCCAAGAAGAGTTCGAAGGTGATTTCCACCCATTTCACAAAAATTGCAGGGTGGGAGGGGGGAAGTCGCCAGATAACTAA
>OZ037999.1:13733131-13828131 GCA_964035705.1 Porites rus
CACCTCTCATTAATCCTCTTTGCGTATGATACTGATATATCTGTACGTCATTAAGACGTGGCTGCTTAAGCAAATATTAATCAAGAGCTCTTTCTTGTTTCCTTTTGGTTTAATGCAAATAAACTCACATTTTACCCTGAAAAGTCTACGTTCATTATTCTTATTTATTATTTTTTTCCACAGCGCAAACAGATTATCCACTCAGGATAAACATCTTTTTCAATAAATATGCTAAGAAATATCCCATTAAAATAAATAATTCTCCTATAGTGCGTGTGCAGAAGGCATATTTCTTGGAATCCTGACTTGGAAACTTCACCTCTTTGCTATCTACTATCGTCTAAAGTTGTAGCAATTTTCTGTAAATGAAGGCGATATCTACCTTCAGATACCTGAAAACTTTATATAATTCTCTCTCTTACCATATGTCAACTACTGCAATCTGGTGTGATTATCCGTGCAATAGCCTGCGTAGCTGGCGGGATTGGTGGGGAGAGATTGGCGGTTTGGCGGTGGAGCGCCGGAGCCGCGAAGAGTTTGGGAGCAAGTCAATTTGAAATTTTCCCACGCGGCTCGTATCCCGCGCGTAACGATCCCGCCAGCTACGCAAGCTATCCGTATAATCACCTTATCTCCAGTCCTCCACGTACAAATTATAAGCCTCTCTCCTACAAGCTTAATATTCCTTTTCTCTATTCAATCTTTAAAGTCCATGCCTCCTGCTTTGTGACATTACAATAACTCTCCAGGGGTAGGATCGGAGGGATCTGAACCACCATCAACATATCGGACAAAATTACTGTGTCAAGTTTCAGAGATGTCTACGCAGTAGAGACTGATGAAGTGTCGAGGAAGAGGGGAAATTATTTGCATCGACGGTGTGCACAAGTTGGACCCACCCTCTCCTCCCTTCCCTAAAGGAATATTCCTCGATCCTCCCCTTCTTTACCGGCTGCTCTTTCCTCCTTCGGATGCTTTTATCATGGTTATCTCAATTACTCGACTCGTTCTCGTTCCGATATACGTAAACCGGCCCCGGCTTTCTCTTATGTACGCCCGTGTATTCCTTGTGTCGTATCTGTTGCCTCAGATTTTTGTGTACAATCTTCCTTTTCATTACCTGTTGCTCAGATCTCAGCTTGTTTGTCAGCACCTTTTTAAAACTCCAGATCTGGCGGTCCATGGATAGTAAAAAGAGTAGACTGGTATCCATAGGCAGTCATAGGCCGTTGATGGTAAAACACACCTGCGGAAAATTCGGGTTTTTTCGGTATTATGTGCAATAATAGTTTTCTCTCGTTTTGTTGAAGTGTTGTTACAGGGACACCCAACGGGAAGTTTTGAAAAAAAGACCTAAAAACAACAACAAAGCATGAATAAAGCTTTCTGAAACCATTTTGAGCATTTTGGGAGATTGATGGGAAAAATTTATCTGTTCCTCACTCCCAGCTTAATTTTGCACTATGACACACCCAAACCGGCCTGTAGTGTCTGGACATAAGTCTGCTGGGAAACTTCCCAGTAAGTCAGATCAGGTTGTATGTGCACCTTGCTGGCTGGGAAGACCTTAGATAACAACGACTCAACCAGGTTGTGGCGTCCAGCGGTTTTAGTGAAAACAAGGGTTTGGGTGGAGTGCTCAGTCTCGCGGGCTCATAAAACCTGGTCAGACACCATGAATTGTCTATTTCATCTTCCTAGCAACACCTTCCTTCCAAAGACATATTACTCGTTCCAAATCTCCCAGGCAGCAAAAATTTGCCTGAAGAACAGATATTTTGAGGAACAAAACCATTGGATGCCCCTGTTACTACACAATGAACATTTTAATCGCAATTAGTGTGTAAATTGAAAGATACTTCTAGATTATAAATCAGAACGTAACGTTACAAAAAGCCTAAATATAGCATGAGTGCATTTTACTGTTTTGATAAGTAAAGCTGTTTCACGTTAGATTTGTGACACACAACATCAGTCTCCACGAGTAAACTATATGCCTACAACAGGTAAATAGGAAATTCAAAAACTCAATGTTTCGGACGCCAGTACACCATGTTTTCCCGACTTTTTAAGGGCTCAAAAATAAAATTAAAATAACAGTATATGTATGAAGGAAATCCAGAAGAAATCGATTTTGGTTAGAGTTAGCGCGAGCTTCGATAAGTAGGTTTGAGTTATCGGAAGTCAACCGTATTTGAGTCGTTTAATGCACACAACGAGACACTAGGTTATCAATAACTTATTAGAAAATATAGAAAAGTCATCTTAGCGACGCCTCTTGCAAATAGCAAATTGGAAATCAGTTTGACCCGGTTCACGCTACTGTGGCTGATTCAGCTGTGTACGGTCATGATGATCGGGTGCCTGCTGCTGGGAATCCAAAAAACGCTGCACATCAGCTAACAAACGCGACAATTCCGTGACGTGACGTCAACATGGTCGGGTCCAAGCTTTTTTCCTTTTATGGACCGGACACCTTCATAATACTCCTTGGCCTTTTGAAGGTCACCCAAGTCACGATGTAGGATACCCATGCTGTGGTAAGTATCCGCGACGTCAACATGTTCGGGTCCAAGCTTATTCAGTTGTGTGGACAGGGCACGTTCATAATTCTCCTTGGCCCTTTTTAAGGTCACCCAAGTCGCGATGTAGGATACCCATGTTATGGTAAGTATCCGCGACGTCAACATGGTCGGGTCCAAGCTTATTCAGTCGTATAGACAGGGCACGTTCATAATACTCCTTGGCCTGTGGATGGTCACCCAAGTAGCGATGTAGGGTACCCATGTGATGGTAGGTTTGCGCGACAACAACATGGTCGTGTCCAAGCTTATTCAGTCGTATGGACAAGGCACGTAAATAATACTCCTTGGCCTGTCGAAGGTCACCCAAGTCGCGATGTAGGGTACCCATGTGATGGTAAGTATGCGCGACAACAACATGGTCGGGTTCAAGCTTATTCAATTTTATGGACAAGGCACGTAAATAATACTCCTTGGCCTGTCGAAGGTCACCCAAGTCGTGATGTAGGGTACCCATGTGCTGGTAAGTATGCGCGACAACAACATGGTCGGGTCCAAGCTTATTCAATTTTATGGACAAGGCACGTAAATAATACTCCTTGGCCTGTCGATGGTCACCCATGTGGCGATATAGTGTACCCATAATATGGTAAGTGTGCGCGACGTCAACATGGTCGGGTCCAACCTTATTCAGTCGTATGGACAGGGTACGTTCATAATACTCCTTGGCCTGTTGATAGTCACCCAAAAGCCTATGTAGGAGACCCATGTTATTGTAAAAACGCGCGACCCGCTGAGCATGGTCGGGCCCTGTTCTTGTCGTATTGTCCTCAATGAGTTTTAAAGCTACACTGAAATACTTCATTGCTGACACGTACTCGCTGTGCAAGTAGCAAACATGAGCAAGCACCTCAAAGTTATCTATAGAATTGTGTATATTTGGAATAGTGTTTTTGATGAGACCGAATTGCTCTTCAGTAGAGATAATGTTTGTAATTCCTACAGCTAGAGTTTTTAAGTGTGGAACAATATGTCTGCTTCCACACACAGAATCTTCACCCCGCAGGATCTCTGATATTGCTTCGTGAATGTACTGACTGCATGACCCCATTACGATACAAGCAACCCGGGCATGTTCATTAGCCTCCATTTGGTCTTTAACTAAACGCTTGACAATATCGTGTACCACCTTGTGTAAACGAATGTTGATATCATCATACTTTTCGATTAGCAACAGGGAAGACCCTTGAATCTGAATGCCTATGTCCTCTTCATCCAACACTCCATCAGCATTTACAAGGTAAGTGGTTAACACGTCTAACCTCAATGGCTCTGGTGCACAAAATGCAAGAAAAGTGAAAGCGTGCTTCATTATTTCATCAGAATCCATTACCGTTTCAAGAGCTATCTTGGTCGCTACAGTCATAGAGTTTGGGTAGATACTGTTTACTTTGGCAAGTTCCTTTTCAGTGAGTTCACGTTTGCCTTTCCCTAGTTTTACTAAGTACCCCTCCCAGCCAAAGTCTGGATTGGTATTTCGCACCTTTCTCACGTAGACTCCTGCGCTAGCTAGTGCAAGTGGTTGGTAATCCAAAGCGTGTGCTACCTCTCCTCCCATGTCATCGTCTGTGATTCCAGTGAGCTCGAATAAAAGGTTCGCAGCGTCAATGTCGTTCATGCCTTTGCTTATCGAGATGTGGGATGTGAAAGAACTCTCTAGAGGGATACAGGAGCAATCCTGCGTTGTGATTAGCAGCTGGCCTTTGTCCCACTTCCCATTTCCACGCTCAGGAAGAAACTGCCCTATTCTAGCGAGATTTGTGACATTGTCAATCACTAAGAGCCAAGATGAGTAGAGGTGAATTTTTGTTGCAATTAAATCTTTGATAATGGCTATTTTCCGTTCATTATTTAGATCCTTGGAGTTTTCGGTAGTATTTATAGTATACTCGGGGCAGTGCATTTTTCTTGTCAGTGATAGGTATGATGTTAAAAGCGCTTCTGGGTTTTCAGCATTTAAAGTCATTACAAATGACGGAGCATTTGTTTCTTTGCTGGCTTCTTTGAAGTATTTCTCAGCAACTAGTCCAGCCAGCTGGGATTTGCCACTCCCAGGATTGCCTGAAATGTAACAATAACTTAAAGTGTTCTCGTTAGCCTTCCTTAACTGGAACAGCTTCTGTGTTACTTTATCAACGTGGCAATCGCGACTTGAGATCACATGGGAAGGTCTGGGTGGAAGGACACAAAATGGCTCTACTTCGCGCTGTAGTTGCTCTTCAAACACCTTGCGTTGTTGTTCAGTAGTTTTTAGCCTGTCTTGAAGTTCCACTTTCTTCCCTTCAAACTTGACTTTTTCTTCCTGAAATTCGATATCTTTCTCCAGAAGCTCTTTAGTTTTGTCCTGCAATTTAGTATCTTTGTCTTGAAGTTCCAAAACTTTCGTCTGAAGATCTTGAGTAAGTTTCTGATTACTTGTCGTCACATTTTGCAATTCATCGGTGGGAAAACTTTTCTGCTTACTTACTGTTTGGATTTCAACAGTAGATAGGCCAAGAGCTCGAAATACTGTCTCCACTTTTGCAACAGTGATTCTGAAGTCTGCATTTGAGAACTGACCTTCTGTCATGTGAGCGAAGTCTTCATTTCGAAACTTTCTGAGATCATCAACATTGGTTTTGATCAGTGGACTCAGTCGATGTCCGATAGAATCAGAAAACAGAATGGCATAAAAGAGCATAGTACAGTCCCATTCCGCCCTGTCTCCATTTACCATTGTGGCTAACAGTCGGGCATTTCTTCTTTGATTAGCTGGAGACTCACCGTTTTTAAAGTCCAGGCCATTTTGAGGCGTGTCCTTCCATTCTCCAAGTGTTGCCTTGTAATGATTGTCCCATTCCTGCTTGAACAGTAATCGTAAAGCCTGGGGCAGTATGTCAGTGGCTATGTGACAAACCCGGAAGTAGTTAAGCTGTTCTTCTGAGTAAACTTTAGAGGCCATTTGGTAACAGAAGGAGGGCAACAGTCTTGAAACCTAGTTTAAAAAGTTTAATACAAAGAATTTACTAAATGAATTAAATGATCATTTCCTGACACTACGTATATACTACAGGGTTAAAGGGAATTTCAATAATACTTTTACTTAATTAAAATAACCTAGAGAAAAAAATAAACAAGTGTTCAGATAGTATAGCCCAAATGGAAAGCTTGCTCGCAGGCTAGAGAGAAGCTAAAATATGTTGTTCAGTTGAAAGGAAGTTATGATTTGGGAAAAATGATCATGGAGAGATGGGATAGGAAGGGGCATATGTAACGTTTTTGACAGGCCATTAGGGAGCTTAACTTTTTGAGCGACGCACGTCAACCGGAAGTATGTTTTCTTCCCTTTTTACATGCCTTGAAGCTACCAAAATTGTATTACTAAGTTTCTTTACTCTTAAAGAGACGATTTACAAGAAAGTTTGGGCAAAACCACGGCCCAGAATACAGAAAGACTACTTCCGGTTGACGTACAAAGGACTAGCACCAGAGTTGGAAGGCCAGAGTAAGTTTCCTCACGTGCGGTCAAAGATGCGACGTGTAGTTATGAGGTATTTAACAATTAGTCGCAGATATTCACGTCGCCTTAGGTGACTAATTGTTTTAGTATAATTACATTGATGATTATTCGAGAAAATAAAATTATTGACAAATCTGGCTGCCATTTTGAAAACTGCTGGCCTTCAATGTTATGATCGCCGTGCGGTGATTATAGCGGCCCTGGGATGAAGCGTGATAATCACTAACGTACAGTTATTATACTAAAAGCAGTTAGACCGAGAGATAACTTTATCGGAGAGTTCAAATATTACTTACTGCTCTCGATGAACAATGAAAACAAACTCGACAGAATCGGTGTTCAGCTACAAAATGAACCTTTAACTATTTCATCCGCAAGCACATTCTGTCTAGGGTGTAGACTTTTACGTCATCGATCACGGTATCACGAGATCATCCAACATAAAACTTTCAAGAAAAAGTCAATGGGTGTAGGGTGGGGGAAATTTTATGAACATGGAGCTGAGGCTGGGCCATGTGGAAAGCGTGGAAAAGGCCATCTTTCATCTTTTGTCGTATGTAGAATTTCAGCAAGTGTAAAAAGATGAAACCCTCGCCACTCGATGGTTTATTTTTCGTTATTTATGCTGTGGCCTCTGTTCTGGCTGAAACTCCAACATCTGGGAACAATGTAGACACTTCTGGAGAAAATAATTCCACGATCAAAGACACCAAGATGTTGGTTTGTATCCTTTTGTGCAAGCTTAATGATAAGCTTTTTAACTAATAATGTTCTTACTGATTAGGACTTCTTTTAGACACGGTGCAGTTGAAGCTTGTTCAAGTTTCCTTGACTATCTTCGCTCGTAGATCGTGCAGTTTTTAAAGAAAAACGTGCTCAACAAGTCGTTGCTGCAGAGAGTATTCTAAAGCTTGCTGATTATTCCAAGCAGTATAAGATGGTCGAGATAGTACTTGAAAAATTATTTAAGGTAATTAATGTATCAATTTACCAATACTGCTTTTGTCATAAGTTCCTGGGTGAGAGCTCCAGCATCCGGCAAATAACCTGACTTCCTAATAAAATCATTATCACGCATAGATCAGATCAGATTCCCTTCTGTTTTAAAGCTGCATGCACCTAGCTAGGCATGGTTCTCTTGGGGTTAGAGGGGCTGACCATCTTATTAGACGTGGTAACCCAGTGAAGCAGTCTGCAGGGCACGCACTTAAATATTTTAGCCAAACAAACTCTCAGTACATTTTTTAATAGCTACCATCTTTGATTTCAAAAGCACTGGGAGACTGGGCACAGTAGACAAATTAATGTAATATAATTGATATAGGCACTATTCTAACCCGGGGGTGGGGGAGGGGCGTACTTTAGGAATTTTTGGCTGGTTATGTGTCGCTGGGACCCTAGAACCTGTAGCCTATACCAGAGCTAGTTCAGCTGAATTTTGCTACCCTAGACTAAACTCCCAAATCCCCCCTATCCTAGAGTAGATTTTAGTAGCTTTTAAACTTGCTGATTTGATTTTTTAATATTTTTGAGTGGCAATTCCCGATTTTCCCCGGCCTAGACTAAAATCTTCAACCACTATTGTTCAGTTTCCTGGAAAATTATACTTTATTCTAGACCCAAACTCTTTGATTTATATACGCTATCCCAGAGTAAACTGCTTGAAAATCATACCCTTCACAGCGGCACATACCTATAAAGCCCATAGTGAAGTTGAGAGGGAGAGGGATTTCTCACCTGTCTTCCCAAACCTCCCAGATGCATCACAAAAATCAATAATAACGGTTTTAAGGCAAGCAAAACCTGGTTCTCTGTATCTCTTGATATCAGTAAAATTAGTTGTTGTTAGTACAGTTCACAATCAGCTGATATAGCAATAAGCTATAAGTGCTAAGTTTTCTGTTAACCATGCATTTATCATGATTATCAATTTCCTCCAAACAAATGTCATAATCAAAGAAAAAGGTTATGAAAACTATCACCAAAATGAAAAATTTTTAATAAGGGAAAGTTCATTTAATATGACAAGGGGGGGCGGGGATGAAGATATTGAGGGGGGGCTCCAAAAATTTTTAGACACCCGAAGAGGGGGCTCTGAAAAAATTGTTGCGCTAGGAGGGGGGGGCTCCGAAAATTTGTATACTTCAAAACCAACACATGACATCATCATACAGATCGGATGGTTTTCAACTCAACAATTTAATGACCTGTGCAACTCAGCTATATCACGTGGTTTACAGATATAACAAATGTAGTCTCAGTAATTATTACACTCTTGTTCATCCCAAAAATGCTTTAGAAAATTTCAAAAATTAGAAATGCTCAAACTTTTTATAATAAAACCACATTGATTCAACAAGATTTCAAAATCTGCTAACGGGAACTATAAAAACGATGACTCTGTAACAAGAAATGTTAAGAAATGAAGGAGGAGGGGGGGGGGGCTCTGAAATTTTTTCGACTACCAAGGAGGGGCTCCTAAAAAATTGAACCGCTAGCGAGGGGGGCTGCTAAAATTTCAAGCTGGGAGTTTCAATATCTTCATCCCCCCCCCCCCCCTTGTCATATTAAATGAACTTTCCCTAATGTTTTGATCTTTTATCAAATTCTGCTGACTAATTCTCTAAGAAAATGTATCTAGGAGAATTTGTTTGTGAATTTGCCCAAAACACAGCACAAATTTCATTTTAGACTACAACTAATAAGTCTAAATATGAACTGGAGTTTTTTGATTCACAGGTTTTACAGGATGCAAGAGTCAAAGTAACAGAGTCAGGATATATCCCAGGACAAGCATTTCCCACAGAACAAGCACAACTGGACGGTGACTTGTGTTATTATAGATCATTTTGCACTGTTAAAGAGGTCATGTGTGAAAAAAATATGAAAGCTCTATGAATTTGCCTCTGAAAAACCACGATTAGTGGGTCATATTTTAAAGAAAATAATAGTGATTTGGTTTTTTAAACCCACACCATTTTCTTAAAAATGAGTAAATGTCTGCATAGCTGGTCAATTGTGTAACTAAAAAGTGATTATAAAAATTATGAGTTTCCTCTTGCTTAAACTTCAAAGTATTTCTAATGTTGAAAAGATGATGTGATAAATGTTTATAACAATAAATTATTAAGATACAAGCAAAAAGTAGTTTTGGCTGCCATGTTGGAGAGAGTATGCCGTCCAACATGGCGGCCAGTACAAATCATATTTTTTTGTTGAAAAACATCAGGGTGCCATAAAATATCTCTCCTAAATGTGTTTCCTCTCAAATTTGGGGTGATAATTTTTAATGTGATTTTTTTAATGTCAATTTTTGGTATCAGCAAGTCATTCCAACCCATGATCTAAGGGAAGCATTGGTCGGTGCAAGTGGTCTATTGATGGCTGGCATGGTGTAGTTAAAATAGTACATGAATGTAGTGAAAGCTTTTATTTTTGAACACAACTGTTGTGCAGAAGGTAGTTTTTGAATGATCCAGCTAGCAGTACTTTGGAGTTATTGTTAAATAATTATTACAGCTGAGCAAATTTATTGAGCTTAGGTTGAAGTAGCAGAAAAATTTCGAGTTGAGGGGAATTGCATGCTTTACGTGTATCCTCATCTTGACTAGTTTACTGTCTTTGACAAAGAATACAATGTACCCATCTTTTTAACAGCTCTGGCAAATGTCTTAGAGAACACAGCCCTCTTTGGTGATATTCTTCTTCGCCTTCCTGGTATAACACATGAGGTAAAACAAACGGTCAGACTTTATTTTAAAGTTGTAAAGGCTTTGTATATAAGCCTAAAAGGTGTGTACCCAGTAACTTGATTTTGCTAAAAAGGAAAAGTAGCATTTCTGCAATAGACATTTAATTTCCAGTCCCATGTCTGTAAACAATATATTATTTATTCACATTCCACAGCTTTTTCTTTCTCAAATTGACATTATTTTTACATACCCTGGCTGCCCATTAACTCATCTAAAAGAAAAAGTTTGTTTGAAAGCCAGAGTTTATCTCTGGTTTACTGCACACATGGTTTATTTTAGGCACTCGCGTACGCTTATTTTCTACCAAAAACTGCCAGGGAATTGGGGGGCTGTCACGCGTCAAAGTCCCAGGAGTGAATGGGTTAAAGGACAGTGCATTTGCAGCTGTTAAAAGGGATACAAAGGTCTATAAACTAGGTATGTGAAAGGGGTACAATTTGTCAATTAAAGGCAGAGGGAAGCTACTTCCCATACATTCTCTTAAATGAAATCCAAACGATTTTCTCACAACTTGCAAAGCGATCAGCAAGGGTCTTGCCAGCGGATTTGTGTACTGATCATGCGCATTACATCAAAAACCATAGATCAACGGTCTTGAGAAAAAACAAAAGGCGGGACTGTGTCCCCTTGATTAAAGGTATACGAAAGGAGTACCTTCTCTGTCCAAAATGGTTTAAAGGGTAAGCGGCTAGACCTGGGGTACCCCCCCAGTTTTCTTCCCATCCCCTTCTCTTCATGTGATGCAACTTACTAGCAGGAGGCAATATTTTTGTACATGCTTCTTTAATATGTTAATTGGTTGTTCCACTATTTTTTAGGCAAATATCTAAGGGCCCACTATTGTAGTCTACATTTCACTTTATCACTACACCAATTTCAGGTTTATCGTAAATCCAAAGAGTGGGAACTTCTTGCCAGATGGAGTGTGAGCTTTTGTAATGAAACTAAAGTCTATGATGAAACAGACTCAAAGTTATTGCACTTGGTGAGTTGTAAAGTACGGGTTGTTCTTTTTGTTTTGATCTTTGAACTTATTTAGTAGGACATGTCAAATGACGCTACATTCCCCCCCCCCCCCCCCCATGAAAATTACAGTGTCTTTGTAAAAGCTGAGACTTTAAAATTTTTATTGTTATCATGTAGATGTCAATAATTGTTGTCCATGAGAGTTTTTGAAACAAAATTTAATTTTAAACCCTCTTGGAAACACACAAGTTATCTCAAATTTGATTTTTCCGCAGCTGCCAGTAACAAAGGCATTCACTAGAGAATAGACAAGATTATTATTCTATTTTTGCCGCTAGCCCTGCAGTTGAGTACTAATTATCATATGCAGGCTACATTGAATAATTGGCATTTCTATTCATAATAATTTAGATGGCCCAGGAATTGAGGCTTGTACCAAGGGACCCTAATTATATAAATCCATACAGAAAAAAAGCAAAGAAAGAGGTATGTGCTACTCTGTCTCTAATAGGCTCTTTGCATGACTTGATCACGTGTCTGATCAACTTTCGGTAAACACGAAAACAGCTAGTTCACTTTTGAAAAATTTTGTTACCACAAGCTGAAAGAGCATATTAAAATTAGGTAACCTGAGAATTTTCAGCCATATATCTCAAAAGTAGCGATTGCAACGGCCGCCAAAAGTTGGAAGCATTTGTTGTAGGAGAAAAACAACTTTTGCCATCCAGTCATGCCTGCATGGTTTTCCATACAAGTCCTTGTAATTTCGAAAGTTTCAAAACTGTCATGAAATATTTCCTTAACCATTACGGGGCTCAAATCTCCTTTTAATTCATAAAGGCAATTTGAGCCCTTAAATGCGTAAAGGAAAGATTTAACGACAGTTTAAAAACACGGTAGTTTTACTGAAACTGGCTCACGGTCTTCCTTTATAGAGTTAATTATATGTATCCTCAAAACCTCAATTAACAACAGTCCAGAATTTTCTACAGCGCTGCTATGCACATACATATCTTATCAAATTACCTAATATGATGTCTTAGAAAAAGCAGATTGTGTGCTATTCAAAATGATCTCCAGCATGCCCAGCCACCTTTGTATCCTAATCCCTCCCAAAAACTAAAGAAAGCTCTGTGCACCTCCGAGTTCCAAGCAGCTAATTCCCTAGGGTTAATAGCCAGTGCTTAAAAACATTTTTGTCAGTAGGCTCTTTTTTAAACAAAGTTACAAAGTTACTGTAGCGATTTAATTTTTTTTTTATTGTTAATATTAATATTTTAAACTGAATTTTAAGGTTTTGTGCTCTTAGCATTTTAACTGTTTTCAACTTTTGAAAAAACAAGATTTATTAGTTTGGCATGTATTTTTGCTGGAACAAATAATATAAACCTAAAGACAGGAGGGCAGGAAATTCAGAGGTTGTAATCATTTCAAATGTTGTTTCCTGTTAATGCCACGTACTGTGTTATTACTAAGTCTGTCCACCAAAGGTGGCTGTGAAGGTACCTTATTTTACTTAAAAGCATTCTCAAAGGGATATCAATCAATTTGAACCTGCAACAAAGCTTTATCATTATAATTATATGGTGGAATCCACAAGCGGGCAAGACAAGGCAAATCCTGTCAACTGATTGGCTACCCGTGTGGACAAGGTGGCTGCTCTTGCCCGCTTGGGATTTTCCTTGTTGATCGAGCAAGAAAGAGTTCTCTTTTTGCTCACACAGTAAATCCTTTATTGACTTAAGTTTGTTTCAGTGGTCAAGATAACTGGATATTGGCCTCATTCATGAATTCTTTGCTGCATTTTTATCCATCTCAACTTTGTCTCAGTCCACAGAAATGAAAAAGAATGAGGCCAATGTATACCAAACCATCTTGACCTCATGCGTAGTCAATGTTGCGTATTTAATAAGCTCCTATTTGTAGAAGTTAAATTTGGGCTTGCCTCAATTTTCTTTCAGCAAAAGAATTATGAGAACAGTGAACAAGAAAGTATATCAAAGAAAAGCAAGAAGAAAAAAGAGAAAAAGAAAAGAGGGCCAAGATTAAGCCATTCTGAATTGTGAGACATTTTATATTATGTAAATTGTTAGACCAGGACAGTCATGCCTGCAAAGGAGACTAATTACGAAGCGACATTTTAAGGATGCCCTCAATCAAACCTCATGATCAAGCACTATACAAACAGAATTCTATCTGAACCCTTAAAGACTTTAAATATTTCAACATTGAGGCATATATTAAAGGGAATTTTATTCTCAGTAATATTGAGATCTGGCTGCGATATTCTCTTACCAGCTTAGAGTTTATTAATCAATTAGACATTTCATTTAAAGGATCTGCAGCTATGTTAAAAAGATAAGTTAAGGCATACTGTAATATGGTTTCAAAGAAACTAGAATTTTTTTGTTGGTATCATATGCTTTCCCAGTACTATGTCAAACAAGCAGGTTTTCCAGATTCTAGGTACACTGTACCAGTAATGATTTAACTTTTTGGAAAGTTCAATTAATACAGTTTGGCTCCAAGGAGCAGGCATTTAAAACTCCAACGATAATCAAAATAAGAAATATCTCTGACAATAAATCACATCAAATTTCATATCCTAAATAGAAAACTTTATTAGCAAAAAACACCAGTTCTGTATGGAAACTTGGTAACTTCTAGTTTATGCCACTTTATTATTATTATTATTATTTATGCCACTTTATTATTATTATTATTATTATTATTATTATTTTGCAACAAACAATTGTTATTGACAACTCCATAACATCTAAGCAGAAGTGGAATAATGAAGAATAATGTCAAAAAAGGGAAAAATAATCAAACCATACAGTGTATCTAAAGGAAGTTTAATTGCCCTCTCAGTGGAGTATGTGCCTTTTTTCTTTTTTTCCTTGTTGTCTTGTTTGGTCACTAATCATCTTTAATGTCAACCATAACAGGAGAAAATTCCCTATTTTAAAAATAAACTTTGCAGTATTATTTTGTCATTTTAACAGTAAAATGCCAATCCAAACAGTAATGAAATTCTGGAATAAAAAATTTTAATAATTTCCACGTCAAATGTCAATAAAAATGTTTTCAAAATTTTTTCTTTCATTTATCTTTAATTTTACATGTGCAGTTTATAAAACAGGATACTTGTAAATAACTGATTATAATGTGTGTCCATTGCAATAACTGTTCTTTGGTTGCAGTAACTGTTATACTTCAGTACCTTAGTTTCTTAGTGAA
The DNA here is from genome assembly GCA_964035705.1 of Porites rus. Taxonomy (NCBI): domain Eukaryota; kingdom Metazoa; phylum Cnidaria; class Anthozoa; order Scleractinia; family Poritidae; genus Porites; species Porites rus. The sequence continues at coordinate 13,747,171 of OZ037999.1, forward strand.
TGATTCTCCTTAACCACGTAATTCCGCTTTAGAGTACAAACATGAATCTTGTTCTTAGTTCATGAAACGGTCTTGTTAAGAACGTTTTCCTGTATGTACATGTGATGGAGTTACTGCAATGATTCTGCTGTGAAGTCACTTTTCCGGCAGGAGGTACAATCTATTACCGTCAGATGAGCTTCCAAAAATATGTCCTACTAACTTCATCAACTGTAATAAAAATTCACATTCGGCTTTCCTGAATATTTTTTGGATTAAAGAAAAAGTGGAGTTTTTTGGGTAGGAGGTCTATTGTTATTGCTCTGGCTTCAAATGGCTCACCATCAATAGAAAACCATGAGACCTACAAAAAAGGGAAATATCTATATGAGAAGCTTTGAATTTCAATAAGAAAATATTGTTTTAAGACCACTGAAAAATGCTAAAAAAAAAGAAACAAATAATCTGTCAAGAAAACTCAACCTTCTCATCCTTGGGTTCCAGCCTCAGTTGTTTTACAATCAAACATCTATGTCCTGAGGAAGATAATATAATATTATTTTAAGCATCACTGTTTTGCTTTTATAGCTAAGTGTTTTCAGACAAAATAAAAATGACAGCTACTATACTGACAGTTCATCTCTAACAACTTAGAGCATCAGAGGTTGAAGAAAATTTGAATTTCAGCTGGTCCCTAAGATAATCAAGAGCTTCAATACTTTGCTTGTTACTTAAGGGCCTCTACATCCTTTTTTGAAAGTGTATGATTAAATAAAAAGGGGATTTGCCTGGGCTTTGCCTATCAACTACCAAAAGTTGCTTGCCCAACAGGAAAATTTGCTTGGGTCTACTTTTTTTGTCCTGGACAATCACAAGGTTTTGTCAAACCCTGCAGCACAAGCACAATGATTAAAAGCATCTGGGAATACAAAAGACATTACTTGATGAATTGTCTTGGTTGTAAATTCCTTCTTTTTCTTCCTTTTCCATCTTTTCCATCTTCCATCTGTTGTGTGAAGAATTTTAATAAAATTAAATTTAAATTATCATTATATAAAACTGTATCATTTTCCAGACAGGAGATCACGACTTGGCTGTGTAATTTTGCAAAGCTAATGTGCTAAAAAAAGCATTGAACCCATGTAAACTGGAAAGCTAAGGGAAACTTACAAATGTTTGTTTTAGATTTTTAATTTTATGAATAAATCAGAATAAAAAAAGACTTACCTAGGATTTGATGACTTACCCAGTTTCGATAAACTCTGTCTTTGTGAGGTCTGATGGCCATAATTTTACCTCAAGAAAACTGTCATCCTACAGATTTATTAAACAAAATTATTGTGAAGTCGTACCCACACAGAGTAACCAATCCTAAATTCTACAGGTCATGCAGTGTTATTCGGGTCATTAGTAATTTCTTCCTTGCGAAAGCGAGTTTAAAATTTTGTTGGAATTTGCAACGTGCATGACTCCCACGAGGATCACAAGCCAGGAATGATCATCTCTTTGCTATAAGTCTATTGAGTTTGGTTGGTGTCCATCTTGACGTCAAGGTGCATTGTGGCTTTCCAGGCAACCGATAGGCTTGCTTTGCAAAGGGTGTCTTTCTGTTGGTTTGTTTTTTTTAGTTTAATCAAGTTTTATTGTGGTACATTGTGCAATGTATACCTGTGCACCTGCTTTCCTGAATGGCTTCACAGTAAGACCAAAAGTTTGAACAGGACTAGCAATCCATCCATCTGAGACAATGCTCCCAGCTTCTGCAAGAAGATGCCTTCCCTGTGGTTCAGTGGTTGTCTCGCAGTTGGCTGTAGCCAGAACATGGGATGCAACTTGCCCTTGTGGGCTTGATGATGCATTCTTCAATGACCTGTTGTTCTCTACTGGCTGGTTTGTTGGGTAATTAAGGAGGGTATTAACAACTGGAGGCCATTCCTAAAAGTAAAGAGTAACTTATGAAAAGCATCAGATGTCCAAATACAGTTTATGATTTTCAAACAAAGAGAACAGAAGTGATGACATCACAAAAACCAACTCTGTGAAATTATGGGAATGATTGGCATATCCAGCAAGAACAAGATGAAAAATGTTCACTTGCCAAAAAGCAGCTGCAAATTGGTGAGGAGATATACATTGTAAGCAATGTTATGCTCTGATGACCCTGTAAGAATCCTTCTAAAACAGGCCTGGATTGTTAACATTTCAATCCAAGCCAATTCTAGAAGGATTTGTGTGGCATCATCAGAGCAAACCAGTGATTATATCTACGCACCAATTTGCACTTAAACAGGCTGATTTTTGGCAAGGGGACTTTTTTCATCTTGTTCTTTTTGAATATGCTAACCAATCCCATGATTTAGCAAATTTGAAAAACTTTTGTGACATTGTGCACCTCTCTTCTTTATATTCACAAATTATCTCAATTACTCCAAGGACTCTTAGAAGAAAATGACGAGTTTTTAAATTGATTTGCACAAGAGAGAATCCCATAAACCTTGGTTACTTATGCTCAGTCTTTAAAGCCTTATTTCATAGAGTATAACCCACACTGTTTTCTACACACCTTGAAAGCTGCTACAAGGTATGACATTTTCCTCCTGAAGGGGCCAGCCATCCAAAACCTTATAAAACAAGTATTTGATATAAGTTCCTTATTAAATCAAAATGCCTAATAAGCACCAGGGTGCAAAGAAAGTCTGGTTTACAGCCTGCCATTTGGGCAAGCTGTAGTTAGCATGTACTAGCCCACAAGTCATTTCAACTAGCCCTAAAACCCTTTTTGATTAGCAGGATTAATTACAATCCTTCTGTAATTTGAATTTCCCAAATAAAAAACAGCACTTGCCCGTCTGGCAAGTTAAGAACAAAAAACACTAGCCTGGTAGCAAAATCCACTAGCCCTGGGCTATCAGACACGACTTTCTTTGCACGCTGAAGCACAGTAAAACCCTGATACACAGTCATGTAAAGAACCCCTATGAAATCCCATTTATGATCTAAATTCCCTTCACTCCCAGACCACAATATTATTTATATGGCAAATGAAAATTATTTGTCTTTAATCTGTGGGTGAAATCCTGTCACAACTTTTGCACTTTGCTATTAAATTTACAAAATTGTATCTTTCTTTTTTTTTTTTCATTTGGCAACTAAGAACAATCATCCCACCAAATTCCTCCTTGTCAAACATGTAGCTGGTATGCTTATAAAACAGAGTGGTCACAAGCATTAGGTATGGTGGCCCACAATTGTCACGGCAAAACCAAAAACCTCACAGCAAAACCAAAAACCTCACGGCAAAAACAAAATACCTCACGGCAAAACCAAAAACCTCACAGCAAAACCAAATACTTCACAGCAAAAGCAAAATAGCTTTGGTTTTGATGTGGGAATTTGCTTTTGCCGTGAGGTATTTGGTTTTTGCTGTGAAGTATTTGGTTTTGCTGTGAGGTCTTTGGTTTTGCAGTGAGGTTTTTGGTCTTGTCGTGACGTATTTTGTTTTTGCTGTGAGGTTTTTACTTTAGCCTTCGTTCGCGCCCAAATTCCCTTCCTCTTCCTTTTCGAACGCCTGCCACGTGGGCTATATTTGGTTTTGCCGTGAGGTTTTTGTTTTTGCTGTGAGGTTTATGGTTTTGCCATGACAGTTGTGGGCCACCGTTATTAGGGGATACATGTACATGTAAAAAAAAGTCAACAGTTCAATCCCCACTTCTTTCATAGGAAATATTTGGGGGAAAATGCAAATTTAGGGTTTAAAGGGTTACAAAAGTCATGTAGAAATCAGAATGTATGGAACAGGACCCCAGTTTATAGTGATTGATATACCACTCAGGGTGCAAAGAAAGTCAGTATTACAGCCTGCCATTTGGGCAAGCTGTAGCTAGAATGTACCACAAGTCATTTCAACTAGCCCCCAAACCCTTTTTGATTAGCAGGATTGATTACAATACGTCTGTACACTAGCCCGATGGCAAAATCCACTAGCCCTGGGCTATCAGATATTTTCTTTACACGCTGCCACTAATATATACTTGTATACCCCAGCCTGTTCTAACAAACAATTCATCAAGGTTCTTGGTACACTAGTCAGAGTCACTGTTAAACCACTCCTGGATGGTAAAAGGTTAAACTACTGTGTAATGGTTATTTCATCTTTACTGGTCCACTATTGAATAAAAATTAATAATCTGTTTTTCCTTCTAAGCCCATAATGGGTTCAGTACACTGACCAGGGTGATCAGGGTTAGGGGGCTCCCTTGATTCAAGAAAATAATTCCCAAAAAGGGCAGTGTGTACACAACTAGACAACAAAAAAACTTCCCAAGAGAAAATTTTAATTATTAAAATTTGTGGATGCCTGTTCTCAGAAAGAAAAAAATAAGGCTGCCTGGTAATAATAATTCAAGTATTGGTTGTGAATAATAATGTAAATAAACTTTTTACTTGTCTTGCTTTTCATTTGCATCTCTAAAAGCACCCCATTGGAGCTTAGACATCGCAAAAGTTGAACGACCTTCACCACCCTGGAGAAACAAAAGAAAGGAAAGCTGCCTCTACAGATGCCCAAATTTGTTCAATAATAAATTGACAAGCAAGATTTTGAACCGTACGTTGGGGCCTAAACAAAATAATGTTTGTCATTAAATTGTAGTGTAAATATGTGAGTATCACAGTACCGATTAAAGGTATGGGCCAAGGGCTAACTGAATATTATTTTGTACAAACTTTCATCATTTACAGTCAGGAAGTAACCAAGTAACTGAAACCTATAATTGTATAAAATACATTGTTTAGTTAAGGTTTTACTCACCTAGTTAAATTTTAACTTATAATATCTATTCGTAAAATCCAACTAGTGGTCTATTATCAATGCTGTGTTCTGATTGGTTGAGCTACTACTAGGCTATATGTTATAGCCCACTAGTAGCAAAAAGTGTGGGCTTTTTGGCGGCAAAAAAGGATTAAAGTCTAGCTTTAACTAGCTAAATTTTTTTTATTCTCGATATTTTTGACCAACTAGTTGGATTTTACTAAAACAATTATTCCTCTCACCCTCATGGCCTCTGAGTCAATAGCCCAGACTCAGAGCCCATTCAGGCTCGAGGAATAATTGTTAAATATATCCTCAGTGTAAGGGTTAAAATGTTTAACTATTTAGGTTTGTGTTAATAATATTGTCGTTTGAGCCACTGGGTCCATGCAGAGTCCTAAAATTAATTAAATCAATGCATTCACATACTACATTGTACATGTATATGGTGGCATTATGATATTTCCGGTTTTAATCATGATAAAAACTGACCTTGATCTCCATCACATCCACTGGCCTGATATAACCTTTGACGATGGCCAATGCTGCATTTCCAATAGTTCTAGGGAAAAGTAGAATATCCTTAGATATAATGACATATGTCACAGAGTCAACATAAATGAGCAAAATACTTTGTATTTTAATAAATTGTACACGTCATGTAACATGTAAGTTAAAATTTACTTCTCCTACCTTGCCTCTGCCACATGTTTGTTGGCAAAAAGTCTGTTACAGAATGAATTATGGGTTCCAAGAGGAATCACTCCAATGGGAATCTTAGAAATTTCTTCCTGGTAAACAGAAGCAGAAATTTAAATTGTTAACAATCATCTTTTAAACTAAAACTGTAAAATGAAACAACAAACAGAGGACTAGGCAGACTACATGTGAAATAATGTACCTGATCACTCCGTCTTAACAATCCTGTTACGACCTAAAGCCACAAAGAAGGAAAAAGACACATGATTTTTTACCCAGGCTTTGATTAATGCTGCATGGAAAAAGATTTTTCAACAGGAGGGATCTCAATTGATGCACACCAATGGGAAAAATCAGAATTGGTTTACACACGGCAGACATCCAACATCCATGCATTCTGTTGAAAAATGGTCTCTCCTAGTGTAGCATTCTTCAAAGGGTGGCGAATTACATCTACCCGCCTTCAAAAAGTCATTAACTGAAAATGTAATTCATTAAGAATATGCAAATGAAAGAAATCAATGTTTAAATAATGAGTGTGTTTCTGTCTGATTAAGGCATGGCTAAACTTTACATCCAATTTTTTAGAGCAAAATAACCCCAAATCTAAATATTAGTACCAGAATGAGTTGATCTAAATAAGAGATTTTGAAGTGGTTCAAAAAAATTGCAGTGGTGTTTTATCAGGTTTAAAAACTCTCAGCTTCACCTCAAGTTTTTTTAACCTGATAATACACTCCAGCTCATTTTTTAAACAGTACTTCGGAAGTTCTACAACCTGTCAACTTATCAAGGGCACCCAGCGACTTTTTTCTGTAAAATAACTGTTGGACGAAGCAAATTTTGTCTAAAAATTTCTAAAGCTCGTGAAAAGCTAAAACTTTCTGGATAACGGTTCCATTCATCTAAAATATTCGGACATTTTCTAATACCTTAACTACGATTTTTGGAGGTTCTGTTAGTCCCATTTATTTTTAATACCAAGATATTGCGACTGTTGTAAAAAAAAGGTCTCCTAAAACTTTCAGTGTAAAGACTTTAACATCCCCTAAAATTTTCCAAAGAAAGCTTGGCTACTTCATGTCCTCGTACTTTCCACCACACCCACAACGGTAGCTATAAATGCTTTCAGATGAGATGAAAAAGGCACCTAAAACTTTTGTGACGACCAAAGTTCGTCTAAGACATCTGAACAGATAAATAGTTTAATTAGGGCAACTCCAAATTAATCCAAACAGGCTTCTACAGCAAAGAGAAAACCATTTGAGACACTTAGTTTTACAAGCTTTTCTGGGCACAGGCCTGCCCAGAGGGAATAGGCACGAATGGGACTCATAGGTCCCATGCAAGGTGCCATCCCTACCCAATCCCACAACCCGTTAAGGTTGGCCACACCACCGGGGTCTCAACCCCTACTCTTTGCGAACAGTAGTGTAGGTTCTTTTATGTCCCACAAGAACAGATCAGTGAAAGTGCTGTGAGACGGGACCTACGGTTTTTCGTCCTTATCCAAGAAGACTAGAAAGTCTAACTATTTGCAGATGTCATTACAAAGGCAGCACTTTCTTCTCAGTTATTTAAAGACCCTAAGTGTTGGTCCGGCCGGGGTTTGAACCCGCGACCTCCTGCTCAGCAGACTGGCGCTCTCCCAACTGAGCTAACCAGGCGGCGGTGTATTTGTTTCCAAATACACTTCTGGTGTATTTGGAAACATTTGGTCTTTGGGTGGCCTTGACTCATCCAGCCCAAGAAGACATTATTTATTTCAGCATTAAAGTGTTTTTCAAATTAGTACCAGTTATCCACACTTTCTTCCTTTTAGCACAACGTTGAAATATTGTAAGAATCTGGACATCAGGTTCGCCTTTACTTCTTACATGTGTATAAAGTTACATAATGGTAGCAAGTTTAGAGTTAAAATATATGATCCACCCGATGCACTACATTCTCAGGTGGTCTAGAAGTATAATAATTATATACATCTGCAGGCTGTAGTTTAAGGCTTGCTATGCCAGTGAGACCACCAGACATTTTGGCTCTAGGGTTTGCTAGCATTTAATTTTTAGATCATAATTCTTACATTCGTAAAGGGTTCAAGGTGCCATTTGGGTTTGCTAGCATTTAAGTTTTAAAGCAAAATTCTCACATTCATGCAAGGTTTGGTGCCATGTATTAGAATCTTTGTTCTGTTCTGGGCCTTGGTTCTCCAACCTGGACTCATCTCCCACTCTTTTCCAACTTATTTAAGTAAAATCATAGAAGCCCTAAACAATGCATGGGAATGACCCACCCTTAATATAAAGCTCAAAGAGTTCGACTTCCTTTTGTTTTTTCAATTCTGTGTTTTTTTTTTCTGTACAGAATGTATAATGTCATTCGCATCCTCAATTTCTGCTTTACTTGCCAAGAAGAATGTCATATTGTATCTACTTACTACTTATAAATGTATAGTATGTAATAAAGAGTGCCAAATGAATAATAATATTATTGGCACCTTTGTTATTCAACTGTATACAACTATATATTATTTGCCACTATTTTGTTAAGATCCTTGAAGGACGATGAAAGATGCTGATGCATCCGAAACAGGTCTTTAAAAATTTAATGTTTTTCAAATGTAAAATTGCTGATAATTTTAAAGTCCTCAAGTTTTATATGTTTTGAAAATCTCGCCTGCATTAACAGGAAATCTGATATGTAAGATACAAGATCTTGCTTCTAACCTCAAGCAGAGTGCCATCTCCTCCAGCAACAATAATTCCATCTGTTTTTGGATCAATATACTGTGTCAAGGTTTTAATTTGCCCTTCATAATCTGTCTGAAAAAAGAACATTTGCATACCATGTTTGACACATAATTTTCCATCCTCAAAAACTTAGCATTTTTTACAAGATAAATCAAGTACTTAAAGTTGCATAAAAGTCCAGAAATGCAAGAAAACTTGGAACTTTAATAGGAACTTCATATTAGACACAATATTTGTTATTTCCATTGACTTTATATGCAGACAGTTCTAATTCCTTGTGTTTAGATGAGAATTAGGGCATGTCTATCATATAAAAGTACCCGAATGCCATACATTTGCTTCCCTAGACATATCTGGTAAAATTTCTGAAGTAGTTAGTTAAGAATAAACATCAGGGAAATTAAAAGCACGATAAGCAATAATTGCAAGAAAGCAATCTTGACAGCTTTCATCTGATTTGAATGGTAGGATTTCATTGGCAGACTTCAATTAGAGAAAGCTTCTTGAGAATTTAGCTTAATAACAACAAGTTATTATTATTAATAGATCAAAAATGTTTAAGTACACTGTACCTTAACAATGGTTATGTCTAGGCCTGCTATATGAAGTATAGGTTCAGCATTTTTCTTTAAAAGTGTATCAGCACTTCCACTAAAAGGGGAAAAAAGAAGGAATTTTATGTAAATAGCTGTTTAATTTCCAAGTTTTCTTTTTAGCATATTTGGCAAATATATCTGGGCACCCGCCATGAATAATAAATTTAATTCCATATAGAGGTTAAAACCGGTAGCTTACAAATTTTAACCCTGTGGCTTTTTGGCCACTTGTTTGATGCACCACGGAGCTCTCAGAACAGGCTGTTCTTTTGGGTAACATAACAACAGATGAATGAGTCAAACAATGCCCAAAAAAACAATAGCAGGTTTGTTTTTGAAGGCCAATGAAAAAAGAGGTTTCTGAGAGCTTTGTGGCTAAGGACTGTGTTTGGTGCTTATTTTTTTATGACGGATATAGAAATACAAAAATATGAAAACATAGTTGTAACATAGTGTCTTACATGTACAGTATAAAGTATTGCACTTCTCTAATTGAGGATGAAAATGCAGCCAAATACAAAACTCTTGCAATGCAATGCCCTCTCAGTCTCACATGGGATAATAGACCTTGTCATGGTTTTCGACGCCATCTGGACAAGTAGGCAAACGCATGAGAAATTACAGTGTTTGTATGAGAATCTAATGTCCAATAATTTCCATAGAACGGCTGTTCTGAAAAAAATATGATTTGTAAACTAAAGCTTCATTCCTAAGGATTCTCCTGAAAAAATTTGAAGGCGTTACATGCACTATAAGACCTAGAACCACTTTTTAAAATTTTCTATACATTTGTCTGTAAGAAAGTCCCGGAAAAATTACAGACAAATATATGGAAAATCTAAAGAAAGCCTCTGGGGAAATTTAAGCACAGGTCACCCCCAAATTTTTTTAGGACAATCCTTTGCTTTGTAGCTTTAGTTCACAACTGATATTTTGTTCAGAACAGCCGTTTTACGGAAATTATTCCACATTAGATTCTCATACAAACACTGTAATTTCTCATGCGTTTACCTACTCGTCAAGATGGTGTCGAAAACCGTGACAAGGCCACCTAGAACTGCTTGTGAGACACTGCTTTTGTATGCAAATAAAATTTATTCTCAACATCTGCGAGCTGTAAAATATGAAGCATCTTGTTTTAAGGATGTTTTGACTGCTGCTATACCTACCTTCCAGCTGCAGGATTGAAAAACAATGTCAGTCTCCTTGGTTTCTTAAGAGATGGCAGTGTTGTCTCACCATAAACCTATAATTAAAGTTAAGTCACAGGTCTCAAAGTCAGTGAGAGCAAGAGTAGCACACAGTTTAGTCCAAATTAATTACAAGCTCAGTGAACTTAAAGCACTTAATAACCTTCAAATAGATGCCATAACTACATTGTTAAGTTGCTTCAAATCGAATTGTTTAATATTATTCTTGTTAAAAAGTGAAGCTACTGAGCAACTTTCAATCAGGTGCTAATTATTTTTTACACTTAAAATGACTCCAGCATTTGATATCACGCTAAAGATCCACCAGAGCCATTATTCAGGGCGTAACTAATCGATATTTTCGATACTCGATAGAAATCGAACGTAATCGATCGTAATCGATACTAATCAATCGATTAACATCGGAAATCGATAGAAATCGATCACTTGCGTCTTTGTGATTTTCGATTTTGATCGATTTCTGTAATTAGCTATCGATTTTATCGATTTGTTCGACAATGATTGAAATGAAAATGAACGAAGATTCTCCGCGCTCCGTAAGCCACCATGCGTGTCTCCCAATAAGCGCTCGAACAATACCCTCCTAAATTCTCGGAGAACGGATGACAGTTTGCCAATTTTTATATTAGTGACTCCGGCTATTTACCACGATTCTGACGATTCTAGAGTAAAAATTTACAGCAGTGATCCTGGTACAAAAAATAAATAAGAAAAGTAGCTACCATTGGAGAAAGAAGTAACATCATCTTTATCAACAAAGCGGATTCAAAGGCAAGCTTGAAGGTAAGTGTTACGCAGTGTTGTGATAAGATCAGATCACGTTTTAGATTTTCGATTTCCATAGATGCAACAAAAAATTTGTGATTATCGATTTCAATCCATTAAATTGACTAATTAATCGACAAATATCGAGTACTATCGAGTATTATCGATTAATCGATTACATTTTCGATGATCGATTTCTATCGATTAGTTACGTCCTGCATTATTTAATAGAAAAATACTGGGTTGTATAGCTAGAGTGAAGATATCAGCAAGAAAACATCAGTACTTACGGGTAAGCTAGCTAGAGTGCTTTTATTTAGCTATACTAAAATTAATGAAATTAGAAAATCCTTGAGCCGATCACAGCAGCTACACTTAGGAAGCAAATTACTGTTGAACAGTTTGTCAAGAGCCCTATCTTTAATGAACTGTGATTGGATTGCCCTCTTCTGAACTTTTCAACCAAATTCCTTGCAACCAAATATAATTCTTAAAAGAAACAAGAATTTCTTGAATCACTTACCTTTGCTTCCAGGCACAATTCCCTTCTTATCATATATTCTCTGTCAGGAATAGACACAAACAAGGCTGTTAATTCATGATCAAGGCTACGTTCTGTAGCTACTAACACCAAAATATTTTCCACCTCTAGATTACCTATACTTATTAACTCCATAATTTGTCAGCCAGCCAGCGAACAATGCAGCAGCTATAGACTTTTTTCGATGCTTTCTTATAGTGTAAAACCACGGCTTTGCAGCCGCCATGTTGAAAATCCCGGCTCTTCTCCAGGCTCTTCGCGAGCACCCTAAAGTGAGCGTCATGTAGTTGAAAATATGTGTCTCCCTCTTGGTCTCCCTCTATTCTCAATACGTCTCGAACCCCGTGGGGCGGGGGGAGGGGGGGGTACTCCCATACATTACCTATACAGGTATGTGCCGCCCAAAGGGTCGTGATTTTGAAGCTCTTAATTTAGAACGGGGTATCCATTTCAAAGGCGTTTTTTAGAACGGGGTATAATATTTCGAACGCACGAAAGCTCCACTTTTGTAAGCAGCCATTTAAAATTATTCTAAGACAGATTGCTTTTCAAAATACAGTTCAATGCGTTAACAAGCAAACCGTTGTACTCTTGTTGCACCTTAGAACGGAGTATAAAAAATTGGCCCATTTCAGGAACTGAAGGGGTTGCCTCCGGGGGTTTGTGGCTAGTCTCAGGAGGCTCGAAAACAGAGTGAAAAAATGAAGAAAAATATATGTATATAGTCTGTGTTTTAACATGGTCTCTTTTAGGGGCCAAAAAAAGCTTTGGCCACACCCACATCGGTCTCCTTTAGCTATAGGGGTTTAATTCCAAATTTCCGACGAGCATCCCCACCCCTTTCATATGCAGAGTCCCCCCCGGGGATTGTACTTAACCCGTGAAAGAGTTTCTGAAAATTTGTGTCAATACGTCAGAAAACAGCAAAATGAGAGTGTAATCATGAATGGGCATCGATATGGATAGTACTCTATTACAATCGACTCTCTCAACGGACACCTCTATAAGACGGACACCTCTGTAAAACGGGACACCTAGAGTTGGACCAGGCCTTTTGTACTCCCTTTATTTGGACAGACACCTCAGTCTAAGACAGACACTTCGTGTTACGGTCCCAAAGGTGTGACTGTATATCCATTTCACGGGAGTAAATCAGCAAATGACTTAACTTTGTATTGCTCCTTTTCCGATTGGCTTAAATCCCTCGGCTCCGCAGACCATAACCAGCTGGCGTTGACCAAATTTGGAACAGTACCCGGATCAGTCCGATACCGTATTGACGTCAATTGAACTGATAATGACAGAAGATGGGACAGCGCGCAGACAGCGTTGTAATAAGGAGCAACTCAGATGTTTTGGCAGAATGGCCGAGGATTTGACCCGTTTGTGAGGACGAAATAGCCAAACTGTTCTACATTAAACTTTTCTACTTGCGCTGGCACCTGCGTTTGTTTTTCAGTACATAAGGCTTATCAGTCTACCCTGTATGCCCTGTTACGTTACTTGTATCGCTGATGAAACCATACAGGCTACCGTAAAGGGGGGATACAAAAGCGATGTCCCTGATTTGAGCATTTGAAAGCTACGGCCCTTTTTAGCTTCATCACCAGAGCAAAGACCACCCTCCTTATGGTGGCCCACATACGCATGTCTCTAGGGAAGAGAACGGTAATTGAGGAATAATGTAAGATCTTTTTTTCCCGCAGTTTCTCTCGTGACTCCTTGTTCTGTGTATTAGTAACACTTAGCGGGTGTAACTTCAGTTGCAGTTTAAACACCAGCTCACTTATAGTAGAACTTTTTAGTACACTTAAAAAAAACTTGGTTTATTTTGACAGCGTAGTGGTAAACTTTAAAAATGCATGCCGTGAAAGTAGTAATCTTGCTTCGGAACTTCGCCACAAGCTTAAAGGAAATTAACTGATCTTACTTTTAGTTGACCCTGCTCTTCAACTGAACCCGTGTGACTGTCGATAACTAAACTGCTTCTATCAGGATTTCCGGTCCATGTATAAGAGCCTGTTTTATCTCGAAATTGGTCAGTGAACTTGAAAAATTTCAGGCAACTACTCATCAATACTTCGAGGCATCCAACTTAGCATCTACCCGTCTAAATCTCCTTATACTTAGAAAACTGAGAACATGTTCCTCTAATGAAAATAATCTCTCGGGTTGTCGGTAATCTTTCAGACCCTACTTATAATAATATGCTGTGCATGTTAAGTGGCATGTGCGCGAGGACTTGGTCACTGAGAACTCGGCGATATATATATTTTTTGTACCAGACATTTGTCCTCGGCAGATGGAGGGACTTTAGTTAGTCATAATAGAGGGCATTCGTTTTTGTTAATGTTGCTGTTGTTACTTCTTTTGATTTTAACATATCCAAATTCCAGCTCCTTAAATTAAACATACTTTCAAGAGGGCGCTCACTGCAAAAAGTCATCAATTTCCTTAATATATTATGCTTAACTGTTCTCTAAATTAGCCTCGCGCGCGCGCATTCCCACTGATTGAAATGCAGATACTGATGCAAATTTTGAGGCAATTAAAACGAAACCTTTATTCTTCCGCCGTTTAAGTCGGTAATGCCGTCCGGAGCTGTCATCACGAATTCAGCTGGCCCGGGGCTCCAATTTGAAATCGCTGCTTAGTTATACGACAAGAGCTATACGATCATACAATACATGATACCGTTTAAAATATCTGCGCCTGTTTCAGTTCATTGTCGTTTTGGCTGTTACAGGCGTTAAGCGTAGAGGGCGGCGTTCAAATGGTGGGGAGCGAGTTTATAAATCGTACGCCAGGGAAACAGATTAAGAGGCCCGCGCTCCACTATCTGAACGCTAATTGTTGTTGAGTTTCTACTGTTTCTGCTGGTGGTTTTTTTGAAACATCTTCTTAACGGTAAAATTTCTAAATTGAAGATTGCTTGACTTCTCCTGTGTGTCGTTGCGGAAGAATAGTTTCTATCATAGACTGTTGACTGGCGCTTGAATTAGCTCAAGCTATTGCAAATAATTGAAAAAACTTTCATAAACGTGGGAAATTGGCTTCATAAACACCTTTGACCTCTACGTTACGATTTCCGCTTTAAAATTTACATTGCCTTGCTAGGAGAGAAAGGCGGCCATTAAAGAATTGAGCCGCGAGCTTTCTTACAAAAACCAGTCTGTTTAACCTAGCGGTGTAAAGTTTATGCTCGAATGTTTCGGGAAAAGATGGGTTCTCATTCCCTAAAGAAGTCTTTTTTTGCACATTATTCATGAAATGAAATAAAATTGTATAATTTTTAGACGCTATACAAGGTTGTGGTTTAATAATGCGGGGGTTTTATTTTTCAGGCTTTTGCGAGAGATTTGGTTGCTATGAAACTGATGCGCGCTTTGAATAAGTTTTCAATGCTAAAATGCTTCAGATATTACATATGAAGACATTTTTAAAAAACCAGGAGGCACAGAAACAACTGAAATATTATATAACTGATCAGTTTTAAAAAAATCAATTGTATAAAGTGATTTCTGATTTCAATTTTTTCTTGTGGTTCCCCGCCAAAATCTTTATATCACAGCTATAAAACAGCGCCTCGTCTTTGTTTGTAAGGTTAAGCGATGTTTCAAAGTTTTGTTCTTCTGACCAATCAGAGAAAGACACGCCCCTCGAAGGGCGGTGCCTAAATCAATTATGGTAAAGAAGCTAAAGAAATTCATTTTCGAGTGAATTTGAATTTTATTGTGCATTCACGGACTTCTTTGGAGAGTGCTGAAAAGCGAAAGTCGATCCGTGATTAGAGAAGTCTACGATAAATGTGATCTGCTTTTGCCGTGGGACAAGAAAAAGTTCCAAAAACGTGAAAAATTCTTTCCTGGCCACTCCCTAGTGGACGTGATAAGTCTCCACCCCCACCCCACCCTAGGGAAGAGCGGTCGGTGTATTGGCTTTGCTCGGGTGTGGTCGCCGTGTTTAGCTACCAGAAATAACATGGCGTCGAACGAAGAAGGTTCGACGCACACACGTACGATACAGAAAAGAGCCAAGAAAACTCAAGATCAGGCTTGTCAGTTTGATGCTTCTCTTCTTGAAGGTGAGCGATGTGGCAAAATTTTCACTGTGTACACGCAGTGTTCCTCGGCCACAGAAGACAATGGCTTTGTGATGCGATGTCTTTAATTCACAAACTTAAATCTTTTCTGTCTTTCCCGTTTTTTCAGAGGAAAGAGGTACCTGTGAAGCTTGCAACCAAATTTCTGGGTAAGGAAAGTTTGAATTCTTTAAACTTGAAGCGAATGTGGACGACAGACACGTCTCTGAAGGAACTAGTAACATTTATATTCTTTTGCTCCCCGCGTTGTGTTGTGTGCCGGCGAAATTTGCCGATGCAGGGACCTCGAAGAAGCCCTAAGTGCTTTCGGACAATTTAGCTGTTTGTTCAAAGCTACATTTTGCGCAAATTCGTCCTACCGATATTACCAGACGAAAAAACCATTTTCATGTATTCCTTTTTTCGCAATTTTCAGTCCCAATATTGAGGATAATTACTTACGACCATAGTTTTGGGATATTTTACAAACAGGAAACGGGGAATCCTTCAAATTCCATGGGGGAATTCGATTCGTTTGTACGCATCGCGGACTGTTACAGCGATTTCTTTGTGCTTCCTGACCGTCTAGAGATTATATGTCCTCGGAAGGAAAGAAATCTGCTTTTTCAATTTAAAGATCTGGCCCGCGAAAGCGTAATCTTCACGCAGCTTTACGTAATTCTTTGCTTGGTTGATATTAGTGCTGCGCAAGTGAGCATAATTCTCCTCACGTTTGAAGTTCGATGAGAAAAATGTTCATGATTTTCGTCTAGAGTATTTTTTCTGTCTGAGCTACTATTCTGTTATATAGCAACAGATCTAGATAATTTTCCCGTAGGAAAGTAAAATTAATCTTACGCGCTCATCCAATGTTTTTGAGGTGTAGACACTTCTTGTGGCACCGAAGTTTTTGCAATTTCTAGCTTTTTTATTCGCAGAAGGAAGTGGATCAAAACTTTACTTCTGTCTGAAAAGACGATCACTTAAGACGCTGTTCGTACCCTATGTCGCACAGAATCGACGCAAGTCATTTCATTTTTTTTGTTATAATATTTTCCGCAACTTCAATTCGTTTCGTATTCCTGAAAGAGGAAGTTGATTTTTCATGAACCTGTGACCTGTCTAGGCTGATAACAGAGAACTTTATTGTCTTCCATCATCACTTGTATTCTTTTAAGAAAGGCTGTTTGAAAAAAATAATAGGACGACAGAGGATATATTATAGATTAGTGGAACACTGTACTTTGTTGTTGAAATTTGCTGTTTCTAAACCAAACAGATTCAGTGAGTACACCTTATGTTCCAGGTAGCTTTCTAAGCTACTTTCCTAGGAAAAAATTCTTTACCCAGAATAGCTCTGAGTTTTCTTAACATTGAAATCAACCTCTTTTTTTCTGCAGTACACAGTTCACTGTTCCTGAGCTGTATTTTGATTTTTTTTAGCTAAAATACCACACCCCAAAGTTTTAAATGTTTGTACTCCACCCTGCAGAGGAAAGCACCGTTGTCTTCATGTAATGGCATCGAAATATCAGATAGAATGAGTTTTTTGTTGTGTAAAAGACCTTCTAAATTTACATTGTTCCCAAGATTTTAGCTTGAAAGTGTTTGTTTTGAAAAACAATCCATTTTGATTCAGGATTATAATACTTATTTGTGATGTACATATAAAGTAAGGCTGGTCACGTGTGTTAAAATATGCCTGTGAGGTGAAGGCTTTTGCATTGTTGAAGTATTGGGAGAAGTTTCCATGTGAATGTCTATTTGTGCACCAAAGCCTAGAATCTGTCACCTGGACAACTGAAGTATTTATCCAGATGTGTAGTTTTTTTGGCACACCACATTTGTGTACCACAGAGGCTGGTCCACCCACATTAATTGTGGCTGCATACAGCAGAAATTTGTGCGGAAATTTTGGAGGCTGAATTTGGCTGATTTTTTTACCAGCCCTTCTGTGGGGATGGTATAGATAATTTTCTGGAACCACACATTTATATGAAAGAGGAAGTTGGAAAGAAGCCTCTCAAGCATATGTTTTGGCAAGTTTACAATGTAAGGGCACAATACACAGCTGTCAAGGAAAAGGATTACAACCCTTTCTTAAAAACACAGCACAGCTTACAAAACTGCACATTCAATGAAATGCTGGGTCCATCTAGCCTCCCACACAGACGTTTTTAGGGGTTCGTCACGCGTTCCTGCCCCACGAACGTCTGCTGACTTGAGCGGAAATAAACATAGACCAATCACAGCAGACTTCCTGATCTGGGAAGTGCACTTTGGACCCTGAGAAATTTTTCGCTTGACTTTATAGCTCCAGAAAAGATCAGAAAGGTGTCATGAAAGGTGAAGACCTTACAGTTTTAGAACAAACTACTCAGTTAACTCACAAGCGTTCTTACTAGTGGCTACCCTCACAATCTCATTGAAAAAAATTACCTCGCAGGTTAAATTTGCTGAACGGAAGTTGGCTTTACTACAAAACAATAACGTGTGAAAAAAAATTCTGCCTTTTGTTCAGTACTGCCTTACAAGGTAACCCCGCCGTTGCGTCACCCAAAGAACAACTTTATGAGCAAACGACATCTAATCCAGCCTTTACAGAGATACAACAACCCATCGCTTATCTCCTAGATTTTCGTCTGGAGCAAAAACCTTTGGTCACGTATCACACTCTACAGAGCTTGTACATATGTGTTTGGCTTGTCAACACTATGACTTCAACAGCGCCAATTGGATCTCCGATAATCTGCATGTGATCTCCAGCTGATATTTGCGAACAATGGGAAAGAAATTTGTCTTTCAGTTCAGCAGTCGTTCGTGGGCCAGGAACACGTGACAAACCCCTAAGAATGTCTGCGTGGGAGGCTAGGGTCCATCAAGCCAATTTTAAAATAAATGCTGGATAGTAATGAGGAAATAATTATGATAATAAGAACAACATAGATGGGTGACTGTTCAGGGACACAGTACAGGGCAGGGCTGTTGTTAAGAACCCGGGGCCACGGATTTCCCCCGGCTTGTATGAATGTGGTCCCCGGCTACTTTCATTGGAAAATAGAAGAAAAATAGAACCAAAAGAAATCCCAGCTGTTTGATGCCTGGCCTACTTGTTGTATTTACCTGGCAACTCGAAATCTTAGTGACAACCCTGATAGGGACAGACACTATTGTGAATGCATGCTGGGTTTTATGTTGCAAATGTACTTAGGCTTTTTTCATAATGTAACCTTAGTTGAACAAATGTATTGTTATGATCTGTTGCTCAGTCTTGATGGACTTACATGTACTGTCATGGGCTATGCAGAAGGAAAGGTTTCTCATTTGCCCATGCTCTAAGTGACAACATATACACAGATATGTTGCCATGGAAATTACGAGTAACTGAGTTGTGGTGTGGAGGTTTTTGATAAGTTAACCGTTGAGAAAACAACTGTTTTAAATTAGTTTTTCATCCTGAATATGCTTCAGTGATGAATCACTGCATATGTTTGTCTTTGCACATGTTGAGTTTGAAGCTTTTTGAAAAGTGTTTTCCCTCTAACAGGGTGTTTTTAGACGTGTGAGAAAATTTAACTTCCTGTCATTATCTTTCATACAAAGAAAGTAGTGTCCGATAGCCTGGGGCTAGTGGATTTTGCTAACGGGCTGGTGATTTTCTGTTCTTACATGTAACTTGCCCAATGGGCAAATGCGGTTTTTGGGGGGAATTCAAATTACAGAAGAACTGTAACCAATGCTAAACAAAATTTTTTTCAGGCTAGTTGAAATGACTTTTGGGCTAGTACTTGCTATCTACAGCTTGCCTGAATAGCGAGCTGTAAAACTGAGTTTCTTAGCACCCTGTTCAACTTATTATAGTACCCAATTATAAGGTGCTTTTGTTCTGCTTCTTCATGTTTCAGTTTCTGAGATAGATTCTTTACAGAGTTATGTTTTCTGTTCCGTCTTCATCGTCTTTTACTTTTATTTTCTATTGCTTACTATTTTTCTGATGATGGTGATTATTATAACATAATCTGCCATGATTTAGATTCTGTTTTTGCTGTATACCCCTATTCTTGCAACTATTTCAAGTTGACGCTCTAAGAAAAGTTTATTTTATTTTCAGTTCTGCAAATTGTCTATCTCAACCTCATGTGATACAGGTTAGTATTTTTATTTTGTTAAATGTGGTAAGATTTCATAATCAATCATTACAAATACTCGGGTTGACTCGACCCTCAATCCATCATTGAACTGAGCTTGGAGGAGTTGAAAGTCGATACCTGCCGGCTAGAATTAATGACAACCTTGCACTTGGTGATAAATAAGGGTAACTGAACTGAGTGGAGTTCAGTTTGGTCTGAAATCATGCGAGTGATTTCAAAGTCAGTTCAATTTGAAATCACAAGTATGATTTCAGACCAAAATAATTGCACTACATGAAGTTCAATTACCACTTTATTACAGCCATTTTGAAATCGCAGAATTCAGTCAGTACCAATACTTTATTGCTCAAGTAGCCGGTTTGTTGAAAAGCGGAAACAAAAAGGCTTTTACATCTCATTTTGTATTTGAAACAGAAATGAGCAAAAATGGTGCAATTTAAAATAGAAATTATCTGATTTAGAACATGAATGGCGCGATTTAGAATAGATGTGATTTAGAGCAAAAAATATTGTGATTTGTGAATTAAGCAGATTGCAGGGATCATCAGTGATTTCAAAATGGATATAAAAAATTCCTTAATTCTCATCATATTTGTCTGGTTAGGCAGTGATATCCTGACGAGAAATTATGCACAGGTCACTGTTGGGGTTGGAAAGGATTAACACATACATGTAATGGGTGTTAAATTGGAATATGGCACTCAGTGATGAATTCTCCCTTTGATTTGCAAAGCAAACCCAAGGAAAAGTTTTTTGTAGAGTTTGGTATTTGTTCTTAGGCTAAAATTTAACCCAAGTGCTTGGTGGCCAGTTGGGCCCCTTAAAGTAAAATACTGCTATGCATAAAGAACTGCTATAAAGATCTTATTATAGTTTAGGAGGGGTTCAATTTACAGAGTAAACAAGTAAAATGTTTTCCTTTTTTATCACAGCTTGATCCAGATGGGCACATTGAACGAACTACAGTTATTCGAGTTGTTACGACAGATGATGATGAATATAAGGTGGGTTAACCCCGTCAGCCCTAATATCCACATGCAAATTCTCCAGACTAATCACCGTATATTTCCTTGAAGAATTTTTTTAAATGATCAAAACATTTTTCCTTTAGGGATGATGTAATAAATTCTCATAACTTTTTTCTTGATTATCTCTTGAAACTGTTGGAAGAAAATTTATTGATGTTGGTCACTTTTGAAACTTAAAGGCTTAATGACCCACAAGAGTCAAATTTGCGTAGTACTGTCAGAGTGGGGCCTATGGGTTTTCATAGGTCATCAGTCATTTAAGGTCTGAAAAAAAGGTGTTGAAGTGTGATTATCACCTTAAATTGATCTTTCAGTCTGTTGACTTTTGTCAGGTTCGAGAAGCGTCTCCCAGTAGATATGGAGGACGCTGTAACGGCACAGACAACCCACCCACAGTTATCGTCTCTCCAGGAGATCACCTAAAAGAAGAATACATGATGGAAGATGAAGATTATGAGCACAGAACACACTCACCTCCTGCTGTACTTTTTGATGAGTAAGTAGAAGAAAGTTAACTTAATCACAGGAAGAAAAAACAATGAACAGGTTGATGGATGACAACTTACTACCCCAAATTAATTTTCTTTCCTTTTCTGATATTACACGATGGTGCCATTTAGCACAATTGACCTCAAATGGCATCCGATCGCACAATTTGCGGAAAATCGCATAATCCGTAAAACAAAAATGCTAAATTCAAGTAAAGTAAACAATAAATTCTAACTTTAATCAAACATTTTCCTAACCTTAATGTTATCTAAGTTAATTGACCACCAAAGAAAGCCTTGCATGACATCTGAAACCTTCGATCGCGGTATCTGGGTGGCCATTTTGATTTCAGAGACAAGCAGTGTGGTCAGCAGTGTAACGGCATCATGTAATATTAAGCAAGTGTCTTTTTTCTTTCTTTCTATTTTTTTCTTTTTCGGATCAAGATAATTGGACAAATTTATCTATTTTGTTTTAAAATGGATGTTTTATTTTTCTTTTGCATTCAAATTGCCTGTTAAACAACATTAAAATGATTTTTCTTTTTTGAAACCTGGTAAAACAATGTTAATTAGCCCTGAAAAAATTGCATAATTTATCACATAATAGTCCTATCTTATCACACAATCTACCCTGAAAATATCACACAATTTCTGATTTTTTATTGCATCCTATCAGATGGGCTGTACTTAGAGAATGTGGTGCAGTGTTGTGTGAGAATAGCACTCTTTTGAGTAAATATGGTATCGAACCAGAAGCATTTGATTTCCCTGTTTCTGACTGGCCATTTATTCATCCCAAGTTTCCCTGTTCTCTTAATAAGCTAAACGGCTGACACTGTATACTGCCAAAATCTAAAGAAATTTGTATCTACAAGTTTGTTCATGTGTAGATACAAATTGACCTTTGTGTGCTGGTCACAACACTTTCAAATGCATCATGGTTGCAGTTACAGAAAGGTTTTGGTAACATTGCAGTGGTATTCTTGTTTTAGGAGTGAGCCAACTGTCAGCACTGGAAGAGAAAGTAGAAAAACTGAGTAAGTATCCAACCACCATTAAAAACCCTGACCCAGGACTTAAAGGTCAGTTTACACATGCAATTGTCTCTGCAACTTTCCTTGCAATTTTCAGTGCATTTTTGTCATGTTTAAGCTCACAATTTATTGGAATTTTTTAAGCAATGGATTATTCACTGCATCTGCTCTAGGAGTGGTCATGAATAAAATTTTTGTCTTTTTAAAGTGCACACTGGAATTGAAACAATAGAAAAATTCAGTGCAACTGCTTTATTTAGATGTGGTTCATGACTGCTTTACAAGGAGTGTGTACATGAGGTTGGAATATTATAATATTGTTGTTTTTGTTTCCGCTGCACAAACGCTTACTGCTAAATGCAAAAGTTTGCATGACACAAGTGACCTAAAATTGTATGACCTTGTGTTCTTAGAACCAAAACCAGTTAGTGGCCTGCAAATATTAGGATTTGTCTCATTTTAAGGAAGAGATAATGTTATTCTATTATCAAATGTATGGTTCTAGTGATGGGTTTTGCTCTTTTCCAGAAAAGCAGATCATATGAAAAGAAGAAGGATTCACAAATGTGATTATGAAGGCTGTTCTAAAGTTTACACCAAAAGCTCACATCTTAAAGCGCACAGGCGTACCCACACAGGAGAAAAACCGTACAAGTGCTCCTGGGAGGGCTGTTCATGGCGATTCGCACGCTCTGATGAACTCACTAGACACTACAGAAAACATACCGGTGCAAAACCTTTTAAATGCTCACACTGTGACAGATGCTTTTCGAGGTCGGATCATCTGTCACTTCACATGAAGCGACACTGAAAATTTTTTTTTTCAAATGGCGTTCTGTTAGAATGACTTGTGGTAATGGAAGCTCCAGGTATGGCTTGCCTAGTCAGTCAGCCAGGAATACCTTTTCCATGGAGCTATGTAGCAGATTATCAAAACTGCACCATCATCAAATTTTAGTAACTTCATTTTTACCACGCAAGCAGGAGGTCACAGCACAAGTCAATGTTAAAGAGAAGGAGCATCACATAAGGTCAAGGTCAGCAGGGCAGTGCATGTGGGAAATTACTAGCTCCACTCAAGTTTTGTAAGCTGTTGTTATATTGCAGTTATTTAATAGGAGGAATTGGTTCTGTGGTCACTGCATGTGTGGAGATTTTCACTAAGATCGCCTAGATATTTTAGTCTGATTTATTATACTCTACGCCTCCAGAGAAGGACTGGAATTTTGGCATTTTGCACCTGGAGTTCACAACTTAAGTGTTGCCAAAGATGCTACCATTGCCAGCAGCAACTATTTGAGCCTTTTGTTTGGAAGATTATCAAATTATCTCTTCCAGAAAGAGTTCTTGCCTCGAGAAGCTTCATTAAAGCTACGCTGAGGTAATGTAGCAGTTAGCTTTTTTAATAGGCAAGTGTGAGAATCAACCTAGAGTTTGAGAAACTGTACATAAAATTATGCTTTAAGTATTTTTTTTTTTAAATTTTGTTTTGGTTATTTTGCATTCTTTGCTTTGGGACTTCACAGTCATCCTTGTACAGCTTTGGGCTGTCGTGCCTCACTCAAAATACTTTCAACGCTAAAATCAATATCCAGCTTATACTTCAGCCTTTCACTCTCAGAGGTTTTTTTATTCTGTGGATGATTCACCATAGTGTGACCATTTTGTCAGGCAATGATATAAGCCATACAGGGTTGGGTTTGCCAATCTGCTGCAGGCTAAGCTCTAGCAATGACTGGTAGCCCTTGACACCTTTTTTATGCTCTTGAATGACAGGAAGATCTTTTTTCATAAATTATACATGCTGGGCACCCTGTATTTCACAGGTTTCAAGTGCTGGGCTCCCCTCATTTTTTCCTAGAGCAGAGCCTTGAGATGACTTTTTGCCTGGTATTGCAGGAGTTTTCAAAATGGCAGCTGCTTGAATAATGCACCAACAGTCTCAGCACTTGGTTACACAAAAATCTCCATTTCTGCCGTTCTGTAGCGTGATCGAGAAAACAGCCAACATTTTGTGACACCACCACTGGTTTCCCCACAAAATGACGTCTGAGAAACAAGGGTGAAAATAACATACCAAAATCTGAGAAATGGCCTTCTGATTGGTTGTGCTGCTGGGGAAATGTGGTTCAACTAATCAGAAGCACTACCCAGATCTTGGTATTGACGTTTCATCAGTATGGAATTATTTCTGCAGTCGTTCCATAGGTGTCATTTCACAGGGAAGCCAGTTGCGGCATCACAAGATGTCAGTTCTTTTGTCAGGCTCGCAGTTCTGTGGTCTGTAGTACTACATACTACATACTTATGTGTAATTATCATTAAGTTTAAAACAAATTTGTGGACATAACTGTGTTGGAACTACTTGTCCCTTAGCACTCTTTTGATGTATATTAATTTTTGTGTACTGGGAGTGAAAGGGAGAAACGGGTGTGTGGAAGAACGTTTGAAGTGACTGCTGATTAAAGGTTAGATTCTCCTTGCATTTGCATGTGGGTCAACAGGAGAATTTAACATTACATTAAAATTCAGTTAGCACCTCATTCCACAACCCCATTTTTTCATGGACTGACTTATTGGCCCCAATGGTGGCCCAATGCTGTGATCCTTGCGCTTGTGAAGTTCCACCTTTTTTAAAAAAATACTCAAATTTTATTAAGCCTGTGAATATACATTCCATAAGTGCATCAGATAAAAAAAGACATCTTTTCCAGTTGCATACAACACGCGTTGTCAATAGAAATTGCATTCCCGTCCTACAAGTATTATTACTTTTCAAGCAATTTTAAATTGAAACTATAGGTTTATAAATATTTACCATTTGTTCAGAGAAGGGAATTGATTGCATTTAAGTTGTTGTAATGAGTGTAAATAACTTATCTTGTAGTTAACAATAGATGCAATATTAATTGAAAGCATGTGGAATAATATTATTATTTCTTAGATATGCATTTTGCAAGTTATTTCCATGCTTTGCAAAAACATGTTACTCAGCCCCAAAAACGGTTAAGAAAGAAGAATTGTGCAAAAAATATTTGTTGGTGTTTTCGAATCGTTGGTGAATTATAAAAGCTGAGTCATAGTTAATAAAGTGGAATGGTCATGAAGCCTATCTGACGCCTTTGTTATATGTTTTTGTGGACTTGAGGATGCACAACATTCAGCATTCCTATTATTTTGATCTTATTGACCAATAAAAATGCTGCTTTAATTCATTCCATTATTATTTGTGGGCAAAAAACAAAGAATTAAGCACCGTTGCGGGGAGCTTCCAACATAAACTCCAGCACTATCTTATCTTTGATGTTTGTAGCCTTTCATAACCAGTATCCTCTATTAACTATGGCTTAATCAAGTGGAGAATAATAAATTGTTAAAAATATGCTTAGCAGTTAATTACTGACAAACATAGGGCCAGCTTTTTAAATGCGTTTTGCAGTTTACTTGAATGAAAGTTTCAACGTTAATGTACAGTACCTGGTGGTGTACCAGTGGTTTAGGAGCTACAATAATTTAGCAAGTGACTGATGGCCGCATTTCTGTACTTTTTGTCTTGCGCTGCTGTTGTATTTCTGAAGGAGTGAATGCAAATATTACATAATATTTAATTTCTAAGCTTAGTTCAGAAACAGACATACGGTTAAGCTTTACTTAATCCTTGAGACGCTTTGAAACTAACACAACTTGCCAATAATTAGCCGTTATTGCAGTTTGTAGCGTTTTTGACATGAAATCAAGGTGAAAGGGGATTACATCATAAATCTGTTAACCTTGTTTCCATGCCGTTTTAAAACAAGAAAATTAACTGCAGGCCCAACTGTATGATAGCTACAGTGTACATTGAAGATATGTTTATTGTGTTTTTAGTCCAAGAAACTAGAGGATGTGTGACCTCCAAGTTAAACGCTTCTTCTGATTGGTTGCAAGTTCCAACCAATCATAGCTGCTTAAAAGTTCTGACATGATGTAGAATAGTTGTTGATCAGACATCCTTTCGCCAAACTACAATTCGAAAACAAATGAATGTAGCGGTTAGTTTCTAAAGAAATGTAGAGTGGCGTCGGTGGGGGTGTGAAATTCAAAGAGTTGCTTTTATCAACTAAGTTGTTGACGATAGAGGAGGTGACGATTGCTCTGACGGAGGGCTAGCACTCGAGACGTTAGCTTCTCTATCTCCCTACCGTGACCAATCTACCGCATCAACTCGTTTGGTCAAACCAAATCTTACTATACAAAAACTACTGTTAATTAATGGTCCAGATAAGAAGGAAAGAGCCAAACGCAATGAACGCGTCGGAATGCAAAGGTGCTATCTTAAGTTAACTTACCACACTTCTGATTGGTTTAAACATCAAATTTTACGAAATCTTCGAAGCATGTATATTAATCCCTTGTTTTCTAAGCAACTTTCTTATAACAAAATCTCTTCTGAGCCTAAGTAACACAGACTCTTCTTGGCTATTGTTTTCAAGTCTTGCGCTTGGTTGAAAAACATCCTTTAAAAATGGAGTTAAAATACATTGTATTTCGTAGACTGACTTTCTGTAGGTTTACGCATTCTCTGTGTAAACATGAAAACATTCCTATAAGTGAGGAAAGCGTATTGCGCTATAACAAAAGAAATTGCGTCCCTTCTCACCAGGATCATTAGTTAATGGAACTTTATTATCGTGCAATTATTGATTTGTGTAAGAAGTACTTAGGATCGTTTATTATGCTCTGTGAGCGTACGTTTGTTCTTTGTACTTTGCTTCCTAAGTCGGATTATTCCTTCAGCTGTGAATTGCCTGGTGCAATTCTCCTACTTATGATATGGTATAATGGAATAAACGTAAAAGTTGAATGTAACAGTTGTTCAGTTATGTTGTTTAGGTTTCATCGATCCGCTTATTCATCTTATCCGCCTACCGAGCTTTTTTTCTTTTTTTGCCGGGGGGCTCTCTCCATAGTGAGGAAGAACCTTCCCCCCTCCCCCAACACACACACACACCCCTTGACTTATAATTAAAACTCGTACATTATCTAACCCTTCTGGACTATCAAATAAAATATCTCCCTTCGCCTTACATGGCTTCCCAAAAAAACCTAATCCCCACAATTTTTCTCTGCCCCCTGGTGATAGTAAGAGAAAGCTGCGGTCAAGGGCTTGGAGTAGGAGGGGTTGTTACTACAACGTGGAAAGGGGAACGGGAAAATGAAAAATAAGAACAAAAAACCTAACTTGAACCGTAACCCTGTCAGCAACTTCAATTCCCATTCTCTGTTTTGTAACAATTTTTCATTCTCCCATTCTCCTAATCTGCGACACAGCCCTTTTTAGGGTCGTCACACAACGCTCCTCCCCACTGACGACTCTAAAAACGGCTGTGTAGCAGACTACCATTCTCCGTGCTCGTTCCCCGTTTTAGGGCCTGTTTACATGGAGGTGGGGGACCCCAGATAGGTGAGGTAACATGTGGCTAATCACCCCACCTATCATGTAAACATGATCAAATTAAATTGAGAGATTATATGGACAGGCGGGTAACCCTACCTAAGCGGGTCACCTCACCAACCCGGGGTTCCCCCATCTCCATGTTAACAGGCCCTAAGGAACATCCGAGGAGAAGGCAGGCGTTTTTGAAAAGAGGATAGTGGAATGTATGCAAGGTATTTGCGGACAGCCTTAACCCTTTGGTGACGGTTGGCAAGTAGTGAAAAAGCCTCATTTTTCACCAATTCCTCTTCTTTGGACTAGTTTTCGGCTAATTAGCATAAGAATGGCTAAAAACGAGTTTTGCAAGAAGCCAAAATATCGATTTTTTTTTTTGGCGAATCTATTACGATCTTTCTCTCTCGCTCTCGTTTCTCCTTCTTTTCCATCTTTATTGGCGGTTTTGTTACCCACTTGATCGTCTTTCGTTTGCATGGAATTGTGGCTGGCTAACTTTTTAGGAAGGGGACAAATTTAACTTTCAAAGAGTACTTTGTAAACAGCGAAATTGGCAGTGGGTTTTTCCCCAAAATGTTACCTTCTTTGTGCGTGTAACACTGTCAGTATTAGTCAGAATAACCAAAACGAGGTATCGCTAGTGGAAAGATGTATCTTTGCTGACGTTGTTGCTTTTAATTTATTAACTTCAACTGAAAGCTAAATGGGTCCAGAAAGGAATGTATACATCGTTCCATATGGGGTCGTATACGACCCTAGTTGTCCGAAAAGGGTTAAAAGAAAACGCCATCTCCTGGTTTGGAGCTATTCAAACCAAGTTGGGGGTATAAAACGTATTAAAAGGGTTCGATTATATTACGTATGTGCCGCCCCATCGGGTAGGGTTTTTGCGCCGTTTTGGTCTGAAAACGGGTATACGCCCATTTTGGTCTGGAATCGGGTGTGGTTTTTGAGGGAACTACGGCCGGGAGTGTATGAACGTATTTATCTTTTCAATTCCAAATGACTATGAAACCCGGTAACTTTACGGGCCCGAAATCAAATATTCAAATCGAAATATAAAGAACAAGAGCGCGGGTCCTGGCTAGCAAACTACTCCATTTTGTTTCATTAACTGACAGTTTTATCGTGTTGAATGCAAAACTATTGAAACCTCGATCTTTAATGTAAACGGAGACAGCTTACCGGGCCCGTTAATTATCGGGACCTTCGAGAAACGGGCCCCTGGTCTGAAAGCGGGTGTGCGGAAAATTACATTTTTTGGTCCGAAATAGGGTCCGGATTTGATGAACTGGGCAGCATACCCCCACCAAGAATTCCCAGGAGTACCCATTTCCCCCCCCCCCCCCTCCCCCGGGAGCATGGTAACGTCTGTGGGAAATAATACTTAATAATTTAGTTCCTTGAACCGGTAATGATTTCGTGGGAAGATAGAGTGACGATATTAGCTGTGGATTTTTGTTCTAGATTCTTAACGACGTCGACTTTGCTTGCTGCCTAGGAAGATACCTACATAAGTCAATTTTAAATGACCCATGTAAAACTTGCCTAGGAGGCCAAGAAAAGGAAGGCTGGCCTGAAAGCTGTATTCTGTTTTGTGCTTTTTGTACTAATAATTAACCGAGAAGCTGGCACGCTAGGAATTTATGTCCTGTCAGAAAACACGAACATGTTTGACATGATAAAACACGTGCTGTAAGTGTAATCAGCTTCAAAAACATGTTCCAGGAAAATTGCCTTTTTGCTTCAGTTTTATTGGTCGATGCACGCATTAAGTGATAATTATGCAAATATGCATTATATGCAAATTTAGGGCTCCAAATTTACCACACATTTGATCCTGCTGCAAACGAGAGTAAGTCTCTTTTTTCTTCCAGTGTGAGGCATACTTGCCTTTAGGATACAAGAGGAAAACAGTTTGTCGAGGGAGTGTCACTATCCGCAAGGCGACATAATACAGCAGTGAAAACGTCTAAGGAATTTGAAATTGGTAAGAATTGTTTTTAACTTATTTTATGCGGCGACGAGTCGTCTTTTGCAATGCTTTGGTTTCAGGGGACAGGTTTTGTCTTGGCTTAAAACTTTTTTTCTTCCCCTCGTCATTGGCTTTTTATTTGTGGGAAACTAGAGATTATTTCAGGAGTTATGGAAGGCACTGGCACATGAATAAAAGCCTGGGGGAGTAAATTCTTTTTTACGCTTTGAGTCGTATTTATTGCCTGAATTTTAATTTTCCATGCAGTGCGCTTCCTCTTATTGCGTTTTTCTAATTGCGCTATAAACTTGATCGCACATTTTGCATTGGCTCGAGCGCAAACAGTCCTTCAAATAGTTCTTATTTTTTTGTCTTAATCACCCGTTTGTGTAGACTTTGTGTTGACATCCCCTGTATTTATTTGTTACACGCGGAAAGTAAAAGGGACTTTTCTCTTTTCACACACGGACGAGCAGGCGAGGAGCCTGGGAATGAGGTTGGTAGCTAGGAACACCCACACACAAGCCAAATGGACCAAAATGCGTAAGATATGGGAGAATTAGTCCGAGACTTTGCAAGTCGATATACTAGGAGAGAAGATGCTCCATCGCTGCGGGGAGAGGGGTGGGTAATAACTGCTAGCGAGGGTGCCGAGACCTAAACTTAACTAGAACTGGTTTAATAATCAAGCAGAATGCTCTTTAGATTGAGGGACAAGGCCTGTGAGTATGCCGTGTATTACCCTGGGCCACAATGAGAATGTTAAGCAGTATAATACTGTTAATTTAGGCTTTTGAGCGTGTTTTCCTGGTGAGAATAGTTTAATAGTGAAGGCGAATGAAGTAAAGTGGTACGTGAAAGGTAATTTTAACTGTTATATGGATGTCTTTTCTAGAGACTAATTTTGATTGAAGGAATCCGTAACGTAGAATCTTAATCTCGTACCCAGATCTCACTCTGTTTTACATCTGGGGATTAGTAAAATCTCTTATATATCCGCACTTAGTTGCAATAAATAAAGACCATTAAATTTATTTAAATTTATTATTTTATTATTTATATCCATCCTTGCGTGTGGAACATGAAATTCCTCTAGTATTTGCAAGATCTAAACGCTTAAGAGTTGAGCAGATAAAATACGTTCAAATCATGCACTACGGCTTGACAAATTTATTAGGTGTATATTGAATCAGGTTAATCTAATCGACCAAAATGTCTGTGATTGCGATAAAAATATCCTTGCTTTTCTCCATACCTTCTGGCTTCTCTATCGTTTACGTCTCCTCAATGATAAAAATAAATAAATAAATAAATACTGTTCCTACGGATTTCCTTACAGAATTAGAAGTCGGACATTTTTGTCAAATTAGACGACATCCTTGCGCAGACGCTGAATATTGTACTGTTCGAATTTGATGTTATAGTTTAAAATAACTTTGACGATTAAGTGAAATACTAACGCAATATCAGGCGTTGTAAACTGAATCAGCCTCATCACATCCGATGATAAGGATATTTTAAAAAGTGGTCGATGACGTGTCGTTCTTCGTGGAAACTTCGGCACGTACCGAACCCTCGAAGATTCTCCGATTGCATCCGCTTGCGTCATTTAATTACCCTTTGTTTTTACACTTTGTTGTTTTTGACAAAAAACGCGCAATGACGCACGAAATGGCTTTGTCTGTTATTCTTAATAGATCCAGACCCGGAAAACAGTTTTTCCCGCATACGCCGCTGAGGTTTACCAATTTTGAGAGGCCAAGA
The DNA here is from genome assembly GCA_964035705.1 of Porites rus. Classification (NCBI taxonomy): domain Eukaryota; kingdom Metazoa; phylum Cnidaria; class Anthozoa; order Scleractinia; family Poritidae; genus Porites; species Porites rus. The sequence goes on from OZ037999.1 coordinate 13,778,474, forward strand.
ACAATATATAGTTTCTTAGAAAGAATTGTCAATGATGCCACCTCCACGTTAATGAGTTCACCGGACGTGACTAACTTTTCAAACGAGCCGTCTTTCAACTCATCGTTTGTTCAAACTGTAGTCGAGTATGACCCGCATATAATTTAAATTAAAAAGCTATTCCAGCTCAGTGTTATTATTTGCTTCACCCGGCCTTGTCAAATCTCAAAATTGATCACTATTTTTTTTAGTTTTGAGTTTTAAATATAGATTGGGTTGATTTTAAATGTACTTTGTTCTAAACAAAAATGACAGGTTGCTCGGTTTATACAGTGCAACAATTTTAGAAAACATTTCATTGGAACAGAGGTGATGCAACTGGGGAAAAGATTGTCTCATTTTATGGGGTTTACACCCTTGTTAATTTATACGCACCCCAAAGATTTTTACTGTCTCAATGAAATTCGGCCACTTCCAGAACCGCTCTAAGCTAATGACAAAAGTTTTGTTAGCACCCTGGCCTGCAGAGCAGGAGGTCATGGCTTCGATCTCCGGTTTTGCACCAATCAGGTACTTCAGTAAAATAAACGAGGAAGAAGGGACTGAATATATTGCAACATCAAAATGGGGTTCCATTTTGCAGCATGATCGGCCGGTCCATGCACTGGTCGGGCGAACATAACTCAAAGTATCCCTTGCGATAAACAAGAATCGCCCTATTGCTCACGAGTTCAAGCAGGCTCTTTTTAATAAAAACACGAAGCCGCACTACTGATTTCACTAAACCTCAGTTTTCACTGATCCGGATTGCCAACTATGAGTAGGCGTACAGATTAAATCATAACCGCTACATAAACCGTACGTGACGTTTATCATTCTACGAGCAATATTGTCACCTTTAACATGCAGAAAAGATAATAAAAGGCAGTATTTAAAGAGGACCACGATGTCGCTCAGAATATCGGTTGGCAAATTTAATTTCTTACAGCCAGATAAGTGTGCAGTGAATTCGGAGAAGAGAATAACTATGAAGGTCATTGTCACTGCGCTCTTTAATTTGGGTAAACCTAAAGTGGCAATTAATAACACCAGGACAGTAGCCTTTGTTAAAGATGCTATAGTTCAAGCTAGTCCAGACCCCTTCCTATTCAGCTTTAAAAACCGCAAAGACACGAGATTCACACGTAACTGTCCAAAAATTTCGCAAGCTTAATTATGTACTTTATTGCGGTTCTTTGTGTGAGCAAAGCGAAAGAGGAACGAAGCTGACTTGATTTGGCATGCCCTTAAGTCTTTTGTTTTCACAGCACCGAGTGATTTTTAAGAGCCTAACACTGTTTGAAAGTTATAGTTTTAAAGATAAGGAGTTGCAAATTTGTTGTCAAAAATTTGCCAACTAGAATAATTAATTTCGGAGTTATTGCAACTACTCGTGCAACAAAGCGGTTTTTGTTTCGTTGGTATATCTTATTCACTTGTGATGTCATTACCACAGCAGTGACCTGTGACCAGCACAATATCATTCATTTTTCTTTGCCTTAAAAAGCAGAGCTTAATCTCTCTCGTGTTCGCCTCCGGAAACTATATTGATCCACTTATCAGCTTGTTTACAAAACTGAGACGTTTTTAGCAGTCATTATTTTTAGACAACCGCTTGTTTAAGCGGCCAATTTCCTCTTTTGGTACTTCTGAAGCCAACAGACATGATAAAAGTCAAAACTGCAACGAAACTCTGCCTATTTTGGCGATATATCTAGAACAGCTTCATGCATTTACGGATAAAACCATTAGCCTTTTTTTTTTCTTGAACTTAAAAAGTAATTTATATATTACGAAATTAAAACAAGTTTGAAAAGAATGTGTGGTCCATGGCCAACTACTTTGGGCACGCAATCAATCACATTATATTTTATTTCATAAGCCTTTTGAGAAGACGTGATATTATTTCAGCCTGAGGCGGCTAAATTTCTGCCCTTAACGCTCGCTCGAAAAGAGTTTTTCAAAAAGTAAAAAACTATGATATTAAAGATGATCAGGTAAAGCACGTTTGTATCGATGGCTTGTTGGCTGTGTTTTACAGGTGGGCGACATTACGGCATTATTTAATTTTGAACTCAAAAAGAGTTCATAGTTTTTCAAAACAGAAACAGTAAAATTAGAGTTTAAAAGGATTTTACCTTTTGGCTATAGTTGTACACTTTTGCGTAATATATTTGCAAACCCTTACCACGAAAAAACCTAAGTAATCGATTGCAGGAGCAAAAAAAAAAAAATTGTACGGTTTTCCCAAAATTCAAGTAAAGTTCCCTAGCAAAAGGTGCGGTGGACCCGCAGCAGTGCTAACGTAGCTCACTTGGCAGCTGACTTGGTAGAGTACTGGCTTGTAGAGCGGGAGGTGCAGCGGCTTTGATCCCGGGGATCGGATCGGACCAATCAGGCGCTAAAATAGCTGAGGAAGACGGTACTACCTTTGTCATGTAAAAATGGCGGTTCAGCTCTTCAGCATAATCGGCTGGTCAATGTTTGGGTATAAATAATGCTTACTTTTCCCTCATTTTTTGGATTAGATATGATTTTTAAGTTGCGACTTCGAACAATCCACACTGACGCAAATAAAAACCTGCAGATTCCTGTCTGTTCAGGACACCTAAGATGATGTGGGGGCTGTTTAAGTTGGCAGGGAGGACTAATAAGCTTAGCTTTGATAAGGCACTTTACTGTTATGATATGACAATATCTAGTTTGCACTTTTTACTGATACAATTCTCAAGTTTCTGTTTTCCTTTAACTTCGGTGAGCAAGGCATTCACTCACGTTCTGCGCGCATAACGTCTGAGTATATGTAGTTTTATTTAATAAAAGCGACTAAACAACGACGAAAAAAAAAACTTTTGCTACCATTCGTTTTTACATAAGGGTATTCCCGGTATATTGTTGTTACGTTGTTGTGGTTCAGTTGATCCTTTTTTCTAAATTTTATTTTTCCTTTTATTGTTACAAATTCCGCATAAACAAAGGAAGAACAATTTGATCCAAGAAAAAAAAAACTGATTGAGTCACAACATGTACACATGATGTCCGAATTCTCTAATAGAGTGGAATAATTCTTGTAATATTTTTATACATAGCTTTGGTGAACTTGAAGAAATTATTATTGAGGGACCAAGAGCCGGTCGGGTCGATATAAAGCCGATGATCCTCAAGTTTGTATCAACATATTGATCGGGGATGTCATAAGCAACACTTAACTTACGGAAGGAAGAAGTTGGTTTATTGTTTCGTCTACCAGAACTTGCACAGCTTGAAAAAAAAAACGTACATTCCTTCGAGTACAAACAGGTAGCCTTAGGAAAGCTGCCATACCGGACTTCCATACATTTTATACCGTGGGTTGAACACGGAACCTGTTATAAGACGCCATCTTGTATAAATAGTGCCGTGTGGATCCGTGTGCCAGAGTCTTGTGGAAAAAATTTAACTTACATGGACTGCACGAGTTGTTTCAAGGGGAGTAAAATATATTATGTCTATTATGGCGCTAAAAATAAATGCTGCTGTGTGTGGGCTATAATATGAGTAAAGGGAAAAAAACGAAACCACACTTATTCAATATCCTTGGTAATTAATAGGGATGCAAAACTATCCGTGAATGTTCGTACCCTAAGGGGGGAGGAAAATGTGACGAGATGCATGTTCTCGCTTGCTATAGTGTCCAGAAAAAAACCCTCAAATTTAGTGAAATTTCTTGGTGTAAAATCCCAAGCCAAAAATAGTAGTTTTAAACAAATGCAGGAGCACAAATGTTGTGGTGAAAGAAGTTTCACTTGAATACCAACTCAAAAGAATTTCGTCCACAGATCTTAATGACTTGGAGTGAAAAATAATCTCACCATGACGTGGTTTAGGAGACTGAAAACGTTAAATACATATCAGTACCTCAAGGTGATAAATAATAGAGAATTTGAAAGATATAGTGATAGAATCAGGGTGAAACAAATTGACACACGATCTCGCGAGGTACTTTATACTCCGATTCAACAAACATTAGAGATAATAAACATCAAGGAATGGGAAGCCGGACATGGAAAATACTGCTCAGTCAGTGTAGTTTCCATTTACCTTTCCAAAGCAGAAAGTACTGCCTCGTAGCTCGCGGAATTGATATGCCCGGGGTACTTTGTTGGCGGCGGAGCCCAAGCAAAGTGAGCGGCAAAGGCAGCACTCGATTGATACTTTAAAGCACTCTCCCGCTAGTTAACCCCTCCTCTCCCCCAGCTACGCATACGCATGCTAAACAGAAAGGCGAATTCACTCCAGCACATACCAGCTAATATTATTACAGTTCCCGGTTCGGCATATAAGCTACATCACGAATCATGCAGAGACGTAGGATGAGACATGTGTATGGAGTTCAGGGAACTTGATTTTTTTGTTCATTATTCCAAGTTTTATAGACCGTTTTGGATGACTAAAGGATGAAATAGACTATATACCGCAAAACCACATTAACTGGTATGATCATAGCTGGCACTGCATGCGCGGAAATGAAAAAAAAAATTTTCCTATTAAGCAATCTACATGTGGGCGGTCTTCGTGGCTAGACGCAGGCAGAAGAAACTAACAGGCCATGCGTGACTAATGTCTTTCATGATTCCTTCCCCAAGGGGGGGGAGGAAGGGGGGGGGGGGGCACTTGAGGGCAGTTTTAGCGTGGGTGAGCCGCAAAGGCCTTCAAACCCTGACTCTGTTTAAGACAAATCTTTTCATTTTTCTACTCTGTTTAAAACAAGAGACTGTTTTTCATGACCCTGTTTAAGAGTGTAGCCCAAATGTCCTGTTTAAGGAGATATTTTCTTTTCAGAGAGTCAACAATACAAAAGGGGTAAAAATATATTTAGGAGTTTTGGAGTCACATACAAACAGAACAAAATTAGATTATTTTAACATACTTCGTTACACACGTAGACCGCTCACCGCCAGAATTTACTCCCTGTGTAAGAGGCTTCGGGTCTAAAAAGACACCCCGTTCACTGAGACGCTCAATACTGTGAAATTATATACCCTACTTATACTTAAGACTCGAGACCATGAAAACCATACCCTGTTCAGCGGGACGTGCCAAATAAGGGAGTGCCCCCCTCTGGGGATTCCTTCGGGAGGAATCATCACCACCCCCCCACCCCTCACTTAATGATTAGGAGCCAAGAGAGAATTCTCATTCTCACATCATGAGCTCACTGAAAATACATCATCATACGTTATCGTGCCAAACGTTTAATGCTATTTGTCACTATCAATTGAAGGCTTCTAGAATTTGAAATTCGTGCAAATCAAATTCAGTGTCCTCACGCAAACAGGCCGCGTTAGAATGGAGATGTTGTTAGGTAACGTGACAATCTTCTACTGTGGACTACGAGGCTTTCCTCGCAATGACCAGTTATCTATATTTGATAACTGTAAACACGCAAAACGGCCAGGTGGAATCGATCTTAAAGGGTCACATGCGCCTACGAATCGAACAGAGAGACAAATGATGAAGGCGGAGGGGGAGGGATTATTTTAGGTTTGACAAAAACGATACGCGAGAATTGCTCCGGTCATGTGAAATGTTCTGCCGTAATAAGCTTTTTCTTTCAGTAGTTGTGTGTTTTCTTTTCAGTTTAAATAAATTTTATTAACAACTTCACGACCAGTGCTGATTAATTTCATATTTCTATTTCACTGAGAAAAGGAAAAGTATAAAGTAGCTATTGTGGGGTTACCATTTTACTGAGCAGATGGTAGGACAAAGGATACTGGCTAAAATCTCCTAGCGGAACCTCCTGTATCTCTCTCTATACACCTGCAGGGCTCGAGGCTCAGTTAGTTCTCCCGGGGGGGGGGGGGGGGTACTTTAGGAATTTCTGGGTGGGGATGTGCCGCTGGGAGCCTGGAACCCTTAACCTTTACCAGAGCTAGTTCAGCTGAATTTTGCTACCCTATACTAGAGTAAACTCCCCAAATCCCCCCTATCCTAGAGTAGCTGGTACCTAGTCTAGATAAAATCTTCAACCAACTGATCAGTTGGTACCCTATTCTAGAGCCAAACGCTCTGATTTATATACCCTATCCTAGAGTAAACTGCTTGAAAACCATACCCTTCACAGCGGCACATACCTATATAGCACATATATGGCAGTACCCCCCTCCCCCCTCCCCGGGTTAGTTTTCTCGATCGCAGAGGTCGGTCGGGCTCTCTAATGCGCGGCGAAGTCTGGTAACGAGGTAGAGCAAAACGGATATTCCTTTCTTGCAAGTTTTGTTTGTACAGTATTTCTTTCTTTTTGTTCGGCAGATGTGAATCATGGATATCAGTAAGTTTACATTTCCGCTTCCTATGACCCAGTCAATAACATGATATATTTTTATCAGTCTGTTGGTTATCAACATAAAAGGAAATGGTAGTTTAACAAAACGAACGCTGATAATGAACTTATCAAACTAAATAGCTAGCAGAGACGATCTGCCAGCTTGTGAAAGCTTCTGAATTTGCTGGCCGTTATCTTGTGCAACGTCACAGCCAGGTCTCCATGGCTTAAATATTTATCTCGTTACTTGTTCATATTGATCGGCCAAAGTTTTATTGGATTCACCGCACCCGTTTCTAGGATATTGTGGCCTACCGCCTACCTAACTTTGATTGTTTTTAGTTGTAAACATTTTGTCTGTAAGGTGAAAAACAAACGCATGGTTGGTCATATAAAGCTACCCTAACTGTAAAGATAAGCTGAGTCTTGGATATTTCTTTCCGTTATTTTCACAGTTTTGGCTCCGAAAAAAGAATAACCTTCATAAGCATTCTGTCGGCAAAAACTGCTAGAAGATCTACGGAATTTAATGTATTGGCTTATTAAGCTGACATTTTAGCAACAAAAATTTAGAAACTATGACCGTTTGTTCTGTATGTTAGCTTAAATTCAGTGGAAACACGAGTCTGTATCTTCTTCGGTAGATGATTTTTTTGTAATGAAAACGAACCAAATCAAAGCCGAGATTATGGGTCAATTGCCTTGATAAAGTTTCACATAGCAACCGTCATGCCAGCTCTTCACTCTTATTTAGAAGAGTAACTGAACAAGGTTATTGGGCAATAAGAGTGGCCATTCGCGCGCAGAAAGTCTTTCCAAAGCATTGAACAATCAAAATCCCAGACGACTCCAGGAAAACGAAAGTTGGACGCTTTTGTGAACGACATTACCCATTGACAAGTTGGCAGGGACGAGCGAGCGATTTATCTGCTTTCGTTATTTTCCTACCCCAATTAATATCTCAACAAAAGCCTAACAGCCGCCAAAATATATCCGTTTCAAATGAATTCACACAAAAGATAAAATTCCAGCTGTTCTTTTTTATTTATTTGATAGACTTCTCATCTTCTGAATAAAATAACAAAGTATCATATAAATATAACCTCTAAAAAATTCCATTACATAAAAATACATCTCTCTTTTTCTTTTGACAAACATTATATATACATTTTTCTTTATCGCAAAACATATTTCATGGCGTTTTTTGTTCTTTTGTGAATGTTCTTGAGTCATGACAGACTGATAGACCGAAGTTCACATCTTTGTACAAAGTACAGATAGTTAAAAACACCAAACATTAATCTGATTTCTGTACTTAAATGGTTAAGCTGACATTTCGTCGATGCGTCTTTTAAAACAAAAACGGTGAAGTTCAAAACATGGACATTTACCACATTTAGAATAAGAAAAATCGTTTCACTGAGGTTTGATCCTTCACTGTTCATACCCCTTGGTCCCTCAGTATTAAAGGCAGAAGTGAATTTTGGTGAAATCATCTCTTTCGTTAGATTGGAATTCTAACTTAAAATACGTGACTACTCGAACAAAAGCTAACATATCTTTGATGTTATTTTAATTTTTTTCAAGTAAACGTCCGAAATCTGTTCTTCGTGACTGATTTCTACCTTCACTCTGCCTTTGGGAGACAAGGGCTTATGAACGTCATCTATGTGACGATCAAACTTACGACCTTCTTTCTATGTCCTTTCTAATGACAATTACAATGAAATAACGAGTGAAAATGTGTAACACTCTTATTACCGTTGTGTCCAAGTTCGTATATTCTAATTTTCGCTTACGACTGCTGCTGCGGCTGATGTCTTTTCATGTGCAAAGCCAGATGATCTGATCTCGCGAAAGCTCTGTCGCAGAACTGACATTTAAACGGCTTGGCTCCTGTGTGTTTTCTAAAATGCCTTGTCAGCTCATCTGACCGAGCAAACCTCCACTCGCATCCTTCCCAGGTACATTTATAGGGTTTTTCACCTGTGTGAGTTCTCATATGAGCCTTGAGATGCGAACTTTTCGTATACACTTTTTTACAGCCTGGGTGTTCGCAATGGTGAATGCGTCGACGTTGAAGTTCAGGCGAGCCTCGTCGATGAGGCAAGATGACTGTTGGAGGGGTATATGGTGGTGGAGGGCCGAGGGGTCCAAGATAAATCTGTTGGGTGACCATCTCTGGAGATCCAGGGTTAGAATTCGGTGGCGTTGGTGGGTAAATAACAGTGTAGTCGCGTGGAGGTTGAGCGACTTTAAGTTGATGGTAGTGTGGTCGATTGTCACTTGTTATGGCCATATTGCCACTAACAGCAGGCACTGAGCTGATGGTTGTGATTGCTGAAGTGGTCGAAAACGCTGGAGCAAGCGTGAATGTGTCCACATCTGTGACGAAAACCTTCTCTGGCACCAACGGTAGCGGGTGAGAGTTGTTGTTATTCTCCACAATCACACAGTCATCGTTCGAATCATCATCGAACGTAAAAAAGTCATTGACGACGTTGGCGCTCTCGCGGCGGAATTTTCTTTTTCTTGAAATGAGCGGGCTCATGGTTAATGGCGAAGCAGATGAGGCTAGGTATTTTTCCATTTCCCACATAGTCTAAGAAAAACAACAAGGAGAGATGGAAGGTTAGAATCAATGAAACAGAGTTCACATATCGAGTTGTCAAATATGGCGCACTGGTGCGTGTACCGTCTTAAGCCACTAATTTCCATGTTTTTTGTCCAACTTCCACCACCAATGAATACTTATTTTAGTGCTCAATCTCATGCACAACACTTAAAGAAATTAAAAAGTTCAATCCGCAGTGTAACTGACTTCAAGAAATGAATGTTATAACTTAACGCGAGGAATTAATGATCAGTGCGATAAACAACTCGTTCTATTGTAACAAGCGTGCTGATCATTGAATTATTTAAACTTCTGAGTATCGCCAGGGTCTAATCGGTTCTCGCCAAACATCCACATCGTGATAACGCATTAATTTTTAACGAGCAGTTTTTCACGCAGTTTATGAATAAAAAAATCCGCAAGAAAAATTGATTCAACTAAAATCGAGTGAGGGGTTACGCATGAGTGGGCTGTTATGATTATCTTGGGTTCTCAACTTGCTGTCGCGCAAATATTTCTTAACGAAACTAAAGGAATTCGTGTTCTATTGTAACGCGGTAATTTACCAGTTAATTTAAACAGATCAACTAACCTGCCAATCGTCCAGTTTTGGTTGGGATGAAAATTGCGCGCTTGAAACCGATGGACGAACAAAAGTGGTGTTTAAATCACATTCGGAGTTGCTACCATCAATGACTGTCCTCGCCTCTTGAATAACTGATACTGGTAAACTTGCAAGAGCCATTTTCACTTGATTGGTTCAAAATGCCCCTGCTAGCTTCTCAGCTGTGAGTAATCAGATAATTGAGTAGGCGCGTTGTTATGGCTTTTTCTTTTCCTACGGGCACTCTAACCCAACTGTTCAGTTTCCGATCTAATGATGATTTGAATCTAGCGAAGACATTCCTTTATATGCCCGTTCCCTCAGATAGTTCGACTACTTTGTTACCAAATATGGGAAATGTAGGCGTGTAGGTGACCTAATCTCTTTGCGGTTGGACGAAAACAATGCGTATTCCCTCTGGAATGGGTCTCAGCCAATCACTGACCAGAGATTTCTATAGGTGTCCTCTTGATGACGTCAATTGAGGGTAATTATTCGCCGAGGGTCATTTTTAGTGACCTTTGGGAGCTCTGATTGGCTGAAATTTGATGGCTCAGTAATTCTTTTGAGCGATGAAAACAACTTGATTATAAAAAGTTGACATATGAAATGAATCCTTTGTCTGCAAAATAAATACATTGAGCACAATAGCAAGTTGTAATTTCAGCTCATTTGAGTGACAATTTGACTTCCGCGCTGGAAGATTCCACGAATCTACATTCCATTAGTGACTTTGCTTCTTCCGAACGATCTCATTTTCCGTGCTGGCGTGCAAAATGCCCCTCGATTAAACGTTCAGCAGGTCTAAAAAGTGAGTTTCAACGCACTATGACAATAAAAATTATTCTTAGGGGACGTCTAAGGACAATAATCAAGTCACTGATCCAAAACATTTTGTTGTTTGTCCGATCGTGGGAAAATAATTGTTTTGACTCGCATCGTCGGAAAACATGACCAAATCGGGAAGTGGCGACCTTTTACGACTGTGACGTAGTAATGCTTTTGAATAGTCCCGATTGAGTGATATTAAGAGGTCGGGTCACTGCGATAAAACGCTTTCGTTCCGACTTAGCTAGATTTATCAACTTATGGAATTAACTGAGTAGAGATTTGTAATTTATCCCATAAAAGAGCATTCTAAATATATGTATGTTGACAGGATCCGATCGGCTCTTGATGTTGATAATTTTTTTGGCTTTTCATTTTTAATCTGGAAGGTAAATGTTTTCTACTTTTTTAGGGTATACAACCCGAATAAATCAAAAGGCCGATTAGAGCCAAACATATTGCCATGCATATTGATCGGGTATTGAGCATGGCCAGCCTTATAAAAATAAACTGCGCCAAATTTATCCGCTGTTTACATTTTTTTTCCTGTGTATACACCGTTACGGAATGTGCGAATATTATCTCTACTCTAATTCCTTACAACTGAGTTCCAACACAAGAAAGGAAGTTACGGAGTTCATTGAGATAATTTGCATTTCCTTCGGCGGTCACTCCTTCTGACTTACAAGGTCTTAAAAAAGGCGTAACGAGCCAATAATCCGTTACTTTATTGTAACTGTAGCAACTTAACCCCGCGTTAATTTCCAGGTGGCTAAACCACGGGTTTGTTTATCAATTTTTAAAAGGACGGGCTGCACTCCGCTTGTTTAGTCCACGTATGCTTTCCGGAATACACCTCCTCATTCACGTGTTAATGGAACTCCTGCCATCTGAAAGTATCTAATTTTATTTATTTGAACACCACCGTATCTTACTCCGAAGACTCAAAGTATTAGCGGTTACCTCGTGCGATATTTTCAGTCCAATAATTTTCATCTTGGTTTAATGCAATGAGAAAGGCTCTCTCACGTATTTGGATAAAACAGTCATCTTGAGTCAACTGGACAGAAGAAGGGAAACCATGCTCGTGCCGATGGACTATCTGAGTTGTTACGGTTCTCAGTACAGACCGATAAGAATGAGAAAAATTTTAATAACTGACCCAAAAATGCCAAATCCTTACCATCGCTTGCTATCGTTTTACCTGCTCGGGAGGCCGACAGATGATCGAAATTCCTCGGCAGGAAACCGTAGATGACATCGGAATGTCGAAAGCCGATATCATTGTAGGGGGTTTTCGAGTATCAACTTCGTAGGCGGAGCCGAAGCTTGCCGATGGTGCACCGATAAAGAAAGGTCATTGACAATTTCCGATGGACTGCGATATTAGACTGTTTACAAACTAAATGTTCTAAAACAAGAACAAAGCTTAACTGGGCGTCACCCGGGGGTCAAGTGGAACGGGCCAACACTCCGTCCAAAAATAACACACTTCACAGCGCTCGTTTCAGTATCACAATAGAAAAGAACGTGTCTTTCCATATAAGCCACGATCTATCAGTATAATGTATCTGTAACTGTTTTAGACCGAAATGAGTTCGATGTTGCATTTCCGTCGTTTGCTGGTGCGTATACTTCTAATAGAAACTGAGTATTTTCTTGAAAGTTCATGAGTGTCAAACCCTATTTGGTGATTGAGTTGTCATCGCATTGAAGAAGAGCTAAAGGTGCGTGCCGTAAATAGCATTAGGCCAATTCAGTTAAAACTGCGGGAGTGAAAAGATTTTGACACAAGTAAACCCTCTTCTAAACGAATCCCCGGCAAAGTTGACTGCTACTGTACATGATCATCGCACATTTAGGCCGATTATGAAGTTACTATCTCCCTTCTCGCTCGGTAGCCAGCACACAGACGTTATTTTCTTTCAGGTTTTGCGTTTGAAATCAATAAATCCCCACGGTTTTTATTTTTTCTACGCGTTCTTGACGATTACCAAAGAGAAAATGGAGGGTCTGGGGTGAACAGGCGAGTCTCTATGCAGAGGCGATGCTCGATCTGTCGTAAAAAACTCTACTTATTTCGTAAAAAGCTGTGTAATTATCCGGGTCGTAGTGGATCGCTGCCGTCACTTCCAGTATGTTTTGTTTTCGTGTCTTTTCGTTGTGGTCTCGGAAGTCTCGTGGCTCGCTCGGTTTCCTGCGGCGAGGTCGTCGTAGACTATTGACGTCAATTGCGGTTTTCCGGTGTGATCGAGTAACAAACAACTTTAGCAGAATTTCCTGCTTTCAATTTTTGTTTTAGCAAAAAAGGCATTTGGTTTCATCACGGATTGTTTCACTCTACCACGAAAGGGAATTATTTCTTTGACAATTCTTGGGAGCTATGGCTGAACTGTATCCTTATAAAAATGTTTGAACCTTATTGTACTTCTAATACACGTACAGTATGCTAGTCAAGCATATTGACCCGATATTGAGAATTAGCCAGATTGTCATCATCATCAGAGTATATGAAGTTCTACCGGGAATTCCAACTTTTGAGTAGTTCACTGAGAAAGCTATCCTTCAGCTTGGAACTATCTGTTTTTTCAATGATTTCAATGTTTATTTGTATTAGTATTCACACATGAGATGGTGTTGCATACAAAGAAAAAAAATATATAAATAATACTAGTTTCAATTTAGAACATTTTTTACCGAATTCTGGCCATGTGCTGTAGATTCGTTTGAGGTCACTTTGTCAGGGGTTATCAAACTATATAGGCTTCGCTTTAACCAACCGTAAATTAGAAAAAGAGACTTTTATTATCAGGAAACTGTCGCTACAACACGGTTTGGTTTTTGGCTGCGAGCTGATCAATACGCGTCCTACTCAGTGGTATTTTGTGTGAGTGATTTTGTCGGCTTCATCAGGGTCAAGATGTATTTCTCTACCTTCTTAAGCATTCAGCCAAAATATAACTATAGAAAAAAATATAAACCGCTATGCTTATCTTGCTAACTAAAAATGTCCAAAAACAATATCAAAAACTGAAGTGAACACTTGATTCGTTTGTTGAGTTTTCGGAAAGATACCGTGTTGAGTCTGTGTCAAAGGATCAAATAGCTACAATCTTATAAGATTATCCCAGTAGTATACGTCAGAAAGTTCCTCTAATTTAGAGCAGTACTCGGAGTTACTTAAACACATTAGTAGAGGTTTCTCATATCGGAACTAATATTTGTGCTTGATCGAGTGTACGAAAGCCTCCGGAAAGTCTCTGGTAACAGTGGCTTCCCTGTTTATTCCTCTCGCATTACCACCGACTTAACCAACTTCCTTCTTCTTAAGTTGGATTTGGTCTGTAGATCATGCACCCATTAGCAAAAGACTTATCACGGATAAACTGGTTACAAACTGAAATGCAACATCGGGGGCACCCAACGACGGCTTTCTCCTGAATACATAGAAAACACTTTTTTGGCTTTCCAGAGTACTTATAGATCTCTAAAGGATGCATTCTAAGCAGCGCTATAAAATTTGCATCTGTTTGGTCATCCTAGGGGAACTTGAGTCTTTTCCAAATTACAAGGGCTTCAGCATTATTTCCCAATAATTTTAGCTGCAATTTAACGTACAGTAAAACTCCGCGTATAAGAACCTGGATTTTTAATTTAGCCGTAAAACAGGTTCTTATATAAATGGTACTTAAAGCAAATTTAGACTACCAAGGTTCTTAAAATAGGTTCTTATATTTTCGTATGAATTTCAGTTAAATATATTATAAACATCATCTCATAATACAATATAAATCATTTATACCATACAGTAATGCCTAAAGGCAGTACAGTGCAGGTATGTCCTTAAAAAAACATAACAAACAAACTCATAGTCAGTTCTCTGAAATGCCATTTCAAAGTTGATACCAAGAAAATCTTGGGACAAATACAGTACATTCATAACCAGTTCCACTGATAAGAACCTAACTTAAAATTTTAGCCTTAATAGGTTCTTACGTGGAGGGGGCTTAAAACGAAAATTTTAGCCTAACAGGTTCTTAAAACCCAGGTTGATATACGTGGGGTTTTACTGTATTACGAAAGTAATAATTAGTTTCTAATATCTCCCTCCATCGCATTTTTGAATCCGATAATTTTAGGTTTCCTTTGTACGAAAAGTAGCCTAACTTGGGCAGTGAAATGTGAAAAATTAGTGAATAGTAGAAAAGCTTTCAAAATTGTACATGAATGGAACGGACATCTAGAAATGTTAAGCCGTCCTCAAGTAATAGAAAATTCTAGGCAATGTTTGCTTCTCCGAAGAGATATTTTCAGTACAGAAAACAGTCCGCCCCTCTTTCCAGGCAGGTTTCATCGCTAGTTTGAGACAAGGAAAGAGGTTTTTTTTTCTCTTTTTGTCTTTTTGTTATTGTAGCACTGACAAATTAAAAAGTAGTTACGTCTCCAGCTTTGTCCTGATCCCTCTCCGTTGACTGAAGAGGCTAAGCTTCATTTCCTCCAAAACAGCGATAGAGCGATACCTGTTGTCTTGAGATGGCTCAGAGTTAGCGATGTTGACTAAAACAAGCTAAGAAAATGTACATCTTTTAATATCCTTTCTCTTGGCATTGGTTTTTCTTCTTCTAAGATTTCCCTAGTAAAAGCTGTACGCTACAATCATGGTTTATTGATCTGAGGATAAACGTAGCTGTAAAGATATACGAAGGGGCCAAAACGTACGCTATATGACTTACAGTGTGGACTAAAGGCTTGAAGGCCAAGGACCCAAAGCGTCATTTTATAAGAGCTAATTGCTAGTATACACACCTAAAATGGGGAACAGGGAACAGTTCACAAGCACGACCAACGGGAAAATGAATCTTTGAATTGGGGCAAAACCTGGCTTGAAACCCTCACCCTTTCAGTGTTTTCATTACCCATTCACTGTTTTGTTGTCATTTTTCATGTTCCCGTTTCCGGACCTTACGATGCGCTAACGACGACGTTGATGAAAACGTCGCTGAAAAATAGACTTCACATCCTTTCACTTTTTTTCGCGATTATTCCAAGGGGCCCAGTTACTTAAAAAGAAGGAATTTGGGTTGGAGCTGAAGAGAAGGGACCGCACCCGAGTTCAGACAGAAATTGTAGAATTTATCGCCTTGCCGTTTCCTTTTCTAAGTAAACTTAAAATTTGGTCAATTCTCTTCCTAGTTATGCAGTGGCGGCAAAGTAATGTACAAAAAAGCGTGATGCACGTGCAGAATTGTTGTTTTGCTCATTAAACCTAACGCTTTTTTGACGTTCCCGTTGCTGTCGCATTCGTAGTTTCGTAAGGTCCCTGTAGACTGCAGCAAAGACAAAACTAACCGTTGCCTGTTTTTCATTCGAGTTATTTTTGTTTTCATTTATTTAATCGGTCACTTCTATCTTTCTTACATTGACAAAAAAAAAAAAAGATTACGAGAGTTATCTACTACTGAGGGCACGAAGACCTCTGGCTCTGCAATGCAAGCTTGTTAAAAAAATTCTAATGAGGTGTCCTTTTTTAGAAGACAACACTGCCTCACCTGGCGCATGCACAGTTGTTTTTCAGCCCTGTTCCTTTTTACTACAATAGATTCGATTAAAATTACATTGATAGCGGTGGCTTAATTAATTTATTTGTATCTTTGTAGCAGTATTTGTCATATATTACATTTAACATTCTATCAGTTTTAGTACAGTTCGTACTATACGCAAACTTATTATTATTCAATATATATTATTCTGGATGGATGTTTTGTATATCGGAAGTTGTATCTTCATTACTGAGTTTTAATAGAGTTTTATGCTGTTATATCTGTTGCAGTTAACTTTTATTTTTCTATTGTTTTTGGGCATGATTATGTATGCTAATGTAGGGATGGAGGGTAGATAAATCTTCTTCGATCTTTGATCGGATCTCTTAAAGGACATAAAACTATACTAAATTCAATATATAATTTTTCGATGTATGCACTTTTCGCCGAATCATTTCTTTCATTGGAGCTGGTGCCAAAGCGTCTTTTTGCTTGACTGGTCAAACTCTGCTAAAATAGCACACGCCTATCCATCATATAGTTTGGAAAGGTTGATTTTATATTTTTTTTCCCCGGGATTCATTCAGTACAGTCGTCCATGTCTTCTTACAACCACCTCAATTTGGAAAGCACTAGTTTGGAACTTAGGTTAATTTTATATTTATTCAGTATTCAGTACCTCAGTATTACAAGCACCTCAGTTTGGAAAGCTCTGCTTTTAGCTTGCGTAAACGTTACTGAGGCAGGTTGATTCGTGTTAAGTTTTATTACAAACCAATCTCGTACGGATTACTTTCAAGGACAAATATATATGTTCCAGCAACCTTTTTTGCCGGAATTCCAGTGACTTATTAAAAAAGGCAATTTGATTTTCAGTTTGTTTGTTTTTCAGTGTTATTTGTTTTTTTTGTTTTTTTGTGCAAGAAGAAGTAAATAAAGAAACAAAAGCTCTTTGATTCAGTTAAATTTAGCGAGCTTCCCACGTTACTAAATTAATGTAGCTCCTACTCTTTGATTAGGATCAGTAACTTTTTGTTTTGAAGTTATTTTCTGCGTATACGCCCACAAGCCTATCAATTACAGTTAATCCAGACATTTTAAGATCATCTATCTTTATGTAATTAAGATAGGACGGGTTTGTTTGTAGTCTTATCAACTTTTAGCAATAATCAATCTGGAACAAACAAAAATCCCTTCAAACATTGTTAATCTAGAACTTGTGAATGACACTAGACATAATATAATTCTATTCAGTTTTTTAAATTCTAGCTGGACAGACTGGATGTTTCCATGTTTGCACTGATTTGACAATTTAAAAACAGTTTCCTTTATGACAAGTCGTTTTCTTTATTAACGAAACAAATTATCGGAATTAAAATCGCCCACTCAGTCAGTGCACTATGACCTGTCGTCGAGCATTTAGCTTTACGATAACTAATCGGTCTCGGCCGTGGGTGTGTCGGGAATGTTCGCTATGCTTCGCCAAGTCGATGTTTCAGCTAATGTTTGTTTGTTTTGAAATGACGAAAGAAAATTCGAGATGTGGGTGGAACAGCCTAGGAATTTATTAACAACGAAAGGAATGTGTAGTTCAGTAGATTGTTTTTCAAAGACGAGTATAGTTGTATGGAGAGTAGGTGTTCAGGTTTTAAAAAAATTAACCTGAAAAAAACTCTTTTAGTCAGAGCTGCCAAATTTACAACAAAGCCGGGAAAAGAAAAAGAGCAAATGGCCCTCGCTATCATTTGGCAAAATAATGAATGGAACAGCTTACAACAGAGGTTCTGGTTACTATACGTTCAGGATCTGCAGCCATTTTAATTTAGTCTTCTATTCTACATGATTGGTGGTGAAGCGAAGACTGGGAAAAGCCAATTTTATTCCAACATTATTTCAAGATGCAACATCATAAATTTCTGAAGAATTTCAAAAGAGCAGCGCTGCTTCCTCCCTTTGACGGAGGAAAATAGCGAGATTTAGGCGTTTTCAAGAAGGAACGAACACTTGAAGGGGTATATGAACATTTCTATCTATCTTAGAGAGCTTGGATGGCGAAGAAGTAGCGGCGTAACCTGGAAACAGGTCTGCGGGAGTGGGACACGCAACACCTCGGTGAGCCGTCCGCCATTTTGTCTTTTTTCGACGAAGAATTGGGTGCCACTGCCACAGGCAGCTCAATAATAGAGCCACTTATACGAGAAAAAAATAAGACGCGTCCTAAATAAGACGCAAACTATCCCATATAAGACTGTGCCGTTTATACGGGATAGTTTGCGTCTTATTTAGGAAGTTTCTTATGTAAGACGCATCTTAATTTTCCTCGTATAAATGGCCCTAATGAGGCTATGAATGGACGGTGTGTGAAAGATTAATTTGGCGCGAAACAGTTCCACAAAATAGAACTGTAGCCGTGATTAGCTTAAATCGAGAAAGGAATGTGGTTCGAATGTGAGGAGCCGTTTCTTTTGTAACTTGCGTAGCATGGCGGTTTTGTCGGGCCACTATACACTACTGAGCGACGAAGCCGCAAATGCAAGCCCGAAAGAGCGGCGAACCCGCGAGAAATATGTAAACCGCCTGCTCGGATTCGTGGCCTTTTCAACTGCGGCCCCTTCATCTCATTTTGACATCCTATTAACAACTTGTTTGGTTTCACAATCCCCCCCCCCCCTTATCTCAGGGTCTGGATGGTCGCGCCCCACCCCGTATCTATAGGGCTGGATCCGCCACCGGTTTTAACAGGGGCACCTAACAACTCCTTTCGGTAAAATAACTGTTCCAAGGAGCAAATATTGCCTAGAAATTTCTGAAGCTCGAGAAAGGCTAAAAATTTCTGTATAACCGTCCAGTTGCCCAAGATATTCGAAGTTTTTCTTCTTTGTTACCTACGATTTTCGAAGTTTGTGTTCTCAACATGCATTTTATTACCAAGATATTAGGAATGCTGCTAAAAAAAAAACGTCTCCTGAAAATTTCGGTATAAAGACAAAGGACCCTTAGAATTTTCTAATGATAGTACGGCTACTCCATTTCCTCAAACTTGATCAATCGGACCCATCAGGACAGCTAACAGTTTCGGATGAGACGAAAAATCCACCTAAAACTTTCGAAACGGCCAAAGTTCCCCTAAGACACCCGAACAGATATAGCTAGATATTAAACAGTTTTTAGGGTAGCTCCAAATTAACCAAACAGGCCAAATCATTTGAGACACTTCGGTCGTTGGGTGCCCCTGTTTTAAGCTCTAGACCATTTGTACGTTTTTGACCAACACAATTTTTTAAAACGGATGTTTTGCAGTTTAGATAAGAGTGACAGTCACTGCAATCAGCTTCTTTAACTTACTTTTATTATCACCTCAACAACACCCTTTAAACATCATCAATGCATGTATTAACTCTTTAGCTTCTCATTTAACGTTTGTAGGGCCTTGACGAGAATTTGCCATTGGCTGAATCTATGAATTGTTCTGTCATGGAAAAAGCCGCAGGTAAAATGTTCTGCACCTCCAACTCCTGGGACGACATAAAACCTTAAAAATTACAAAAAATTATACTGGTATCAATGTAAAAATCAATTAAAAGTTTTTATGTCATAGTTATAATTTTAACCTTGAACTCGAAATGCGAACATGCCTCAACAAAGCTTCAACTCTGAAGTGACCTTTAATTTTAAGATTTTTATAAGGGGAATGGATGGCCATACCTTTGTAATTCTCTTCTGCAATAGCAAGATCATCTACCTGGCGTTTCGAGATCTCTTCTTGAATCACGAACTGCGAAAAGCAAAAGAAGGCTTAATTATAGTTTTCATATATAATCGTTATTTGTTGACGAGCTAACAGGTTAACCACAGTGCGAATGTGCCACCATGATTTGGATAGCCTGCTAACGCTGGAGTTCTCGTGAAGGCGGGGGTGGGAAAAGAACACCCCATGAAAGAAGCATTTTCTGTCTTGTCTGTACTTGTTAATGCGAAATACCACAGACAGCTCAGATTCTAAGGGAGTTCGTTGGAAGATAATGTATGAGAATAAGTAATAAAATACGTACTAAATTCTGCTTTTTGTGTTGCGTCTTGTACTCAGTGTCTGATCGTTTCTGGAGCCATTTTGAAGCCGTTTTGAGGAGTATCAGAGATTTCGAGTTGGAATTAGAAAAATAGCCCCTTTCATTTCAATTCTTTTCAAAAAGTGGAATTTAGTAATTTCTTATCTATTTCTGTTATTCTTAAACATTTTCTTAAACATTCAAATTCCAACAAACAGTTCCATAGAGTCGGGGCTACCTGTGGAGGTACTCACCTCGCTTCTTGATGAAGACATTGTCGATTATACCAAACAATACTAGGGGTTGTTATAACGTTTTCGGTGTTTGAGAGAGACAAAACCACTGAATGAATATCCCATGAATATCGCCTGCTTTGCATGCATGTCCTTTTATAGTAGGTTTCAAACGTGATCACTAGGCATATTTATGTGCTGCGTGCTTGTCTTGGGTAATGCTGGCTTTGAAAACAACTGTAGCGTGCTTGTCTCGGGTCAAAAAACGTGACGAGACAAAAACGGCTGCGAGGGGAGACTAACGCCTGCCACCCGGGGCCTGCCACGCAGGCTACTAAGAGCAGATAAAGCTCTTTTGGGTATCCTCAAGAAATAGTAAAGAGCGGGGTTTTCTAATCACTTTGCGACAAAGCAAAAACCGAGGCACAGTACATTGTTCACAGTCCCCTCTTTTTCCGTACGATCGTCGGGATCGAGCGATTACCCCGTACGGGCGGTCTTCTTGGCTTCACAAGACGTACCGTAAACGGTAGCGTTCGAGATCTTACGAATCAGGGTCTAAGAACAGTCTAGGGGCGGATACTCTCGCCAGTGCTTCAATGAAAATCAAAATATCGTTAGACGGCCCGGAGAAGGGAGGGCGGGTGATGCTCGATATACCAAGTCAATATATGCACTACTGTGTCATTCTTTTGTGTGAAGTTTATTGTTATTGTGTAAGGGCCAGATATCAGTCTTGTGTTCTTTACTACGTAACTCGAGACTCAGTACCATTAACTTGGTATATGGTGCACCAGACAGAGGGCTCTGTCATGGAAATTACAGGGATGCTCGTCGGCTTAGGCTTCATTTAACTTTTAAAGGAGACGAAAAAAGATGCAAAGGAGATTTGTCAGAACGCCACGAGTGGCGGGCGAAGCGAGCCGCGCGGAAACGCACAAGTCAGCGGCGGAGTCGAGAGGCGCTCTCGGTCTCTCCTCGCGTTCCGCTCGCGCGTTATTATATCCCCCAAATGGAAAGCTTGCTTCAATCTAAGGCACAGGCAGAAAACACATGGTAGATACTACAAAAATTCTCTGTATGAAAGTCCATTTACTATTTATGTACAACAATCTTGCATTTGCGTACAAGACTAGCATTGTAAGAACTTTAAATTCACAAAACTTGAGAAACGCCGAAAACCGTTTGGAACACCCTGAAAATTAAAATCTAACTAATGCCTCTAAACACCCCTTTAAAAACCATTTTAAAAGAATATGTTATTCGAATTTAATGGCTACAAAAAATAATTAAAATCGAACAAATAGAGACATCAATGCTGATTCCTTTTCCAGAATCAAATATAGAAAATTTGAATGAAAAAGCGAGACTGACGTAACCATTGAAAAAATACCTCTCCGGCAGTTGTTAGCTTTCAATTCATCAAGCCGTGCAAGATAGTTCTAGCATTTGTCTATGGTAATATGCAGGGTTTGGTTCGACTTAAAAGGAATCAAATTCTAAAATCTGCGTTCAGTGCGCAAATGTGAAAATTCCAGGACTCGCATCTCGAACTAAACCATTTCCCCACCGCACACATTCTTTCTATAAAACTTTGAATGTAGCTTACGGAGAATTTTCAAGTTTTTCTAGCACCCTAAGAGAAAATGTGAAAATTTCACTAGTGCGAGGCCTTGGGGCAGAGTTCTCCCCTAAAGCCTAAAGCTATGAAGGAAAAAGAAAATATCTTACAGAGACGATGATAAGGGCGATCGCCCGCTCCGACATACGACCCAACGAAACCGCAATAGAACGAAGGAAATAGGCCATCTCCGAGCTTCAAAAACTCTCACTTTCAAAACGAGGCCAAGTTCAAAACCTTTGTTGTGAAAAGGAGTTTTGTTTGCATGTAGATAAAAAACAGTCAAACCTGTATATAACGGCCCTGTATCTAGCGGTCACCGGACAACTTCCCAAAAATTAATTGCCCTATATTTTCTGTAAAGTTGACCTGTATATATTAGCGGTCACCCTGTATGTAATGGTCACATTGCCATTTCCCAAGGGTGACCGTTGTATACAGGTTTGACTGCATTTTTTCGCACTCAGTCTCGCCTTGAAACAGAGGCTTGACGCAACTCGGAAATGGCCAATTTTAAAAGAGCTGTAAATAATAATAGATCGCATGTCGGGGTCTTCCCATATCAAAAGGGCGGGCAAAACGTTTCAACAAGGAATTTTAAAATAAAAATTATCATTGAATGACAGCAAAGTGCATTGTACTCTACAATTTTGTGCACTCATTGACGGCCAAGTTAGGAGTTTTAACTTCTGAGACAAACTGAAATGACCTACACATTTGAATCATGTTTTGGTAGTCATTGCCTGTTGTATGCTTAAAAGAAATCCCCTTTCTTTACTGTTTCAAAGTAAAACTTTTTTTTACCTGGAATACTCCACCTTTGAAATATATTTTCTTTAGCTACTGTCTCATTTCTTCACGTTAATTTTGAGGACCCGCACATAATTCATTCACAAAATCTGACAAACCTGATGTTACTTCTCTAGTGTCTAAAAATCTAACCTTGTAACAATTCAAACGACAGATCCTTGGGTTAGTTTTACTGTTGTACCCCTCGTGATGCAGTCTAAATCGTAAACACAGTTAACAGTTTGAATTTGTCGACGGAAAAAGAAATTATTACCAGCTGAATAACCTTCTTTTCTAAGTTGGGTGGTTCATCAAGACACGTACGCTAACTCAAACCTCTTATTGACCCTGCATCTTTCGGTAAATTTTGCCTTGTTGTAAAAGGTGGCTCTAACTTCTGAGTTGGCGGATGAAATCCAAAAGTATGAAGGTTTTAATGAAAGTTCATGAGCAGTACTGTCATGTGGTGGTGTTTTTTTTGGCAACGTTTTGTACTTTTTTCACAATACTGAAAACCACTTGAAAGAGAAAAGGTGAAGTATAGATAACACTTGCAAAAAGTCATAAGTGACTGAATTTCTAAAAGCCCGAAATAAAAGTTAGTGGCAAAGCAAGTCAATACCAAAAAACTCGCACAAAATTTGACAACTCCTGCACTCAAACACTGTACATCTAAAACATATTTAGTAAAGTCCAACTGGTGGCCTATTATCAATGCTGCGTTCTGATTGGTTGAGCTACTGTTAGGCTATATGTTATAGCCCACTTGTAGCGAAAAGCGCGGGCTTTGAAAACAAAAACAATGGCGGCTGAATCGCGCTTTGCTAGCTAAAGTTGTTTTGCCTCGATATTTTTGACAAACTAGTTGGATTTTACTAAAACAATTATTCCTCTCGCCCTCATGGGCTACTGACTCAGAGCCCATTCGGGGTCGAGGAATAATTGTTAAATACAGTCAACTCTCTCCAAGACGGACACCTTTGGGACCGACACTAGCTGTCTGTCTTAGAGAGATGTCCGTCTCATAGAAAGTGAAATAGAGGGAGTAAAGAAAGGCAGGGACCAACTCCAGGTGTCCATTTTACACAGGTGTCCGTTAAGAGAGAGTCCACTGTAGTCTGTATACAGCACCCCCCGCCCCATCAATTTTCGGGGCGGCTATCTTGGTAAATGAAACCAAAATGGCCGCCCATTAGTGAGCGCCACAACCTTAGGAGGATTCAAACAGTCTAAAACATGCCTGTTTGCACAGGTCCTTGCTCGACGTCCTTGCATATCTTTTTCTGATAATTTGTGCTTTCCAAAGGCGAACCACCACTCAACTCGGGGTGAAAGTCTTGGGAAAAAGGAAATAAATTGTCTTTCCCAACACAATAACTCGCACTTCAAAATGAGACTTCGTCCCACTTGATCGCGGTATCCATGACGTTCTTAAGCGAAAATATCCTTTTCTGACACGCTTCCTCTCTTCGAACAGTTGGGACACACCCATGAATGCAATGTACGAGCATCCGTAATTAACTCCATGAACTCTAATCCAGTACTTTCCAACAATATTTTCTATTCTGTCTTACATTGCAACAATGCACACTTTTAAAAGTCGGTACATTACAAGGTGCCAAAATTTTCCTTGGCTACATTTCTCAGGATAACTTAAAATTCAAAAAACAAAACAAACGAATAAGCAAAAAATTCAGTTACGGGCAATTCTGTTGCAAGGACTTTTCCTTGACATCAGGCAAAGCCATGTTCTGAGTCACTTTCATTTATGAATCCGTGCGGCGGCCTGAAGTGGCAGTTTAAAAAATCGAAGAACTTGCGTTCTCTTTCTTCTTTTGTAACCTTGTCACTCATTTTCTCCGTACTTAAAATCATTAACATGCACTTCATCAAACTGGTCCAAAAAGATGGAGAAATAACCCTTTCTTGAACAACACTCCCCTGTAAAAAAAAAAGTAAAAAATAATTTATACACATTACACAAGATTGAAGGATCAAGCCAATTTCGTAGAAAAAGAAGCAAGAAAATACAGCCATGATTAGTAAACCGGGTTCAAGGCTTCCCGACTTTCTTTACTTTTAACTTTCTTCTACCTTCTTTTAAATTTTAAAATTCAAGTTTAGGAGTGCTAACCATTTACACAAACCACCTGGATGAAAATCTTGAGCATACCATTAATCTTTTATTAGGCCCACAATCCCCACATTTTAGGCGAAGAAAGTTAATAAGTCCCCTTCTCT
This sequence comes from Porites rus, assembly GCA_964035705.1. Classification (NCBI taxonomy): domain Eukaryota; kingdom Metazoa; phylum Cnidaria; class Anthozoa; order Scleractinia; family Poritidae; genus Porites; species Porites rus. The sequence goes on from OZ037999.1 coordinate 13,803,318, forward strand.
TTTCAGGAAAAGGTTTTTATTGAATTAGTCCTTTTATATTTTAGTCGTTTTAATTGAGAGAGTTTTTTTTTTTTTTCAATCAATCAGATTAATTATTTAAAGTAATTTATGAAATTAATTGTAATATTTTCAACATTCCTTGTAAAGCGCCATTGGGCATTGCTGGAAATGGTGCTATATATATAGTATTAGTATTAGTATTAGTATTATTATTATTATTATTATTATTATTATTATTATTATTATTATTATTATTATTATTATTATTATTATTTAAGCCCCCTCCCCTCCCCTCAATTATCAAATATTGGCCAATGAAAAAGCAGTTTATTAAGAAATCGTACCATCAATGTTAATTGTTCCACACGAGCATTCGATGTCAAGAATAAAGTGGTTGTGAATTGCCATTATACGAACTAGAGTCACTTGGTCTTGAGCATCTTTCGCAGAGTTCTTCATACGTCCCTCCATGAAGAAAACAAACAATAATAACTGTCATGTTGTCACAGCCCAAGCCGCCCATCTGACAGTCTGGTGCTAAACACCGTGTGAGAAGGTCTTCACAGATCTGAAATCAAAATATCAAGTAAAAATTGAGAGAAGAAAATAATTGAAGCCAAAACTTTACGGAGCGACAAGCGTTCCTGTCGTTGACGGACTCAATCAGAATTAATTGACAATTGATTCTGATTGTTCATTGAATGATCCAATCATGAAATGTATAATCTAATAATTCAAATTTAGCCTCTCCTTGTTTGATTGTAGACAACAAAGTAGTTTTATCTTATACAGGAAAAAAAACATGTCCTTCCAAAACTTGGCGAACCGTTAACATGAGAAATAAAAAGTTGGCTGGGCTAGAAGGGTGACCCTTTAATGGTAGGGTCACCCTTCTCGTTGGGCCAACTATTCTCCATATTATAAACACTTTGGCTTACACAGCTAAATCAACTCAGAGCATGCCCGAGTGCCGTTGTTGTCTCTTGCCTCGGGCCAAGTGGTCAACGTTTCCCTCATTAAAACGTTCGCCAAATTTGATTTGGCTGGGAGTGGGAGGGTGACCTGACCCCCTTTTCCTGGGGCAACTTTCCTTCATATAAACTGGGCCTTGGAGAATAATTTCAGAGATTTTCAAGAAAATGCAGTGTGTGAAACATTCCAATGGTCTAACAGGGAACTGCAATGTAGAACAAGAAAGAACATCATGCGATGAACATACGAACCTGTTCTGGTTCCATTCTTTGCGATATCCTTGTTCTTACAAAGTCAACCACTTCTTGATTAGACAGGACATCCCAGATTCCTTAAAAAAGATTACAGTTTAGTCAGAATAAAACTTAAATCTGTCTATGAAGATTAAAAATATTGTTTTTCTTGTATTCACTCTGTATATTTTGTACTTGATAATGATGTCTGAGAATGTCGAAACATTGCATAGTTTAACTTCTTAAAAATTTCTTAAATGTTTCTAAGAAAAGTTTTTACGCAGTTTTTAGTAGCTAAATGGTCTAACAAGTAGCTTCTTTTTATTCTGTTAAACAGCATAGTACAGTTACCCACGATAGAGAACGATGTACTAGCAAAACATGCGCAACACTGAGGAAAGACAATACACACTTATGCACAAGCACACAAGAAAGTGGGTAGACAAGATAATAATCACACATTTCTAATACACCAAAATGATAGAATGAATGAGGAACTAACCATCACAAGCTATTACAATGAATTCATGATCTGAAGTAACGTCTTTTTGTATAACATCAGGGAGAGCTAAACATCAGGAAGATAAGAGGAGGATAAGATCATTTTTACTGGTTTACTGTCTTTAGGATTTCACAGTATTTGGGTACTATTAACCTTTTTATACTACTACATGAGAAATTTCTGCAATTTGATTGGCTTAGAGCAGTGGTATTTCAGCTTAATTTGAAATACCTACATGTGAAAATTACAAACCTTTTGCGGGTAGTAGTATAAACAAATAATAGCATTTGTTCGTGATATTTGGCATAAATACAACTCGTGATATTTCAAAATTGTCTCAAATTTCACTTGCCTATTGGCTCGTGAAATTACGTATAACAATTTTGAAATATCACTCGTGGTATTTATGCCAAATATCACTACAAATCATGCTATTACCTATACCAATAACGCCAAAACAAAATGTTTATGATGAAATTATCTCGAGTACATGATCATGATCATCTTTTTAATGTTAAAGTCATGCCAGGTCAAGCATACCCCTCATACTTTCTATTAATAAATCAATTATTTGAAAAATGAATCCATCAGTCTTTGCCACAACCACTATCAAATTCAAATCTGCATTCCAGCACGTGTAATGAGTAGTGAATTTTTTTATGATAACGTCTCTGTATTTGGTCAGATTGAAAAATCTTTTAATGTATAGAATTGCTTTGAAGACATTTACATCATAACTAAAGAAACCTGGGCTGGTAGAAATTTCATAACTACCTCGTGTGTGAATTCACCGCTCATTACTCACACAGGAATGCAGAGAGGAATCTCAAATCTACAACTACCAATGGATTCAACTTTCGAATAATAAATTCATTAATAGGATCTTGGGGGGTATGCTTGACCTGGCTTGACAGTAAGAAATAAGGAAAAAAAAACACTACATGAGCTAATTTTAACAATAAGGCTGATGCACTGCTTGCACTGTGAAGGGAGAATACAGTAAACATTTTTGTGAACACTTTGCATCTTTCTGTCTATTAAGCTCTTCACTGGTGCCAGATGTGAAAGTGTGCAAAAGATTCTTACAAACTTACTGTACCTGTTACAATCTGTTCCTCTGCAGATTTCTTGTCATTCTTTTTAAAGCAAAAATCTCCAAGTGCCCTTGATAAAGCCAAATTACCTACAGGACAACACACAACAACAAATTCATTACCGCCAATCAAAATGGACCTAAGCACTGAAACCCGAAACAATAATTCAATTTAATCTATTTACCATTTACTCTGTTAAACTCTACCCAGCCTCCTGCTGCAATAATTCTTCTGGTTTCATCTTGAAAAAAAGAGAGAAAATGTTGTTTTTAATGAGAAGTGGACACATGAAGGAATAATGTGGCTGATGATGCAAATCAGCAACTAAGTGGAAACAGTTCAGCCTTTCAGGGGTTTCAATAGATGGTGAGCAACGGGCCAATCTGCCAATTAAAGCCCCAAACTAATTCTTCCTCTAAGTTTCCTTGAATATGCTTGAGAAATAAAAGAAGAATTTGAGGACCAAATTCAAGCCCTAGGATTTCAGATCTCATGGATAACAGTTTTCCGGTTCCGTGTCCAGAGTTCTTGGGAAACCATCTGTAACAATTTTTTGGTTCCGTGAAAATTCATGGGAACCCACTTTTATTTCTTTTATGTACAGAAACACTGGAAGCCATAATAATAGCTGTTATTAACTGCAAAACATCTTTCATGCATGAGTCATCAGTAACGTGTAATGCACTTTGGAATTGATCAATTAAGATGGTGGATGATAGAAAAACAGTAAAGTTTTTTAAAACTTCATATTAAAAAAAAGCTGAGTAATAAAGAATTGCTCCGCTAGTTAAGAATCTGAGTGGAAAAATACTATATTTGCGTATTTTGATCCCTGAGGATATGTCACTGGGAAACTATTTTTTGGTTCCATTATTTTAAGTTCACGGTAACGTCAAGGTAACAGAAACGATTGTTACCGTGAAATCCTAGGGCTAGACATAGGGCCTTAAATCAATTACTTCGGTAGATATCCCAGAATACTACAACATTAAAAAAATTTTCATTTTGACGCCGATTGCGTGACTTAACTCAAAAGACAAAGGGACAATGTAAAGGGTACTTATGTCATGTCTGTAGCTCGAAATAGTCATCATCTGACTAACAAACCAGAAGCCAACCATGCACTCTTTTTACCCCCCTCTCTTCATCAGTGCTCCATAGCTGACTTAACGCTACACGGAAAGGAAACAAGTTGAAACAAGCAGGGCTGTCACTTAAGAGACGGGGGTTACTATGAGTGTGAGCCCCGGCTACTTTCATAGGAAACAAAAGGATAATAGAACCAAAAGAACTTCCTAGCTGTACAATTCCCCTCCTATTAACCCTTTAAGTCCCAATAGTGACCAGCAGCAATTTTCTCCTAACGATATCCATACATTGTCAAGAGATACGTTATGAGAATAAATAAAATGATCACCCAAGAGAAAATGCCTTGATCTATTATGAAATTCTCTCAACTAATTCTTTAAGGAAATGTATGCAGATCAGTTTGGAGAATATGTATGTTGATACTGGGGCTTAAAAGGGTTAATTGCATAATTTATACCCGGCAACTTGAAATTTTAGCCACAGCCCAGGAAACAAGGGTCTGAGGTCACATTTGGGAATCAAACTTAGGACCTCTTGCACAGAAGGCTGCACACGAACCAATTGTGCTGATCCTTGTTCCTTTAACTTCCACTCGTACAATGCCAAAAATTTTAAAAGAAAAAACCTAAGCCAGTTCTTGAACTAATGAAAAATTCTACAGCTGATAACAATGGTAACATAATAATTAACAAGAAATCAAAAGTAAGCAAGAATTTTTATAGTGAGACACATCTAACATGTCAGCATTACCATCGTTGCTGGGTTTATGATCATAGGAAAGTTGTTCAACTGCTCCTTTCTTTGATGCTATTGCTCTGGAGTCACCAACATTTCCCTAAAAAGACCAAGAAAATCAGGAAGTGGATATTACAAAAAGTACATGTACATTGCAGAGAACCGTTTATCTACCATGAAACACCAGTTATTTTGCAAACCCTTATACAAGCTTCTAGGGTGCATTATTGCATAATTCACGCAATTTACTTGCCAAGTGATTCAAAATATTATTTCAACTTTTCAACACATGTGGCACAGTTCATTCATACATTGGTACTACACCTTTAAAGGGGACTTTACAATTTACAAAGTTTGTTGTTTCTGAAACACTGTCAAGTAATGGACAAGATACCTGTGGCTATTTCTTCTTATATATATTCCTTCTTTTATATATAAAAGAAAAGTGCTCTTAAGAGTAAAGAAAATGTTCAGCAAAGCTCACTCTTGCCCTGGTTTCAGCAAAAGTTGTGCCTCAGGGCCCTAACATAACAAGCCCTGTTAGTAACATGAACATAATTATTCCCTTAATCGGGTACCACCCTGTTAGCCACACTACTACTGCTACTAAATGTAAACTTATTCATTGACAGTGCCAATCACACAATTTATTGTATGCAATTTATCACATGACTGTTTTCCTGGAGGCTATTAATTAAAGTGGAATTTTTCCAAGTCAAACAAATGTAACTAGACTTTACCCCAGGCCAAGACATACCACAAATTAACATCACTACTTTCAGAACCAGTTTGATTAACATCACCACTTTCAGAACCAGTTTGATGCAAAAAATGTATTGCTTGATCACTGGAGTGACTGCCATTAATTAAGAACACTAAGGATATTTTCTTACACAATAAATTTTCTGGTTTTTGAGAATAACTACTACAGCAGTTGTTCCTGCCATCTCATCCTTCATCTGTTCATCTGAAATCAAAACAAAATAAAACCAACGGTGAACATATAAATGATAACCTAACATAGGAAAATCAAATTATACAGCAAATAAGAATAGGTGCTGGCCTGGGCGTACCACTTCAGTTGTTTACCAAAGGAAGCACAGCAACTGTGTTCTTCAGCAGCAGTTACTAATACTGACATTAACTTGCTTAATTTTGGGCTACATTTACAGTAAAAGACAAAGGCCCTACTTTGTACGGTTATGATGATTTTGCTTTTCTGAGACTTGCAGTTTTTTGAGGTTAATGTATATTCCCTCTCATCATGTTCAAGTTGACAGCATACCATGCTGTAAGAGTGATATAACTGAAGACGTGCCAATCCTTCAAAACCTACCCATTGTTTGATACGTTAAGTATCTCATTTAGGATTAAAAACAATGATACAAAAATAAATGTTCACACTTTATGAACACTAAACAAACAGAAATTCTTTAATGACTCAATTCCTTATTGTCTGCACATCTCATTGACAGTATTCTATTAGCAGATGATATCACGTCTGCCATGTTGATGACTCAAAACAGTAAAACGGCAGCCATGTTGGAGTCTTAATTCAGTCCTGGGGGAGTTGAAGCTTTTTCTTATGTAAAAACATTATTTTGTTTCAATAAATTTGCATAACTGCTGGCCGTGTGAGTGGAAATGCTCTATAGACAGGGTGACAACAATATTTTAGCCAAAGTCAACACTTCTGAGCATACCTTTCTGCATGTCTGTGTCACATGACAAGAAGCCACCTATTATGGCTTCATGTATGTTACCTTTTCCTGTGAATAGGAATGAAAAGCAATACTATTGATTTATCAAAAAATATATACAGTATCTCAGATTCTAGGGACAGGACTATGAGAGAGTTGATTGTAACACACCACTAGAAGAGAGTCCCACTAGAAAATAGCAGTGATTGACATACTTTAGTCATGAATGGAAAATTTTAATCACAAAGCTTTATCTACAATAACAAAATGTTTCAACATCATCAAATTAGTTCTTAGCAAAATAACCCAACCAACAGAAAGAAAAACCCTTGAAAGAATAGATTGCATTTTCTTAAAGTTGCCTAACTATATCACACTGAATTAATTGTAATTATTTGAAGAAAAATGTATACACCATATGCTGGTATATTTTAAACTGGTAGAAAATTGATGCAATTAAGTTACTTTGACTGAAATACATGTACATTAACGTTGATTTAAAAAACAATATTAAATTTACAATGTTATTATTGTGGCCTTCCTTACCCCAGGCCGAGTGATTAACAATCTTTGTGTGAATGCATCTGCCACAATACTGTGCTACTCTCGCCCCTAACAATTCAATCACAAATCAAGCCATTACTACACATACCGGATGGAGCCATGACACTTAAATATTAGCATGTTAAACTGGTAATTTTTACTTCATTTTTTATTTGGTGCCTGAGATAATGTCAAGGGGCAAATTATGCAAATTTCTCCCTGCATTAGCACCATTTTCGGCCAATTGCAACAAGGGTACTATTGGAGCCAATCAAAACACACATTTTATTGAATTGGTTCTAAGAAGCAAATTCAAGCTCTTTGGTGCGTAGGTTGGAGTTGTTAAAAATCTAATGAAATCTCATAAACTAACTTGAACTGCATAAACTGAAATTGCTGAATAACAGCGGATGGGCTAGGGCAGAGCAGGTGAAAGGAGAAGTTCCACCTTTTCCCCATTCCCATGTGTCTGACTGCTTATGTGTACAATAACAGATAAACTTGTGTGCCCCACTGATGTACGGGGAAAAAGAATGATTTCCTTGCATTCCTGGTAATTTGAAAATTTCCATAACAACAGTCTTGGGGGTCCACAATAGGGTTGGTGGGAGTGGGATTTGGCTTTATTTCATGGTGATGCTTGGGATATGGGCTAAAAACAGGAGCCAGACGTGGGAATTTTAATAATGACCAGGAGCAAGATTTTCTGTTTTGGGGGGGTTAGGATGTGAGAATTGTAATGTAAAATTAACGGGATACAGGAATTTTTGCTGTGACTGCATTTAAATTTTAAAGGAAGCCAAAGATAGGCCTACATGGCCTACCTATCAGCGGTTTCTGTGGTTGCATTGCATTCACTGTTATCAAAGCTAATCAAATCAAATTTTTGCTCTTACAAGCAAGTCCTTTAATAGAGATGTACATTAGAAATTTACTGATCATTATCTTGAAGATATGATCAGTCACTAGTGACAATGCTGAGAGCCTCAAACATCAAAGCATAGCGTAACCTGCATAAGGTTAGTCTTATTAAAAAAGAAAACTTTTGAAAACATTTGGGCAGGATTGGGATTTAGTAGTAAAGAAGGACAGGATTGTGGTATTAACACGAAAAAATAAACAGGAGGACAGGATTTGAGAACCCCTGTAGTTGACTTTAAGTCTTCATCTATGACAAACCTCCATGTCCATCATACACTCCAAAGAAAGCAGTGCCTTTGTCTTCCCTGAGAGACAAAATCTCTGTGTGTGAATCTTCCATGTCTGATCAAGAGAATTAAGGATTTATTCATATAAGGACATCTTATTTATCATGATATGTGCATGCATCTAAAAACCCCGAGGGAATACTGCTGGGAATTCTTGGTGGGGGTGTGCTGCCCGCTTAATCCAGACCGTATGTCAGACCAAAAGATGTCATTTTCCACATCCATTTTCTGACCAGACCTCTAAAATCCATACCTGTTTTCAGACCTGGCCTTTAAAAAGAAATTATGTCATCATTACTTACATGTAGATTAAGGGTGCAAACAAAAATATTCTTCAAATGCATTTTGAATTCGCCCATTTCTGTTTCATTTTTATTTATGTGGAATTGAAACCATAAATACATTCATACATTCCTGTAGTTCCCTTGAAAACCATATCCGATTCCAGACCAAAGTATTCAAAGTCTACACCTGTTTTCAGACCAAAACGGCGCAAAAACCCTACCCGATGGGGCGGCACATACCTATATAGCTTATGTAAGGAATTCCCCCCCCCTCCACGGGCTAAAAGCTATTGAGAGAATTTGATTATTCTTGTGAGTGTGGTCCTGAATAGGATTCAATGTTACTAGCAGTGAATGATATCATTTCACTGCAAAAATATGTGTGATATTGTGACATGCTAGCAAGTATACTATACCTGCCAACTTTTTCTGAGATATAAGCGTGATATTTTTATCCTGGGAGTGCTGGGATTTTTGAAGACGACACAATCATTTCCGATGATTCCCGAAGAAGTCCGAAGTCTTCTGAAGAAGTCCGAAGTCTTCCGAAGACGAAGTTATCGAGTAAACGCTTATCCACAAGGACCAACGTTAGTTGATAACATCAGCCCTATAGTTTGATCGCGACGAAAGTATTGCCATTTATTCATTTTACACATGGTTTTTGTTCCTTACATGGGTCTGAGTTAACATATTTTTGGAAATTGTGTCAAGCAAGACGGCAACAACTCACATTTTTCAATCAGGCGTGAGAAGTTAGCCCGCAGGCGTGAGCCGGCATGAGATCGAAGTTTTCAACCCGCAGGCGTGAGAGTTGGCAGGTATAGTATACTGAATCTATGCAACCAACTTTTTACCTATTTGCCTGTGGAGGGCCACATTTCGTGAGATGTTTCAATAAGCAATTATGTTGCACCTTAGCAACAAGACTGTAGTTTTAAAGGATACTTATTCTCCATCCCTGCATACAAGATGAGCCCACTTTGTAATGCTTGTTTGAAGATGATGAGGTATCCTTAGTGGTCACTGGCTCTGATAAAGTTTGCCCCATCCTAAAAAGCTGACAATTTTATGCAGCTGCTCAAGCATACACAGGAAATATAGATAATGTTCTGAATGAATGCTACCCAGAGCCAGATGTAATTTATAGCGAGTAAGAGGTCCATAAACACAACAACACCCAGAACTAGCCTCAGGAAATCTTAGGACAATTTTTCACTTGCGAGAACAGTCTATTCTTAACTGGTACAACTAATGTATGCTATAGAGTAGTGGGTTTTAGGGAAAATTTCAAGAAAAGTCAAGTACCAACAAAACAAGCCTGTCAAGCACCTTACAGTTAACAGCATAATCTTCTCTTTTTTTCCAAAAATTTCAAGAAAGCTAACCAAACCTACAGCTGACAAAAGAGAGATAACTAGGAGTTGCATCAGTTCAATGGGAGCCTTGAAAGAAAGTAGAGTGTGACAAACTTCTAGATTCTTCTTTCACATTGCCTTCTGTTTGCAAGTGAAAAAGGGAGAATTTAATGTATGTGAGATTAGGAGTCTCATAAGGCGCTGCTTTAGACACCCATTCACTTCATGTCTTCTCCAATTCAAGAACAGTCATTATACCATATTTTTTCAATTATAAGGTGCAGCATTTTTTTCAAAAAAATATTCCTTTAATAGTTCAGTTTAACCTGTTATAATTTTGGGGTGCATCTGATGATCAAGTATTTTCAGGGAATGAAATAAAACTGCATCAGATTTTAACCTTCAAAAACATATTGTCCAAATAGACTTTGTGAATTATTCATGTGTAAGGACCTTTATACCCAGTAAAACGTTACCACGGTAGCAAAATTTGTGGATCACAACAATAGAGAGTTTTTGCAATGGCGACGACGAACAGAAACAAAGTAATAGGTTTAGATTGGCAAAAAAACAACTTTGCATGTGCATCGTGCTTTTTTGTACATTTCTTAGCTGTTGTTCACGACTGCAACATGAAACTTCTGATTTCATGCGCCTGCTTTATGGAATACCTAGTTGAACACAACACAAAAATTTTCTTTTTCTTTCTCTAAACTTAGATATGGTCCTTTCAGATTTAACCCAGAAAATTTTGCCAACATTTGACAAATTAAATGAAATTAAATAGGATCAATGAAGTTTGAAACAGTGTGAATGGCAATGTGACGTAACAACTTCTCATCTCTATACAAGGTTGAATGACTGAAACAATGGACTACTGATAAGGATAAACATTTTAAATAAAGAATACTAATAAAAAAAATTATATCAAATTTGCAATATTTAATGAAAACTCAATTTTGTTTTCAGTAGGTAGATTTTGTCAAAGTTAAACTTCGACAAGATCTATCTACTGGTAACAAAAAAGTTTCTATTTAACAAACAAAAAACCATGATCAGTCAGAACTTATTCTTACATGAAATACAAAGTTTTCAAACCAAGAGAGCACCAAATCACGGTCCATCAAGACATTGCTGTCACTATTTCAAGAAGGAATAGGCGAAATGAGTCACAAACAACAGAATTTAATTCTTACCAGTTTGCAATAAATTCCATAAAAATTATCAACGTCCATTATGTCCCTTTGCTGTTAGATATATTGCCACTACACTCCTGCAATTTTTTCCCTCTTGTGTGTCTGGTTAACTGTGGAAATTCCTTTCATTTTGATAGCCGTATTGTGAAGGCAAGTAGGCGCTTTAAAAACTGTGTACTTCAGTTACATGATGCATTTGCGTATTTATTTCTGACCAACTTTTGTTATATTGGCTGCTTTTGTTTGACACTGTACAATCAGTACATTTTAAAGGAAAAAAATGAATAAAAGCAATCTTTTTGAAATTCTCTGTGGATGTTTTTGAAGCTGTTCAAAGCACTCACGGCATACGCTTTATCGAAATTCTCTGGAATTTTTTACCAGTGATATTGAACCCTTATGAAAGCCTGTCTTGGCCTTCATTAACTTGACAAAATCAAGTTAAAAAGTTTGGGGTGCATCTTACTGCATAACTGAGAGGACCTCATAACCTGGACAAAATAAGCTAAATAATGATAGGAAAAGGTGTGGAAATAGTGCAAAAATACTTGTGACATTTATAAACACATTAAAAAACAATACTATACAAAATAACAATTAAATTGCACATACAGTGTAGCTCGACCGGTATAATTGCAATAAATTGTAGGTCAGAGTCTAAATGTGTTGAAAAAAAAATGTGGCGACAGAGTAACAGTGCTTAGTAAATAATAATAATAATATTACAACATCAAATGTAATTTGGCTGTATCCTGATTGACATACTAGACTTTTGTACTAGTAACAGGTTATGTTACTTTTATTATGGCAATCATGCTCTATCAAGAAAAACTGTCTCAATACCATGCCTCAACGATTATTTTCTCTCTACGAAAATGATGTTTGCATATTTAATTTCTCATGTTGCCAAATGTTACCTTCACCAATTTGCTTGTGTATAATTTTGGACAGTTTTTTCTTTCTTTTGAGCAAAAGTCCCTTAAAAGTAGCAAAAGCCTTAAAAACAGTGAAATTTCTGTAGCTTAGAATAAAAAAAATTACTATTCTATGATCTAGTGTTTAGTTGTGGTACAAATGTATGAGACTCTTTACATTTTACATGTATTTCACACAGCCAAATTAACTTTGGCGAATGCCACCATACTAGACACAAACTCTTCCACCTTGGATGAAGTACAATGAGTTACAGGTATGATTGATTGGTACATGTATCCAATATACTAGAACAGGGGCTGTGTTACACCTGGTTGGTTCATTTTGTCTATAATGCCAATTAAGTGTCCTTATTCCCTATGAAACTTCAGAAATTACTTGTGAATGACAAAATCAAAGTTTCATGTCAAACAAGTCTTCCCAAGCATAATATCAAACGTTACAAACAACAAAATTAATGAGCTTTGAAAAACTGTTAGGCGAAAAAGTTTTCAAAAACCACAATTGCAATCCTTTTAATCTTCTTCACGTTTGACCATCCATTTTTTTCTTTTGTATTTGCTGTGTTTTTTTACCTCCCTTTCATGTTTTGAGCAGTTATGTTAATGTTACACCCAACTTGGTGGCAGTTCCCACCATTTGAATTTGGATAAATTTCGTGACACATTTCCTTTAACCCTTTAGGTCCCAAGAGTGACCAACATTAACTTTCTCCTAACAACATCAGTAGATCAACAAGAGTAAAGGTTATGAGAATTTATAAATTGATTACCAAAGGGAGAATGTTTTCATCTTAAACCAAATTCTCTCAACTATTCTTAAAAGAAATGTATGGAGATCAGTCTGGAGAATTTGTATGTGCATCTTGGGGATTAAAGGGTTAAGTATAAGAAGTTACGTGTAACTGGCTTCAACTTTCTTCCCGGACTACACCTGCCTAACACCCACCAACATCTTTTAAAAACAAGATGGGTTTAATGTAATTATATAGTGAGAATTGCCCCTCCATTAACAGTTTCATGCTTCTTATTATCACATAACAAGAAAACAAGTTTACATGATATATAAACTTACTACATTTGACATAGCAAAAAACAACAGATAAAAATTGTCCTAATTATAAATAATACATTAACGTGTCGCACAATAAATAATTAAAACATGAAAAAAATCCAGACACTGAGAAATGCTAATTTATTTTGCCCCAAGCTATTAGCACCTTGGAGGAAATTTATAGCACAATACCCAAAACTATATTTGCCTCTGTTCAAAGTAGCCTTTATTTTATTCAATTAAATTTAACACTATTGTTAAGCACACATGCAATCACATTTAACTTAAAAGTTTTTGTCTTTTTCCTGCCTCCACTTAAAATTGTAAAATTTACAATTAACAGATTTATAAGATTGGATCGAAAATTTTCGTGATCATCCGCAGCACTATTTACAAAAAACAATTACAAAATAGAATGATATTTGATACTACGCATTGTAAAGAAATATAAACATGGTAACATTTGTTGTTGAAGTGTCAGTTTATGACATCGGACTAAAACATGTTGAATGCCGAATGCAACGCACTTAAAGAAACAGGAAAACTTTTTTAACAACGTCGAAAATAACATGCGTGCCAGTATACAAGCTCATAACGACAGCAAAAGGTTGGTTATAACTACCGTCTAACGGTTGGTATAAGCCGTAAAATACAGCTGATTGTCAACAAGTAATGCGGCATTTTGTGGCAGTCGGACAAATGAAAGTTTCTGTGGGAAACTGCACTGTTGAGAAATGAAAGTCCTTTACTGTATTTCGTCCCTCTGCGACAGAATACACTCAAACAAGGATAATTTATAATTTATACAACATAACACATATCAAGGTTTTAGAACTAATTTGAGAATAAGAAATAAGGCTGAAAGTAAGTAGTTAGTGGGGAAAATTCCACTTGCACATACTACAGTTAGCTCGATTCCACGGGAACAAATATAGTTAACAGCCTCTGACACCATGCGCTCACCTTGGATTTGATAAGAGAACGATTCACACCACGCAGCTGGTAGGAACAAACTTAGGCTATCAATGTAGTATCGGAACTTAAAATTTGCAAAGATCGGCGCAAAAGTTTCATGTAAACACTGACATTTGAAAGTTCCTGCTCGGCGACATCTTGCATCTTCTGGTCACGTGAATGGGAGATGCGATTTCCTTAGAGGGGGTGTGAAGAATTCCGCACCAAATTCACAGAGCACAGGCATCCCAAACTTTAATGCAAGGCAACCGGAAAAACAGATCGTTGCAGATAAGATAAGAACCAACTTTTTTATAGGTTCTTGTACTTTTGGAGTACTTATTGGTAATTTAGGCTAAGTAGGTTCTTAATTAGGTTCTTAATTTTTATGAAGGGGCAGTAGAATAAATTGTTGTGATTAGTAGAAAAATAAATAAACTTAGTATTTTTTCACAATTGTAATATTATAACCCTGAACAAAACTGATTACCGAGTTTGTATTTAGTGTGGTACAGTATGTTCTCGTTATACTTAAATTTACAATCTCAGTAGTGAGGGATCAATCGGAGTAAGCGACTCGAAGTAATGTCTCCTTGCCTTAAAGTGTTTATCACAATAACCCACATATAAGAATTAAAAGGAACCTGCTTGATCTTGTTTGGCTACACAAGTTCTTGTGTTTTTAAGTATTACAGTGGCATATTTCTGCCAGGAGGTTTTTAACCCACAGGTTTTATATGCGGGTGTTAGACCAGAGTCCAAAGATTACAAGGTTACAAATTCTAAGTATGAGGATGCCAGCAGATGCTAGGCAGTAACCCCCGGGAGGCGGGGTGAGAGTGGGGAAGGGGGGGGGGGGACTCGACTAATTAAATTTAGTAAAATCCAACTAGTGGTCTATTATCAATGCTGCGTTTTGGTTGGTTGAGCTACTACTAGGCTATATGTTATAGCCCACTAGTAGCGAAAAGCGCCGGCTTTGAAAACCAAAACAATGGCGGCTGAATCGTGTTTTGCTTGCTAACGTTATGTTGTGTCTCGATATTTTTGATCAACTAGTTGGATTTTACTAAAAAATCAATCAATAGCTCATTCGGGCTCGAGGAAAACAGTGTGTAATTGTTAATTATATAGCAAGCGTCGGATTTATTCAGATTTAACGCACGCATACGGTCGTTGAAAGGTTACTGGTCGTATTTTGTACCTAGGGTGTACTCCCTATAATAGCTTATACGGGTAGCTCCGCCCAAAAGAGCTACCTTTTTGAGGGCTTCAGGTATATGAAAGGGCAGGGATTTCATAAGCTAAAATACGTGAAATAATGGGGAAATCTGTCATTTAATTTCGGTCTGTAAAAAGGACTAAAGAGGGCTACCAGGCTCATTTTATGGATGTGAAAAAAACTTTTTGGTTTAGTGATTTATTCGCATTAAAAAGATGGGGTATTTAAAGCAGTTAAAAGGTCTACAGTGTTCTCAATTAGGTGGGGAGGGGCCGGGGGGCCTGGGCCCCCAATAATTTTGACAGGCACGTTTAATTTGGTCAGCGGCCACGTTCTTCATGCTGCTCGTCTGTTCAATGTTTCGGTTCGATAATTAAAGCGTCAAAACATAGTTAATTGAGTGGAATGGTTATGAAACCCGTCAGACTCCTTTGTTATATGTTTTTGTGGACCTGAAAGTGCTCAACGTTCAAAAGAATTCCTATCATTTTGATTGTATTCAACAATAAAAACGTTGCATTAATTTATTCCGTAACAATTTGCCAACAGAAAACAAAGGATTGCGCACTTTCAGGATGCTTCCAACATAAACTGCAGCACTGTTGTTTTTATCATTGATGTTTGCCGCTTTTCATAACCAGTCTCCTCTAATAACCATGGTCAAAAATATGTATTGTATTTACGGCTTCAACAAGAAAAATTGCTGGAAATAAATGCTCTCCGAAGGCTGAAAATGCTATTTCAGAGATCCTATAGTTCAAAATCTTCCGGGGAAGCATGTCCGCGGACCCCCCTAGCAGCTCGCGCCTTCGGCGCTCGTGATTGCGCCCCCCCCCCAATAAATCCAACCTTGCTACCGCACTGAGGGGTACCATTTGTGAGTAGAAAGCACACGAAAGGGGTACACCCTTTCTGTCAAAAGTGGCATGTAAAAGGGTAAGGGTACGTTAGACCTCGGGGCGGAGCTTCGGCAAATAAAACTTTGGGGAGTACCTCCCGGGTATTTGCAATGTTGAATCAAATTCCCTATTCTCAATCAGTGATCGAGCCAAGAGCCTCGCCCGCAAAACGGAAGCGCGGAACGAGGGGCCGAAGCGCCCAATATTTTTAACGATTAATCAAGTCACCGCTCAGGCAAAAGAACTCGTTGTCTTTATTACAGATCAACTGTGAAAATGACTTTGATTTATTCAGACTTAATTTACCCTTGTTAGGCTTTGATAAATTTTGCTAAATAGGTGCAAAAATTGTTTTTCTTCGAGCATAATAAGCAAAGCTAGCAATTATTAATTATGCACGTCAGCTATTAATCTTACAATCATATTTGTCGGAAACTGAAACGGTGATTTGGGAAAAGTTTCTTCCCAGTCAGATACTTAAGTTAGTGTTCTGACTGGTTTTTCGTTCCTGCTCAAATTCTGCTCCGGGAAATCATCCTTTTTTTTTTGTCGGCCGACCGCTCGCCTCGAGAATCTAAGCCTGTCTGCCGGAAGCAGCCAGAATATATCCAAGCGCCTAAACGAACTTGTATGTACGCACAAACATCAAACACAATTGACAATATAAATAGTAACTCCCATGTATTTAGTTTGAAAGTCGATCGCTTTATTCTTTCTAGTTTTAATTTCATGTGAGCCCTTACGCTAGGGTACATACCCACACGGAGAGGTATACGTACAAGACATTCTACTATAGTAATAAATTAATCGAAAATAGGATGCCCACATAAAGCTAGGCAGATAATTGACTGACTAAATAATTAGAACCCCTTTCCTTTTATTGTTGTTTTAACTAATGTCCACATCAGCGGGCCGTTATATACATCTTTTTTGTTTGGAGGTCTGTTTCAGTACAGCTGCTGAAAATTCTTTCAGTTGACTTTTTTCCATACCCAATATTTTGTCTCTGTGACATAAAAATATTTTATTTCACTTGCGAGGTAAATTAGGACAAAAATTACAGGATGTGGAATATTAAACTTATGCATTTTTTATAAGTCCTTAATCCTTGGAGACAGCACTTAAAATGTCCTTGTAACTTCAGTTTATTGGTAACAGTGCTTTTAAACCAGTTTCCACCTGACTCATATCCATACTCTCGACGTATGTATTTGTCCTCCTTTCTTCAAGAGAGTTTTAAGTGAAGAAAAATACTGGAGAGTCATTCAGGCGTATGTTGTGGGACTATTAAAAACAATATGCCCTTTGTTTTCAGCAAAACCCGGAAAATTGCTGCATCAGCGAAAATATGAGCATGGAATCGAGGCTACCCCGCAGAAACGGAAGCCCTCGTGTACCACGCATGTCATGCTTCACACTTGCTCTTGTCTCCGATGGATGCAGGTCTGCAAAACGAAACAGAGGAGCCGCAAGATGAGAATCAGCGCCGGCTGCGTTCCAGAACAACTCCCCCAGCTACAACCCTTTTTGCCATGTCTAATTCTTTAGACAGTGGCGTTGGAAGCTTCGAAGAATCGGACATCGGGGAGAAATATTGCAGTGATGAACAGTCGCAGCATGTATCAACTATCGCAGAACAATCTGAGAACCAACCGGACGGTGGAGCGAAGAGTTTCCGTTTTATCTACCTCGGCAGTGCGGTCTTGGACAAGCGCTACACACTGTCGATGCTTCCTTGGGTTATTGCCGAAGTTAAGAGGAGAAGGGAAAGGGCATCCATTGATTTAAACGTCGAGGCAATGATTGTAAAGGCCGTAGATTGTTCTTCAAGAACCACTTTGTTTCATCATAATGTGCAGACCATAACACGCTATACCCGCTCTACGGACAAAAAGTGCTTTTCGTACCTAACCCGAATCCCTGAAGAGCTTTCTTCGTGTTACTGTTACGTTTTCGAGGCGGTCGAAATTGCTGCGGTAAGTACAAGTTTGCGGTTGTTTATGTTAACTGTGAATTAATTTTCTTTGATCCAAACTTTCCATGCTCTTGCTGGTTTGCTTAGAAAATAATGTATTTGCGACAAACAATACGAGCTTACGGCTTTTGTAAATACAGTGCCTTTGTCCACTTATGTAATATTTCCTCGCTATTGCGCGCATTGAAAACCAACGTCGGCTGTACTTTGTCTTTTTGCTTTGAAATGAGCAACTCTTTTAGCTCTTTACTTCAATTGGGTTTTTAAATTCTCTAAACGCGATGCTTGTTATTGTGGAATCTTTGCAAGTTTAGATAAATCAGATTTGTTCAAGAAACATGATATACCAATGATGGTTCCTTCGTTTGTTTCCAGTGAAGAACTTCGATTGTATTAGAAACGTGAACAAAGAAAGTCTCACGTAGCACAAAACTTTACTGTACGTGTTCATGTGAAATTACCGCATCGAATTGTAGTTTCTGTCAAAACCCTTAACCTTTGTTGCCGCAAAGGTCTCGTGGGGGATCCATCTTGTTATTTAACCTTAAGCTTAAATTTCTCAATCATGTTAATTTTCGACACATTGTCCAAACCGTGTTTACGTCCATAAATTTTTGGAAGCGAAAATCTTGGAGATCATGTAATTTTTTCCCGTAGAATTAACCTACTGTTTTAGCCAAATTTTTTTTGGATTTCATAGACAACTATTTGCAGTTTAAATTGCCGGTGGGGATATGTGATATGTCGTGATTTTTTTTATGTTTTATTGTTTGTTGTTCCCCTCTGACTAAAAAAATTTACACAAAATGTACGTGATCACGTATATTTCGATTGCAATTCCTTTCGCTAAAGTTCAAGGTAATATTGTTTCTTGGTTATTGTTATGCAGAACAGGTCGAGTCACACAATATGTCTTCTTTGAGCCAACATTGTCACAGAGGAACTACTCTTTTCTGTTTTGTATTTGTTCAACTTCAGCAGTATTTTTTTCTTTTAATTGAGGACAAAGTATAATCGTCTTCCTCTTGTTTTCATATTTGTCATGATGGTACTTTTTATGTGTGATTGTAAGTAGCTAGGAGGATAAGTTATGCTAATTTTCTTAACACGGTTTGTGACAAGTGAAAAAGATAAACAACTTGTGCTAATGAATCTTCCTTCCTTTTCTTATGGAGGGTGAAAAAAATAAGCTCTCATTTTGTCACTACTTATAACCTGCAATTGAATTTTCTTGGAAAATCACTGCATTTTCAATTTCTGTCAATTTATGCATGTGTGATGCCATTATTGTTTTTGTCAGTGAATTGTACCTGCAGCTACTGTAACTGGTTATTCTGTGTTAAAATAATTGGTATGGCATTATATTGCTATTTCTTGATCAGAATTAAATACCGACTGACCCAAAGATGTTTTTAGACTTAATTTTGTGATAAGAAATTGATTTTTTAACTGCAAAATTAATGTAAATATTATGATGAAAGTTTGTTTGCCTACTTTAAAACATAGGCACGTTAAACGTGCATGAGCTATTTTGAATGCCTCAGTGTAACTTTACTGCTTCAGTGTAACCTTACCAAGAGTGATGAATCTACCTTTTTCGTCCTAAATGTAGACTGGGTTTTTGTGCGAAATTGAGTATTGCCGTACATAAACGAAAACGCGAAACGCTCAGCTGCGTTGATCCTCATGCTATATATTCACTTTCCTCTGTCTTTCCCTGTTACATTTGGTGCAAGTCAAACAAATTGCTAAAGTAAAATATATGTCTACTCACCAAACGTTGATTAGAAGGACAACTCTAAGGTTTCCTCGGAGTTTCTTAAGCCAAAATGTGACTCATTGAATTCGAGTAGTTATGAAATACCAGGATTTTTATCATTGTGGTATATGGTTGCATCATCACAATTCACGAGGTTTTCACGTGCGATTCTACCCAGTGAAACAGTGTTTAACTCCGACAACTTATTTCTTCACGTTTTAAAAGCTATTGCTTCTTAAAAGACAAGAGCCTTTTTTAAGGCATTGGTTACAAAACGAAACAGGTCTTCATACGTACGTTCAAGTTACTATTATAATTGTGAAAAGCCAATCTGCATGAGATGTACAGTCACACAAATGGCACGTGAAAGTGTTGGACTTTGCCCCTTTCGTGGTTCGTACGTGAGGGAATTCGAGTTATCACACAGTAATCGAGTAAACAGAATTATAAAAATAACTCATGCACACAATTTGCACGTGAAGATGTTAGTCTTTGGCCCTCTTACAATTCGTACTTTAAAAAAACGCAAATTGTTTACTACAAAATTTTCTCAAACGATTTTAAGGAATCGTCTCGGCTTTACAACATCTGCAATTAAATCATGCTTCATGTAACGTTAAGATTGATAGCCTAACATTTATTAACTTCCAAGAAAATTATCAAACTGCCGAAATATATTTCTGCTCATATCATGTTACTCCACTCAATAAAGCAGTATCTAATTATTGTGTCAACTAGCTTCTTCCAATTTTATTCCCTAACGCTACTGTTTCTACTTAAGTTACGCATCTTTACTAAATAAAATAAGTTTCAATAACTATAATGCTTAGTATGCAGGAAGGATGTATCATGTTGTTCACTTATTATTCTTTTTTTGTTTGTTTTTTTTTTTTGCCGGAACGAAAAAGGTCTGTTGAACTTTGTAAGCAAGAGAATAATATTTCTACAGTTTGTTTACAGGATGAACAATACTCGGTACAGCTTTAAAAGAATAAGCTGCCTTTCAAACTTCTAAAACCACATTTTATAGGCCGCATACTTTCGAGTTAAAGTCCATATCTAAATATCAATCATTGCTTCACTGGAAGAGCTTTGAAAATATATGATCTTTTATACTCTACCTTGAAGGAGGTGAAACACAACTCATAAATACGTGCGTGGTACCGTTCGCGATAGCCGAATTCGGTCAGAAATGTCTTGAAGTAGCATCCACACTAAAATATGAACCCTTAAACAGCTGCATCACTGTACACAGCGTTTGAATCATGAAGATATTTAATATAATGTTTCCAAACACCTGTAGCCGTGATAAAAGACGAAAAAATTGTGAAGAATCAAGATGGCGGTCTTAAAGTGCCCTTGTTCGACCTTTGACAATATCATTTTTAAGTAGATGCCAAGATCTAATTGGTTCCTAAGCATCAACTCATAGTACCTTCAACCTTATTGGCTCTTGCAACAAACATCCGAACATACAAAGTTACAAAGCCACAAAGATACATACGCTCACACCACTGACATATGAGCTATTTTTTCAAAATAGCTCAAAAAGGTACTGATTGGATTATCAAATTACCACAGCTCATCCTTGTGCATCTGTAGTCGTGTATAGTGGTCATAGTTTTGTAAATTTCCTGCAGAACATGTTAGGACATTTTTTATAAGCTAGGTCTTTATCCTTCTGCTGATTGCCATTATTGCCTTTTTGCGCCATGGTCTTGCTTTCACATCATCTCCTTGTTTGTGCCACTAGAGATGGAATTTACCTACCATTTGACAACAGTCAATTATTATGTATAATTTATTATTTCATGCTAAAAGATATTTGAACAAAATTGACATTATTTTATATCAACAGAACAATTTATTGCGTCCAATGTGAAAATTAAACAATACTGTTGTTTTCTTCTAAACGTGGACATGTGATGGAAAAACGTGTGCTAATTGGTGCAACCGTGATGTGTTTTGCTTCTAAACATTTGAAGTTTGAAGAGCGCTAGACTGATGTTAACATTCAGAGTAGGCCTAGGCAACTGTTTCCAGCTTGAATATCTGATCTGCTTTAGAAGATTTAAGAACTCTATCCTACGCCAGATGCTAAACACCTCTACCATATCCCAGATTACCCAATTCAACCCGAAACTGTAATACCGTAAAATTCCAAAAATAAGCCCCGGGGCTTATATTTTTCAAAGGCCCTTTTTGAGGGGCTTATTTTTGGAGGGGCTTATATTCAAAGGGGCTTATATATGGAGGGAAATTTGCGTCTCAAAATTGATTGGGCTAGCCTTATAGTTGGAAGTAAATTTACCGTTTTTGCTTTGTTTAAACTTTGTATTTGAGGGCAACTTTCCAATTGCAAGCCCCAGGGGGCTTTTATTTGGAGGGGCGATTTAACGGAGGGTTTTTTACGTTACCAGTTTGGGGGGCTTATATTTGGAGTGGCTTATACATGGAGGGGCGTATTTTCAGAATTTTACGGTATTTGTTATTCTTAGATAAAATTCTCATAAATGATGTACCCTGAAAAAAATGAAATTCCAGCTTGTCCTTTAGTCACAAGATTACCTGACTAAGGTTACCCTTGTCCACTGGACAAATGCAAATACTTGTCCATGCCTTTATTACATTTTGTGTGGATTATCGCAAGGGGTGTCTATTTGGGCTGCCAAATTACCAGCTTAACTGTTTTTATATCTGTGTATAGGCAACAGATTTTATTACTTATTGTTCATGCATTTAGATACGGTATTTGTTCGATTAACTGCCCTGGGCGCTTATTAAATTTTTGGACCTTGAGAGTGGGCGCTTATTCAAGGCTGGGCACTTATTCAATTTCCACTGTTTTCAGCAAGTGTAGTATGTTTATTTTGCAACAAAACAATAAATAGTAATAACGAAACACGAAGATGTAACAAAGCAAGGTTTCTCTAAACTACCCCTACTCTGAGAAAAATTCCATCATTGGGGAAGTCTTTTTATATTAGTACTTATTCAATTTCAATCTCATTGTCACCCAAGTGGGTGGGGTGGGGGTGGGCGCTTATTCGAGGCTGGGCGCTTATTAACTTTATCTGCCTTTAGGATGGGCGCTTATTCAAGGGGGGTGCTAATTCGAGGCTGGGCGCTTATTCGAATAAACACAGTACTTTTTTAATATAAATTGTCATACTTTTCTGTAATGCAATGTGGCTAAATGTAACTGAGGTAAAGTCAACCTCAAAACCCTGTAATGTAATTCACTCTTTTTTCCTTTTTCCTTCTTTTGTAATGCTGTTGTTAATTAAGTAATGAATTGTAAAAAAAAAAATGTCGAACCAAGGCTGGTTAGCAGTTTTTCCAACTATGCTGGGGGTGGCCCGATGCCTTTAGCAGGGGCACCTCATGACTTGTGTATGCAGTTGCTTGCTTGCAGTTCTTCACAAAGTGTCTTCGCTATAGCCTTGTTGCTTGCTTGCAATTTTTGTGCTGTGTTTTTCCCAATCCTCCCTCCTCTTCATTTCTGGGTTTGAACCTGCAACCTCCTCCTCGGCAGACTGGCGGTTATCCAGTTGAGCTAACCGGGCGATGGTTAGGTAATATTACAGGGGTGTCACTAAGATTTCAAGTTGCCGGGAGAATACAACAAGTAGGCAGGGAATCAAACAGCTAGGGATTTCTCTTGGTATTATTTTTCTTCTGTTTTCCTATGAAAGTAGCTGGGGCCACATTCATAGTAGCTGGGGGAAATCCCTCACCCCCGACTCCTAATAATGATATTATTATTATTATTATTATTATTATTATTATTATTATTATTATTATTATTATTATTATTATTAAATCTTACCCATCACAGTGGCACATATATGCCTGTAGAGTCCATATATAGTATGACTGGCTGCAGTATTGACTGACTGACTGCAGTGTTGTTGTGAGTAGTAGTAGTACTTTGTGTATTTTGTATTTTTGATATGGATTTGTGATTTTTCAGGTTAGTGGTTTTTTGCAAAGTATCCGCGATGCAGCTAAACAGGGAGCTGAGCAGTCCCGAAGTACCACAGAGTCATCCATGCCAAGAAATAACAGTAATCCCAACCTTCCTGCCGAGGGAAGTGAGAGTCAAGCTGTTGTTTTTCCTTTGTGGTATGTTGGTAGGGTGATAGTGTCACACAGACAAGCACCGCCCACTCTTGTAGATGAATTAGTAGAAAGATTTAAAAAGAGAACAGGAATGGGTGATCTAGAAAAACAGCTGAGGACGAAGCAAGAAGAAAGAAAAATTTCAGATGTAACAAACAATAAAGCATATGTGAGGGAACATTATATAGCCAAAAAGGCCAACAGTCTTGATAGTGTGGAACTGCTTGCAGGGAATAATAGTGGTGATGAAAAGCCGGAGGAAGTAAGTCCGTTGAAACCCAAGCTTGTAAAAGTAAATAGCAACCCTGAAGGACGGCCAAGGTCCGCAAGCGATGGAGACAAAACTAAAGAGGTCTATTCTTCTTCCAAGACAAACAGTTCTACGCATAATCAACATCATTTAAAAACTCATTCAAGGAATTCAAGCTTTAGTAATGTTGGAGAAAACAGGAACGTTCTGTTCAAAATAAGCATTCAGTCATTGTCATGTTTAAGTGTGTCCACAAAAGCCCAACTGATGGAGAGAAGGCTCCGAGAAGTGTCTTTTTGTCAACAGGTTTGTGGTTTTCCTTACAGTTCTAACCCTTTATTAGCCCTAATATCCACATACAAATTCTCTAGACTGATCTCCATACATTACCTTGAGGAATAATAGTGGAGAGAATTTGTTAAAAGATCAAAGCATTGTCACTTTGCTGATCATTTTAGTAATTCTCATAACCTTTTCTCTCGATGATGTTTTGATATTTATAAAAGAAAATGATGATATCCTTCCTGCATTTTCTTTTTCACCATAGGGCACAAAGTCTCCAGATCATTTTGGCTTCATATGCAATGACTCAAGGAGTGGCCAGTACCATTGTTATGTTTTCAAGGGACAGTCAGAACAACTAGTGAGTTAATTGGGGAGTTGAAGCAGACTAGGGATGGGAAACCAAGAGCACTTGCCTTTCAAAAAATTTTTTGACTAATGGGATACCATA
>OZ037999.1:13833131-13835631 GCA_964035705.1 Porites rus
AAATTAATTTCAGGCGAAATAATTTTGTCAATCACCTAGATGAGAGAAAATGCATTTTCATTTGTGGCTTTCACAGGCCTGCTGCCTGTGATTAAACAAAAACCGTCCAAGTTTCCATAAAGTACCTCCCAAACTTCCAAGATTTGTTGGTAACTTACAGTGGCAAGAAGTTCCTACTAGTGCTTTTACTGGGAAAAAACTGATTAGTTGGTTGCTTTAGAGAGAGAGGTGGCTGCACAAGGAAGTTGAGCAGCTTGTAGAAAGTTGAAAAAGAATTTTTTTTCTCTCCAGGAAAAAAGTGAACCCACTAGCCAGACGTCTCCTTCCCTTCAACGACGCCAAAGAAGTGTCACCCTTGATACAGCACCACAGTCTAACTCCACCCCACCTAAGTCTCCTTTGAAAGATGTCTCAAGTAAGAGAGATCAAGTATTCACAAGTACACCACACAGACAATCAAAAGTGCCTCCCCTGCAAGGTGTAGAAACAAGTCCTCGTACAGGATACACAGGGTCCCCACCTGCCACACCTACCAGAAGTCCTAGTAGTCAACATCAGAGACTAACCAGACATCACTCTTACGGATATAGACAGGTGGGTTTACCAATAATGATAATAATCAGGTGGCAAAGAAGGTCATTTTTACAGCTTGCCATTCCGGCAAGCTGAAGCTAGCATTTACTAGCCCAAACATCATTTCAACTAGCCCCCAAAATTTTTTGATGAGCGTAATTGGTTTCACAGTTCTTCTGTAATTTGAATTCCTCAAAATACTTCACTAACCTGTCTGGCAAGTTACGAACACAATTCACTAGCCTGATAGCAAAATCCACTAGCCCCAGGCTATCAAACACAACTCTCTTTGCACGCTGATAATAATTTGTTTCGTGTATAGTGCTATTTACAAGTATAAATTAATAGCACTTTACGCTAGCAACCTCGTTCCCAGGGTTTCCTCCTACCCGCCCTCTCTCTCGCTCCGTAGGGTGGGTAGGAGAGAACCCTGGGAACGAGGAAAGCCCTCTTGAAGATGGACACCTTTCGGACTGATTTCGTTTGACAGAATTTTACAGAGTGAAATTTAGAAATGTTGTCGAATTGTGACTTCAGCCACCTTTGGCAGTGATAGGGTTATTCAAATTCTACCTTAGACTGGGGCTGAAGATAATCAGTGAACTTGAGATCCAGATCTAGTTTCCCTGATAACTAATTTGCACTTTTTGCAGTGAAGACAGAATTTGAGCTACCTGGGCTGCTGAACAATTTGCTTGCATGTAGGTGGAGTTTGCTACAGGTTTCTCTCTCCTCAGTCATGTAATTATCTGAAGACATTAAAACAAACCCAAAAATTGGAGAGTGGGGTGTGGTGGGTGGGGGGGGGAGGGGACAACTTTCACATATTAATCAGATTAATTTTGTAGAAATATGTTCCTTTTCGAACAAAACAAATTGGCGTTTAACTTACAGTGCATGATTCCTGAGTGATGTACAAATGTCATTGTCAAGTGTGTTAGCACCATTTGGGTTTATTTATTCTCTCATATTTTGCAGACTATTTTTCACAGTGTCGTAACACCATCCAAAAAGGAAACTGTTATTGCAGGTTTGTTATTAGCTTTCTTAAACTCACTAGTAATATATGATAAAATAAAACGAAAAGATATATTTAAAACTCCTCAACTATGCGTCCTTTTCTTTTTCCTTCTAAATCACTTTGTTTGAGAAGTAGAATCAAACATTTAACACCGTATCTTGAGTGACACAATATCAAACACCTCAAATTTTGTCAAAAGTACTCTGCTGGGAGTCTTATTTTCAGCTATCTTCTTGGTGTTTGATCTTGGGATGAAACACTGTCTCCTGTTTGGTATATTACTTAAAAGTTTCAGATAGAGATGTGACAGTGAATTTTGAGCCTGGTTAATACATGACCAGATCTGGACTGGTGACCAGGGGGTCATAGGTTTGACTCCTGTTGGAAGAGCTCGGATTTGTTTCTCTTGATCCGCTTGTGTCACTGATTGGAAAATTACTTTCTTATGAAAGTTTCTATATCTAGCCGGATTTTTGACAACGTTATCGCCAAATGGACCTTTTTGCGTCCAACAGTTTATTTTCGGGCAAAAAGTAGCAAAAGTAGCTGTTATAAAAACTAAGAGTGCAACCATTGCTTTTTTCTCTTCTCCTCTGTTCCTTCTCCTCGCTCTTGCTTTTACTCCTTTCCTTTTCCTTCGTTACAGTGATTTTGGAGCTTCTCAGGCTTGAGAGACCTGCTTTTTGACGCCTTTTCACTCAAATGACTGCAAATTTCGTTAGATTGGTTTTCAAAATATCGGTTAGATATCGAAGTCTATATCACTGGAAAAAAATCCCAAAACATGAACGCGTTATATTTATTTGTCGTGTTTATGTTTTGTTTTTCTTTGAAACAGATCCAGAATTGGGTGTTATCCCCCAAAGTGCATCCTGGGCTCAGATGGTAGGACGCAAGAGATCAGCT
>OZ037999.1:13838131-13915631 GCA_964035705.1 Porites rus
ACATTTTGGCTTAAGAAACTCCGAGGAAACCTTAGAGTTTTCCTTCTAATCAACGTTTGGTGAGTAGAAATTTATTTTACTTGAACAATTTGTTTAACTTGTACCAGATGTAACAGGGAAAGACAGAGGAAAGTGAATATATAGTTTGAGGATCGACGCAACTGAGCGTTTCGCGTTTTCATTTATGTGGCGCAATACCCAATTTCGCACAAAAACCAAATCTACATTTAGGATGAAAAAGGTAGATTCATCACTCTTGGTAAGGTTACACCGAATTATTATAGTCACACTGAAGCATTCAAAATAGCTCATGCACGTTTAACTTGCCTATGTTCTTCTCTTTCCTTTTGATAACATGATATCCTGCTATTAGTCCATGGGCCAATCGTGATTTTGGTACCAACTCGAGGGACAAAGGATGATTGCTGCAAATTGATAGCACATAAGGTGGAGATTGAAAATTTGTATGATAACCTTTCTGTAGGAGTAGCTTTCAGGGTATTTTTTTCGTGTAAAAGTGCCGGAGATGACCTTTGAGATACCAACCAGGCCAACTAAATGTGCACTTAATATGTTCTATATGTTTTGTAGTTTAATTTATTATGAGAGACATGAGAAGTTTTTTTGTTAAGTTTTTTATCGCTAAAATATTAATTGTCCTGAATTTAACCAAAGTAGAGCGAGGAAAACTCAAAAGTAGCCTTCGAATAGGATTATGGGTAAAATCCAAAATGGCGGCTACCATGGAAGGTGGGTGGGTTCTTGATTTGCCGTATTAATAGCCATTTTACCGTGTAAAACGCAATAATTTCACGAAAAAGTCAGCAAAATCATCTAGTTAATAAAGCGCTTAAACTTTTTGAGGCAAAAGTCTTTGAAGTTTTGACTTAATAAGCAGAATTTAGGAAATACTTACAGATCTTGTAGAATGTTCACTCCGATAATCCGATAGAAATTGAATGCATAATTTTTGCTCATGTCGATCATACACATCTTTTTATATATTGATAAATTTTGAAATATAATCTAATTTTAGGAATCAACCTGTTGCAGTCAACATTATTTGAATTATCGGTTATTCGGTAATGAAAATTTCAAATGATATGCCATTTTTAATGCATACATGCATATGGTTTCTTTAAACACGCTAAAATCATCAGTCTAAAAAAGATAAGTGAAGTAAAAAGGATATAAAGACTACACATACCTGAATGGCTTAAATGATTACCGTGTGCCGGGAATCAGAAAACTAGAGAGCTAACAGGTTTATTTCCATTTTGAATTGACTTAGCGATGTTATTCTTCGTATGTTTTTTGTGGTAACTCATTCCAAATCGTGGCACCGCTATGGTGAAAAAAAAAAACCTTTTGGAAGTCCAGAGTTTCGTAAATTATAATATAACGTATGTGCTGTTATGTCCCCGTCTCAGTTGCAGTTGCAGTTGCATTGCAACTTAAGCGCTGAAAAAAATATTCATCTGATACAAATAGGGTCCTCATCTAAGAGAAGTGTTGATGATGCTGAGGAGTCAAATGCCGCAGTCAAACGATTCTGCAAGAAGAAGTGTATCATTCACTGCACCGACGATAGCAGTGATTTAGTTAATCCTAAAGACGAAGAGCCGTGGAAAACCTTGCTACGAGCAGCAGAGATTCGAAATCATCAAGAAATCCTAGAACTTTAGAAGTCTTTAAGCGAAGGAGAAGTCCCGTTCATTTACTACCACCGAAAGTGTCGAAGCATTTTTACAATGAAAAAGTTATTAGATAAATTATCCCAGCAATCATCCAATAGCCAGACTCAACCGGAAAAAGTGGCTAGGAGAGTCTCTATTCGAGGATCTTCCAATATTTCCACAACATACGAGCGCATTTGTATTTTTTGTGAAAAGCCAAAATATTTCAAGGGACAAGGAATCGTGAGCCTTTAGTACAATGCCGAGATATGCGTGCAGATAGCTCTATCAGAAAGATAGCTACAGAAAAGAATGACAGCAAGATTCTTGCCCTTGTGTCGCGCGAATTAGTTGCAGCAGAGGCTTGTTATCACAGGACATGCTACAGGAGTTACACTAGACCAGAAGCAAGCAGCATTGTGAACCCTGATATGAGCAGTGAATGTCCGGATGATGAATATGCCCGTCTATAGTCTGATGCTTACCAGATGCTTTTTGACTTCATCGGGTCAGATGTAATAGAAAAGGAGAAAGTCGTAAGGCTGTCTGAGATGACGCAGTTACTTGTACAGTATCTAATGTCATTAGAAGCTAAGGAATGTAAGCCACCAACAAAGAAGCGTATCAAAAGGAACATAGAAGCAGAATTCAATGAGTTGATCAAGTTTGAAAACTTGCTAGACAACAACCGTGTATTCCTAATCCCCGCTAGCCTAACACCAGTGCAAATCGCCAGAAATGTACTAAATATCCTTATGGCAGAAAAAGAAGACAAAGGCTCAAAAACAAAGATCTCAAATATTCAGAAAGCTGCAGCTGACATCCGCGATGCCGTTCGAAACGAAGAAAGCAAAATGTCATGGCCACCGCGCCCCTCAGAGCTCAATGACAGCGCCATAGAGGTCCCTGAAGAGCTAAGTGCGTTTTTGTATACCTTTCTAACTGGCAACAAAGATTCGTCAGAGGGAGAATGTTGTCAAAGAGTCCAGCGGTTGATGAAGTCGTTCGCGCAATACCTAGTATTCGGAGTAACCAGAGGGAGGATTAAGCCGCCTAAACAAATTCTTCTCTCGTATGCTGTAAAAACTCTTACAAACAATGTTGAGCTAGTGTCTACACTAAACCGTTATGGTCATGGTATTTCTTATTCCCAGCTTGAGGAAATTAACACTGCTCTTTGTATGCAGAAAATGGCAACAACAACAAGTGAAATTCCTCTACCTGCCAATATACAACCTCATGTTAGTACCACATTAGCATGGGATAATATTGACCGACTAGAAGAGACTCTTTCAGGTGAAGGCACTTCACACCGTGTAAACGGCATAGCAGTACAGGCGAGACATTTTGGCCCCCATCCCCTCACTGAGCAGCCACCTGGGATCACTAAAAGTAAGCAAAGGAGTGTTGAACCACTTGATGTTGTTGCTCTACCCATTTACAATGCAGGCGAACGTCAAGGCCCTAAGCCAAGGGCATATGTTGAAGTAAACGACCAGGAAGCGTTAGAAAATGCCCGAAGAAAAACCCTTTTGTGGGTTTTAGTGCGCCTACATGCACAGATGAACCAGAAAGTTAGTGGATGGACTGGCTATAACATTTTGGTGCGCAACGAAATTGAGGCTCGTCAAGACAATATCGGATACCTCCCCACCATTGATGCACCTGCCACTAGCATGTCAACTGTTCATGAGATTTTGGTCCACTCCCAGAAGATCAGAGAAGCTCTTGAACTGAAGAGCATAGTACTCGTATTTGATCAAGCTCTGTATGCCAAGGCAACAGAGATAGCTTGGAAACATCCAGACAAGTTTTCAGATATTGTTATTCGGATGGGTGTCTTCCATACAGTGTGCACACTTCTTTCCATAATCGGAAAGAGATTCCAAGACGCTGGTTTAAGTGACGTTTGCATTGAATCAGGGGTAATTGCTGAAGGTTCTGTGACAGGAGTTCTTGAAGGACATAGATACAACCGTGCTGTCAGGTTTCATAAACTGATGTATGAAGCACTCCAAAGACTTATCTGGAAAGGATTTCAGACGTGGGTAGAAGTAAAGTTCCCCGAGAAGAAACAGTTTATCCAAGATTTCTTTGCCGGGTTGAAACCTTTATAGGACAACCTGTGCCAAAAGGAACAACAGAGGGTCTTGGATAGTCAAAGTTTCCCAGAGTTTATCACACTGTACGATATGTACCTTGAGTATCTACGCAATAACAACGGGAAACTATCTAGTTTCTGGATGTCATACATTGATCTCGTTGACATTCTGCTGAATATGGTGAGAGCATCAAGAGAAGGACATTGGGAGCTACATTTATCAGCCATTGAACAAATGATACCATGGTGCCTTGCCTATGATAACGTAAATTATGCCCGCTATTTACCTGCATACCTGTCTGAGATGACCCACCTCGAAGAGACCCATCCTGAGGCTCATGAATTTCTTAAGTCTGGTGGATTCTCGGTCCAGATCGGCGACCAAAACCCCTTTGGTAGGGTTCCAGTTGATCAAACATGCGAGGAGACGGTCAATAAGGACACCCAGACAGCCGGGGGCACCAAAGGCTTCAGTCTTAAAGCAGGAGCAGTTAGCAAGTATTATATAGTGTCTGAATTTCGCAGTATTTTTTTGAAGCAGCTGAGGGACATGCTAAATCTAAGCAAATCCAATTCTGGGCATACTGATCTTCAAAAAACAAGCATTGTAAGAGACGAGGCTGACGTGAAGTCGCTGATTGCTATGCTAGAAAGCAACTGGATAAACCCATTCAGTGCTGAACAGCAGGATCTGGTATGCTTGTCAACCGGAAAGGTTGCCACCCAAAAGATAGAGGAAGACTTGTTAGGCGCAAAAGCTGTTGGGGAAAAGGCATACAAAGAATTTCGTGCACAGCGCTTGGAGGCAAATCCACCAGTCAAATTTCACGAGACCCTGAAGAAATCAAAGCTGAAGACATTCTCTGATCTTAACAAGAAGGTGAAATTCAAGAGCAAAACAGCAAACGAGATCATCCTAAAAGCTGATAGAGCTCTTTTTGGTCAAATGGTTATAATTGCAGAAAGCAGACAACTTCACATGAGAGATGTCCTCTGTCATCCGTTGAGACCTCTTCCTTGGGCACTATCCACAGTAGATGGGTCACTACGGAAAACCAGCAAAGCAGCACTAGCAAAGGAGCTGCAAAAGAATGTACCTGCTGCGGAGGAAATTCCTCAGCCATCTGCATGCATCATAGATGGCATGGTACTAGTGCAAAGGTTGAAGGTGACCATAAGAAGTTTTCAGATGTTGCTGACTCCTTGTTTGGAATGGTTCTACATGAGGGTGCGTCCTCGAAGAGAATTGACGTTATCTTCGATGTGTATAGAGAGAATTCAATTAAGAATACGGAAAGAGAGCATCGAGGAGCTGAGTATGGAAATGAATTTAGAAATCTCCAACCCGACCATAAGGTGCAGCAGTGGAGAAAGTTCCTTCTGAATCCGCAGAATAAGAAAGCCTTAACAATATTTGTGACCAAAGAATGGAAACAAGACAAGTATAGAAGAAAGCTCACAGACAAGGTCCTATTTGTAGCCTGTGAAGAAGAGTGTCACCAAATGTCACCAGAGGCTGCCTTTACCGTTGAAGAACTTAGCTCAACACAAGAAGAAGCTGATACAAGGATTCTTCTTCATCTCTCTCATGCAGCCAGATCAGATTACAACACATTGATTGTGGCATCAGAAGATACAGATGTCTTCATTCTTTGTGTGTCATTCAAGCACTTAATTCCGTCGTCAATATTTTTTAAGTGTGGAACACAAACAAGAGTTAGATACATCAGCATTACGAGTATAGTGCAAGCCCTTGGTCAAAATTTGTGCAGGAGTCTCCTTGGCATGCATGCTTATACTGGTTGCGACACCGTGAGTGCTTTTGCTGGGCGGGGTAAGATTGGTGCACTTCGAATCGTTAAAGAACAGAGATCCTTTCAGAAATGTTTGACCTCTTAGGAGTGGAATGGGAACTCTCAGATGATCTATTTCAGATGCTTCAGAATTTCACCTGTCGTATGTACAGTTCCCGCCCAGGAACAAACAGCATCAGTGAGCTAAGATATAGATTGTTCTGTTCAAAGAGAGGTAACATCGAGTCCGACCAACTACCACCTTGTGCTGATTGCCTGTATAAACATGCGTGTCGAGCAAACTATCAAACAGGGATCTGGAGGCGAAGTCTTGAGAACTGCCCTGAAATTCCAAGTCCCTTAAGACATGGCTGGATTCAGGATGAGAACAAGTTAGGGATTGATTGGATGAGTCGTCAGCCAGCTCCTGCAACAGTTTTAGAGCTACTCTCTTGTTCTTGCACAAGATCTTGTAGGCTCCCGAACTGCAGCTGCCTCGCAAATGGTCTTAAGTGCACAGACATGTGCCGGCTATCCGAGTGTGATAACAGGCGAGAAAAACAAGCCGTCACAGTAGACGTCGATGCCGATGATGACGAGAGTGACGAGGACTAGAATATGTGGTCTGATTCTGTTTTTCAGCATATTTCCCTTGGCTGTCGACATGATATATTGCCCACAGAAGAATACAGTCATTGCTAGTCGCTGCTACATTTAAACATATGACTTGCTAAATGTGCACCCAAAATACATAAAAACAAATGATCACTGTAAGAGGAATTATAACGTTTTGCATGTTACCCTCGGACGTATGACATATGACTTGCTAAATGTGCACCCAAAATACATAAAAACAAATGATCACTGTAAGAGGAATTATAACGTTTTGCATGTTACCCTCGGACGTCCAAAAACTATGGCTTCGCAGAAAAAACCACAATTAATGCTTTTGCCGGAAGAGTTTGCAACTATGGATTTTTAGTTTATAGTTTTGAGAGCAGCTTCTTTCACAACTTGAATTATGAGGATTTTGCATGTTCCTTCCAGTTTTGATCGTTTTGGGGCACTTCAGGGGACAAAATTGGCATGTTTGAAAATCAAAGATGGCGGATCCAATATGGCCGCCAAAAAGGTAATGTCATAGTATAGCGGCCTCATAGGTTGTTATAACACCTGAGTCAAACTAGTATCCAGTTGTCATCTAGAACTATCATTTAACAGTTTTTTCAAACAATTCATCTTTATTACTTTAGTTAATATCGACCCTCTGGTTCAAAGGGCTACTTTTTTATGTTACCATGGCAACAAACACCAGAATTCATCTAATTTTGCTACAAAAGCCTCGAAAATCACTTGCAAAACAGTGGTACCATTCAATCATCTAAACGTGTCCCCCAAAAATGGGTAAAAACATAAGGAAAAACGTCTGTATGTACATTTATTTGACATTGTAGAAAGCTGAGTGACGTCATTTCATCACGTGATAAACGCTATAAAACTACTCATTTGACGTGGTTATCATACATTAAAATAAACTTGAGGAGTCATAGTTTTTAAAAATATAAGCCACTCTTTGTCCCTCTTTTTGGTACCAAATCATCAAATTTGAGGTCCTGGCCCATGGACTATATGCTAAGGCTCACCCTCGGATGGACCAGTGTCCCTTTCGGAGATAGGGGGTGGGGGCATTACGGAAAGTGTCAGATCCAGACCTAAACCTAGAGATGAGGGGGAAGACGGTGGAAGCCCCTAGAAGAAACTTTGCTAGGCCCTTCGCACCTTTCATAGTCTTCCAAGTCTCTTGTAGGAGCTATTGTAATTACTGGCAACTGGATATTTGGTCAAACTGAGCAAACTTTTCATGCCTGGAGACTGGATACACTCTTAAGTAGTCTTTCTGAAAAGATTTTCAGTCTCAACTAATTCCTTAATTAGGCCCTGCCGAATTCTGGGTTTCACAAACTACCTTGCAGTTGTTAGTACAAACTATTTCATTTGTTTAGTAATGATACTTAGTTACTTTTGAGTGAAGTTTTTTTACTTTTCGTGTTTTAGTGAATCAAAATGAAATTGAATCGAACTTGCTGAAGCTCTCTTACGATGAAGTTCAACCTTGCGCTGAAGCGGCCGCTGCAACTTGGACCAAGATTCTAGAAAAATGTGACGAGCCAGTCGACAAAAAAATCCTGTTGGAAGCTGTCAAAGCCGGTAAGTCTTATTTGGACTAATGTAGTAAAATTTAGGGAAATTAATGAAGTTCGAAGGTTCAATCAAGTCAAATGTCTTGAACTCTAGTTTTGCATTGTACTGTCTTTTAAAGAATCTACAAAGTAGTAATAACAATTTTGATATTGGTCACAAGATTTCATTGATTCAGTTACCGCTGCCAAAGTCAATAACCCCTGAAAACTAGAAATTCAAACCGAGATTTGAAATTAAAGTCTATGGATTTGTTTTCTTCTGAAGTGCTTTACCAAAAAGCATGTTGGCCTGTAAGGTATTTTGGATAAATTTGTATCAAAAAGGGAACGATTCACCATTTTCACCATGATCATAATGCACTTTCTTTACCCCAAAATTTTACATAACCATTGTTTTCTATTTCTCCTGGGTATTACAGTCGTCCCAAGAGAAATCGTAAAAAAGGTCCATTCAGGTCTCGGTGAAAATAGGGAATAGGGATTGTGTAGGACTTTACATCAAACGGTGTATGAAGTAGACCCCATCATAAAGGACCTATGACACGAGGATATTCCTTTTTTAGGTCAATTCTAGCTGATTATGAGGATAAATCCTTGGGATTTGAGCCGATCAAAAACCGAGAATTATTTTGAATGAATAACAACAATGATTATCTATTGTTTTATACTTTTTCCTTTCAAAGGGGTGCCTAAGTCTAAGAGAGGAGAAATCTGGAGGTTTTTAGCCAAACAGCACAAGTTTCAATCACCACCAGGCGATCAACCATGGAATGAAAAGTCGTATGAAGAAATTAAAGAGGGTCTGTCAACTCATCAGCACTCCATCTTTATTGATCTAGGTAAGTGTTCAAGATTTTTGTTGCGTTATACCCAAAATAATAGCGAGTCTGTGATGTTGTTGTTGCTGTCGACATCGTCGTCGTTGTCGTTGTTGTTGATGGTGATGATGATGGTGATGATGACGTGACGACGAGCCTATGGTAGAGGCGGAGGCACGCGTAAACATAGATGAATAGAACACAGAGCAGAGATTATTTTTCACTCTTACTTTGAAATATTTGGACGAATCGAAATCCTGTGGTTTTACCATTCAAATGAATCCTGTTTGGAGCTATTTATTTCTTAGGTTTCTACAAAAAATATTTGAAAATTTTTTGGGAGCTTTGTTTTAGGCCGTTATTAATAATAATGATAATAATTGCCTCTTACATAGCGCAATTTTCATACAGTATGCATTCTCAATTGCGCTTCACAGAAATTCTAAAGAAATAATTATATAAGTACATACAATTAAAAATTAAGAACCTGGTCATGAAAAAACTTGAGAAAATAAAAATGATTTCTGTTTAATTTTAAAACGTGATAGACCCGTGGTTGTCCTTATTGGGAGTAAACGATGAAGAATTATGAGCAACAGCAAAGTTAACCCCGGGTGAATCAGGTTTGTACTCAGCCTCAAGGTTCAGCTGAAGGCTCAACTGTATTTGCAGGTCGCACGTTCCCCAGTCATCCGTACTTTGCTTCTCAACTCGGTCATGGCCAGCTATGTTTGTTCAACATCCTGAAGGCTTACTCAGTTTTAGATGAAGAGGTGGGGTACTGCCAGGGGCTCAGCTTCGTTGCTGGGATTCTGTTGATGCACATGAAGGAGAAGGAAGCGTTTGACACGTTCAGGTTCATATTGTATGATCTTAATGTACGGAGACAGTACAAACCCGACATGCGGGAATTACAGGTAAATAGTTACTTACGATTGTGTTCTCCTTTGTGAATCATTAAGAAGTGTCGATTTGACAGAATTCTGCGCGCGTTTTCTCTGGTCGCTACCTATGACTTAAGGTAAAGACACGCCGCCGTTGTGTAACAATTAGCACCGCCCACAGTTTTGAAAACGTGTTGAGAGTATTTGGCTGTTAATTTGAGCGTGTAATGGCATCGCAAACTGTTTATTGAAAGCCGTATACAAAAATGTGAGGAAAATAAGGGGAAAAATAATGTCGACGACTTAGAAAGTACGCTAACCTGTAATGTAATGTGGTGTTATGTAATGCAATGCAGTGCAATGCAATTACGCGGATCAGAGGACGTTGACACGTGTCATACAATGACGTCTGCGGCAGCTGTCTCAGTACACCAATAAGCTTCATGTATGAGATGTGTGTTAAGTGAAGTGACGACTGACGTAGAGGTAGACTGCACCATTGGGAATCTTTCCTCACTCTTTTCGATCAGTAGTGTGTGTTCTTTTAGTATTCACGCACCCTCCGAGTTCATTGATGTAGAAATGATGCGGGAGACAAGGTTAACGGATGATTTTGCCAGCACCCTGATTGGTGGTATTCCGAACGGGGTAAACCTGCGTTTGGACCCGGTCTTCCTTCTCAGCAGACGCATGTGAACGCTGTTGCTCCTTGTCGTTTACTACGTTAATTTTCGTTCACTTCAGAAAATTTCAAACCGATTTAATCTTGTCGGTTTTGCTGAGGAGACAAAGTGGAGTGGTAATTAAACTGGTTTGAAAAATTCCAAACAAAGAAAAGTTAAACCACAGCATAGATAGATGTGCTCCCAGCTGAGTGATTGTGTTGTATTATGCCGTTAACAAAGAGTGATTATGTATTTTTCACAGACGCAGTTCTACATGCTGTCAAGGCTGTTATGTGATTACTACAAGCCCGTGCATGAGTTCCTGTTAGAGTATGACATCACGCCAACACTTTACGCAGCTCCGTGGTTCCTCACGCTCTTTGCTTCTCACTTCCCAATAGGCTTTGTGGTGCGAGTGATGGGTTAGTTATTTTTTTCTTTTGACACACTGCGTTGTGTCTAAGTTACTCTGCTCTTATTGCCGTTATCCTTTACCTAAACTGCAAAATTTATCTTCATGATAGAAGGCTAGAGTTCTTTCATAAGTAGGTTGAGTATGATCGTCCGGGTGACGTAGTCCTGAATAGGACTGTTAATGTCATTGGTGCGTTTCGATTCGTCTTTTGTCACAGTTAAGCAGTCGTTCATTTTTAGTCAAATTGTCAGTTCTCCAGTCATATTCTCGTAGTTAGTTTTGCTTGAGTCCGTCAATAAGTCGTTTGTACGGTGCCGGTAAATGTTGACTACGATTCAGTGCGCACTAATGCACCAATGATATTACGAGTCTTCACAGCCAATAAAATCGCGGCTTAACTGACAGACGACCAATAACATCGCGACTTAATTGACCAATCAAATCAATAAGCAGAGTTTAATACCATCAACTGACGTGATACAACTCACTTTAACTCTGAAGATGACTACGGCACACGTTGTTGAAAAGTCAGTCACTGTCAACAAAAGTCCTACTCAGGGCTACGTTCACCAGGACGATCATACTCAGCCTACTTACGAAATGACTCCCGGGTTCAAACCTTTCACAGTTGTACCAGTGTTTGCTTACTTGTTTTTGTCCCCTTTCTCAGATATGATGTTCCTTCAAGGAATGGAGGTCGTGTTTAAGGTAGGATAATTAGCAAGTTATTGGATGAGGCCGAAACCAATAATTTATTGTTCTAATATTCTTTCCAAAAAATAGTACTTCATACTTAAAAAACGGGCTTAGTGACCTCGATCGATAGTAAGTTTAAGTTCCCGTCTTCATATGACTCTTGCTCAGCAAATTCAGGATGTTAACCCTTTACTGAAGCGGCGGAACATTTCCCCCTTTTGCGACGAAGAAATAGTCGAACTACTGCCTAAAAATATAGCAAGAACTGCAAAAACATAACTCGACGGATAACATTTATTGACCGTTTAAACCCTTACATCAAGTGGGGAGAAGTTGATAAAATATCAAGCAAATTTATCATGTGTGATCGTGTTCGTAATTCTCATGACCACTCTGTTTTACAAAGCACTGATATTACAAGGAGAGGTTTGATGCTGATCCCTCTTAGGGCTTCAAGGGTTAAGGTAACCATTCTTTTTCAATGTAACTGTTATTAGGTGATTCTGTTTCTCCTTGGATCATGTCAAGACGAGTTATTGTCCAGTGATGGATTGGAAGGCGCTGTAGAAGTCATAAAAATCTCAGTGCCTCCTTTTGCCGAGCAGAACATTGAGAGACTGGTCAGTGAAGTGTTGTCCCTTGATGTAAGCAAAGATCTTCAATCTTACGAGGTGAGTGACAGGGAATAACATGAGCGACCCTACGCAATCACGACGGTGACAGCAGCAAAAATAGCTCTCTTGAGAAAGCACTTGTTTTCAGTTTTTTTCATGTCTGTTGAGCGCTTGGGATTTTATCGGCTTGCTATGTCATGAAATGTAACCTGTTTTATCAACGAAAATAAAGCGTGATTTCGTGCAAGGAAGAAAGATTTTCAACACACAAGGTGACGCTTATTTATCTGACGCAACAAGTTACGCCTCATTATCATGTCGGCTTATAGCACGACGATGACTAACGTTGAATGATGCGTGACTACTTGCGTTTTTCGACACAACAGGTCACGCTTATTTTACTGACGCAATAGGTCACACTTTATCTTCATGTTATGACCACAATTTCCCCTTTTTTGCAAAGTTTCTTTTGACTAGAAAAAATAAATTGACAAAATGACAAGCAACGACTGAAGTGTAATAGACTCTCCTTGTTTGCGGACTCAGTAATACAGTATTTTATATCTAGCGTTCAGAGTTATCCATATGGCCTTTCTTACTTACCGACATTACGCAAACGACAGGACTGCATGGTGTTTCGGTTTCTATAGAAACCGTAAACACAAAAGTCATCACTTATGAAAGTGATTCCTTTTTCTTTCAAAAATCTTATCAAATTTATTGCGAATCTTCTTGGAGTTGAGGTGTCATAAGTCATGTTTCCGAATTGTTGAAGTGTAAGTATTCTCAACTCTGTGACATGCTCGAGAACATGAAATTGCGTCACGCTTTGGAAAAGGAAAAGAAAGAGTAGATTAGCCGCCACAGGCATGTAGACCTACTATGTCATCATCAGGCTATTTCTCCTGTCGGTTTTTCTAATGGTTTGGGCATACGTTTCTTCAAGTTCTCTTTTTGGCAATTTTTCGTTTAAGTTTTCTTTATGTTGCGGGTATTGCGTTACTTCAGGGTTCGAGTACAGCTGATGTTACTTGTACGTTTTTCTGACGTTGTGTATTGCGTTACTTTAAGGTCGAGTACCGTGTTCTTAAAGAAGAAGACTTGAGCGTGACATCGTTTGAAGAGATTGAGAGTGAGAGAGTAGATTCGCTGGAAGCTGAGATCGCCGTTAAAACGAAACAAATTCAGAGCCTGAATGAACAGCTGTCTTGTGCCAGGAACACCATTCACGGTCTTGAGAGCACTATCAACACCATGCAGATCAACCAGGGAGAGTTGAAAGATCTGATAAGATCTCTGAAAGCCGAGAATGAAAGTTTGAAAAAGAACTTTGAAAAACTCAAAAGCAAGGTGCTGGAAAATGGGGACGTGGCCACTGTCAATGACCTATCTGAAGCCGCAGGTGACGAAGAAGAACGAATAACCGTCCCAACTACTCTTACCGAGAATAAGCCGACGAGCCCCGAGATAAACGCGAGTTCTGCCGAAGAGAACACGGACAGTTACGAGCACATCGGCAGTGGAAATGATCTTACCGATGATGAGGCCGACTCAGATGAGTTTACGGAGGGGAAGCCTGGTACGTGCAGTGCCAGTCTTCCTCTCACTGACGAGTGTGATGATCTGGTCGTCAGCAGATGAGTTCATTAAATATTTTTGTCTTTTGTCTATACGAAGGGAACTTACATTCAAAAAAATTGATTTTTAATGCACCGGGTGAAATATAATGATAAAAGGAGTCTATTTTGTTAAAGGAGTAATTTAAATTTTGCATGAGGGAATGGAGATTGTCGTTGCAGTTTAGATTTCTTTACTGTCTTGCTAAACAAACGCAGATTTTTCTTGTCTAAAATTGAGAGATTTAATAAGAGTTTCCTGAAAAGTTGGGAGTTGGGTGTGTCGTCACATGCCAGAGATCGTGGCAAACGTCACAGGTTTCACAAACTTTCAAACAACATTGGTTTTCACGGCCCAAGACTAGGCGCATATCTGGTAACGAGGTTCTTAAAATCATGCAGGCCTACGTGGGAACTGAATCGTCATTACACGAGGCAATTTCACCAGCAAATTCCTCTTTGTATACAGAGTGCGAGCATTCGCTCTCGTTTCTTACTTTCTCTTTAGAGGACAGAAAGGCACGGATCCCTTCACGTTATTACTTTCACGATGATAAAGTTATCATAAGCAAGTTCGTGATTTAACTGGTGAGAGGAATGAAGAACGTCTGCTTGCAATGTAATCTCCAGGCAAATCAACAAAAAATCTAAATTGTGCTTGTAACACGCCTC
The DNA here is from genome assembly GCA_964035705.1 of Porites rus. Taxonomy (NCBI): domain Eukaryota; kingdom Metazoa; phylum Cnidaria; class Anthozoa; order Scleractinia; family Poritidae; genus Porites; species Porites rus. The sequence goes on from OZ037999.1 coordinate 13,852,283, forward strand.
TTCAAATCAGTCATTCTACCCACTTAGCATACCTCTGTCTTTGACAGATGTGTATGTCACATTAAAGTTCTTACTTGAGGAATGAGTAAAATTACGAAAGAAAACATAGTTTGCGAATACCAGGAAAGTACACGTTTTCAGAACAATTTCAAAGTTCTGAGCTGCGGTGTAGTGTTGTTTGTGGGTGAAAAGTTTTGAAGCCTTGTATTGCAAGTAACTAGAAATTGCCTCCTGTAATTAAACGGTACCTTCAGTGTGTGTGCACAAGTTCACGATGAGAGAAGAATACCTGTGGTCCTGTTATCGTCAGCTTGGGATCTTTGTGGACAGTAAAACCATTTCGCTTTTGGATAAATTTCATAACCAAAGTACTGGATCGTCTGACTAAAGTTAAGACTTAACTTAAGGGAATCTTTTTGTGGTTCATATGGAGGCGAAATACGCGTAAGGGACTTTTGATAAAGTTAAGCGATAATTCCTAGTTTAATACTGGTTCTCAGTTTGTTCGCCCAGAAGCACATAGCGCATGGCTTATAATGCGTATTTAACAATTATTCCTCGAGCCCGAATGGGCTATTGACTCAGAGGCCATGAGGGCGAGAGGAATAATTTTTTTAGTAAAATCCAACTAGTTGGTAAAAAATATCGAGACAACAACTTTAGCTAGCAAAACGCAATTCAGCCGCCATTGTTTTGGTTTTCAAAGCCGGCGCTTTTTGCTACAAGTGGGCTCTAACATATAGCCTAGTAGTAGCTCAACCAATCAGAACGCAGCACTGATAATAGACCACTAGTTGGATTTACTAAAAGCATGTAACCCAAATAGCATGTGGTGTTTTATGCTTCTGGTTCGCCTATCTCAGTCAACTGTTCCAGTTATGGCTTAAATTACGTGAAGATTAGGGGAAAGAGGTTTTTAGTTTGTAGAAATTGTTTCTTCGGATCTTCGTTTAATAAGATAAACGCCTGTTATACAGGCAGAAAATAAAACGTTAATTAAAGTAGAGAGAATATTGTTAAATAATGAATTAATTTTGTTATAAGGAATGTGAATTTACAGAGTATAATTTTCATTATTTGTAAAAAGATTCAGTATATTGTTTTGCTTTAAGCTGGAAAGCTTTTATGATTTGCAGCGAGTCGACCTACAGGAACGGTCGGCACTGTGTGCAAAGGATTGATTACTTGTTTATACTCAGTTTGCTTACGTAACTGGATGTGTAGGCTATCTTTTTCTCTCGTCGTTAATTACGTTGATAGAGTGTTATTGTCATAATAAAAGCATTGCAAGGAAGGGTATATGTTAAGCCAAAGTGATCGAAGCCTGACTCTTAAGCCTGTTCACAGACCCTCTATTACGAGTGGCATAGTGCTTCTTGGTGTGAACGGGCCGGACTGTCAAGACTTTTATTAACAGCCATCCAAAACCTTCAAGTATGGCTCACTTGAATTTTCACAAAAGACACTTCTGTATAGAGAATAGCAATATGAACACCAGGCGGAAGTAGCGCTTTTTGAGCCATACGTCAGAATTTCAATCATAGTCCCTAGATGTTTGTCAAGAATTTTGTTCATTCCCATCTAAAAATCTCAAGTTCGAATTTCATCAGTGGTTCACTTGAACTTTCACAAAAGACACTTCTGTATAGCAATATGAACACCGGGCGAAAGCTGCGCTTTTCGAGCCATACGTCAGAATTCCAATCACAGTCACTAGATGCTTCGTCAGAGAGGTTACAATTTTTCACAATTTAGTCCGTGAAAATGATTAGAGGTTTTAAAAGATACAACGTACATCCCTAGGCATAATTTTATTTTTCGAAATAATCTATTGCAGACTTGAACCTGAGGCCGTTATCTTTAATGTGAATGTACATTGGGAGCTAAAAAATAAGAGTAAAGTGTATTGAAAAAGTTAATAAGGATAGTTCATTGACCTAGTTTTATTTTATGAATTGTCTCAAATATTTGAAAATGATACAATTTCTGGATTTCTTTTGCTTTAAAGTGGTATGTACATTTTGAATAGTCCAATAATGCAATAAAAGTCGTGAATTTTGGTGGTTCAATTTTGTTTCAATTTTTATTATGTAAGTAGAAGATGAGAGATGTGCGGGTGATACTTGCATTTCAGACTGCCTTACATTTTGTTAGAGCCAGCATCGTTTCAGAGGCTGTCGTTAAACGTACATGAGGAGAAGGCTATTTCCGTGCAATGTCGAGTTTTACAACCAAATCAGGAAGCGTTTGCCTACGTAATGTCGTGAACGTAAGAACGAGTTTGAGACACTGCAAGACGAGGCGAATGAATTGAAACAAGAATTAGGCAAGGCATCACGAGAAGGAGAGACGATTTCATCAGTAAAGGTCCTTAATATTTTAGGTCGGTAACTAGTGCCATATTCTGTTGGAATCTTTTGTTATTAATAAGGAATGGGCACATCACTCCGGTCGAAGTGACAGACGACGTGCAGCGGCGAAGGACTCAGTATTAATTTGGCACAGCGCCACCCAAAGATGTGGGGAGGGCTGGGTGGGTCGCAAATTCTGACCCTCCTTCGGTAACTTGCAAAGGACGCTTTCTTGATTTCGACTTTGAACACGTTTAAACCTTAACCGACCATTGAAAAGGTGGGAGATTCCAACAGAATATGAATATTCAAGTGACTGTGAATAGTGACATTGAAATAACCTGAGTCCGACGTTGCGATAATTCCTTTTCCCCTCCCCCCCCCCCCCCCCCAGTCTTAGGACGCCTAATCGTTCATTGTCCTTACAGTAAAATCCCCATTCAAGGGACACCCTCGGGACCCAGGCAAGTGTTCCCTGAATGGAATGGTTGGACTGTTCAGGGGCACCCAACGAGAATATAGTTCAAAACCATTTCAACATAGCATTGTTCAACTCATTTTAGTATTTAAACGGCAGATAAAGGCATATTTTTGTCCCCGAAAAATTTTTCATCTGTTTGGATTTCCTAGCTGAAAGCCTAGTGATCAGACAATTATAGGGATCAAAAGTTGTCTTTTCTAAAATTTCAGCCAGAAAAAAGGCTTTCGAAAATTCTAGGTGACCTTTTTAGGGTAAAAATCCGTTAATAATACCATCAATTATACCATTTTTAGATGTCGAAAATCCTAGGAGAGACAGGCAAGCAAGAAATATTACAATAAATCTTTCGAAAATTCTAGATCTCAAATCGTCTTCCGATCGAACAGATAATTTCCGAAAATTGACGTTGGGTGCGCCTGGCTGTTGTCTGTTACTAATTTACCAACTAATAAATTATAATTCTACCTCCGAATCTGTTGCGGTCATTATTTCAAAATCCAAAAAATCATGTCCGAACTTATCTAGCAGGCAACTAGTGTTGTGTGTTGAATTTCCACAAGTGCAGTACTTCTTTTTAAGTGAGATAGTTCTTGTTGTGAAGTCTGTCACCATTGTGATTAGCCTCCCACACAGACGTTCTTAGGGGTTCGTCACGCGTGACGAACGAACGAAGAACGTCTTGAGTGGGGGGCTACATTGTGATCAGCCACTTTTCTGACACTTTTTGAACGCTAAGGTGTCCCCTGAATGGCGTTCGCGGCTATCTGAAGACGAAATAGCTGAATATTCTATCAAAGAGTCTTTAATCTTAAAGAGACGATTTGCCCGAACATTTGGGCAAGACCACTGCCTAAGAAAGCAAAAATCCCACCTCGTTTGACGTGGAGAAGGTCATTATTATGTTTGCTAAATGAAACAGTAGCCTTTTTGAAATGATCCCCTCCTCTACCTGCTCTTCCGTTTATTGAAACTCAAAACCTTTCAAAACAATAGATGGGTGGTGTATTGCATTAGTTTGTGAGGGAGGTCTGTAGTATGATGCCACTAGAGGGATGAAAACTGCTTTTTGAAAAATCTTTGGATTGAAGGAGAAACAAACAAAAAATATCCGGTTTAGTAATAATCTACAGTGAAACCCCGCTTTACGGCCACCTCGATAATACGGCCACTTTTTTTGGCCGCCTGGCAAAAACCGCCATGCATTTTCTTATTAAAAAAAACCTTGTTAATACGGCCAATTTTTTTTGGCCCATTGGTCACCGTATTAGCGGGGTTCCACTGTATATATGATGGCATTACCAAGGTGCAGGGAAATATTTTAATGACAGGGTTAAACATGAGGATTTCATGAGTTTGGAAATATTTCAAAAATTGATTAAAGAAAAGAACAATTAAACGATTCGGCTTCAGTGCTTTTGGCTAAAGGAAGCCCTTTGTTCCTATGTCGTTGTTGAGAGCAGATTTTACGATGATACGACTTAAAGGATGACGACTGCTTATTGAAAAATTTTTGCGGGCGAGAGAAAAAAAAATTACATTATCGATATTCATACATTCGCTCGTATCCGTATTAAATTGTCATGTAACAGGCAAATGTTGTGACAAGGAATAGAGGTAATGTTACGTTATGATTGTGATGTTATGTTTTGAAAAAAAGTATAAAAGTATCAGCTTCATCAGGTCGAAATTATGCAGTTGGTTAAGAAGCACTTTGTTCCGATGTTGTTGAGAGCAGATAACACATGCACGATGATTTAGTTGACAAATCTCAGCAAGAAACAAGAGACAAAAGAAAACTACCACAAAAACATTCATTCTTTCACTCGCATGAGTATAATGTGTCATATCCGTAAACTGCTGTCACGAAGCGGGTAAATCTTTTGATGAGGAGTAGAGGACATGATATCATGGGCTTGGATTTAGGAATATTTATTTTGAATAAATTTAAAAAAATAATAAAACAAAGAATTCAGCCTCATCTAGAATGTTGCTGTTTATTATTTGCGGTTTTGTTGAGAGCAGAATACTCAGTAAGAGCACTTTTCAAGCTGAAATTTGCTTTTAAAAATATCTCTGCAAGAAAATAAAAACCGGTTCATATCCCAAAGCTGCCGTAAAACAGGAAAATGTTTCAGAGACGAGAATGATGGGTTAGAAATATTTTAAAGAATTATTAGACAATATAAGACTTCGACCTTACTCCATAATTTTTATCAACTCTTTTCGCGAGAATAATCATCCGAGAAAATACATAATTTGCTCAAAACGAAGATAATCCCTGTTTTTCACAGCACTTGTCGATCGCGTGACATGTTCTTTTTTACTGGTCATGCGTATAACAAGCCAGTGACACGCGACAAACCACCTTCCGACCGACGGATTTGCAAGTGAATTTGCGCAAGGTTTGCCCTTTACGAGTGCAAATAACCTTCAAGTTGGTAATGCTTCTTTTGGTCGGTAAGTAAGGTCAATAGCAGAGATGTAAGGTAAAACAATATCATAAGGCTAAGACCTTGTTCCTTGGGTCATTTTACACTGGGCTTAATTTTAGAGCACAGCTAATCGTTTTGCTTTGTGCCCTCAGCCGGCCGCTTCTTTCGGATTGTTTGCTGTGTATTCCATTCCGCATATGTGAAACAATACTTTTAAAAATCTTCGTAAAATACACGAACACGCCGGGACAACATGTCCGTAACTTGAAGGATAACTCAAATGTCTTAAGCGGAGGTGTTAAATTTCATAAATACACTTTGAATTAGCAAGGCACGCTATTTGGAGGGATATTTAAGATATAAATATTAAAACAGTCTTGTCAGTTTTTATGCTAATTTCAAAAATGTAATGGTAACCATGTACTTTGGTAACAAGTACAAATCCTATTGGGTTATTTTATCACAAATTCTCTGATTTCATTTATTTTTATTATTTATTTGTTCATTATTATTTTACAGTGGCAACATATTTTGTACGAATCATATTTTGCGTCGGTTAATTTGTAGCATATAACGCGGAAAGCCTTAGCATTTACCCTTCAGAAAATTTTGGTTTTAAAATTGAAAAAAAAAAATGTTCAAGCGAGTAAATGCACCTATACACTATACGTGTAAGTTACAATCAAACGAATTCACCCTAACTTAAATTGTTGAATTGAAGAAAAGTACAACTGGGATTTTGAAGAAGAAAATATAAGGGTCAGTATTTTTGTATTTTCATTTTTTATACAACAAAAAAACCACTGTTTTGTAGGTTTGTTCCTGGTGATTAAGGCTCTTGCTGCTGAAGGTAAGTGAATGAACAAGTTAAAAGCCTGTGCTTTAAGTCCTATGGCGATGAACATATAACATTCTGTAATCAGTTCGCCGAATATGTATTATTATTGTTACCCGGTGTATAAAAGCGGCAAAGATGGGACTTTAATAGCAAAACAACTTTTTCTTGAGTACGTATCTTTAAAAACCCCCACCCCGAGAGCTCAAAATTTCCTTTTATGTCATTCTACTGATTGGTCTTTTTATGCTGGTAACTCTTATAGTATTTTTCTTTTTAGAAATTTTAGTCACGTTTTTTAAAGGTTGTTTAAAAAAGAAGATTGCAAGTAAGCGTAAAGAACTAAGATCATCGCCGTTTAAGACTTATCTTATGCAGTTGCGAAAGGGCAAGCAACTGAGCGTGAATTTTTTCAGGCCTCGATCAGTTTTCCTCACACTCGTCACCGAAACAACATCTATCACAGGGAACAACACTCAGCACAAGTAAACTCAATGAGTTGCTTCTTTAACTGCCGGCGATGATCATCTTTTTAATTGTCATTTCTTGGTTCCGCAGTTCCAACATATGAAATGATTCAATTATAAAAATAAAAATAATAATAATAATAATAATAATAATAATAATAATAATAATAATAATAATAAATAATAATAATAATAATAATGATAATAATAATAATGATGATGGTTTATTAAAATACACATAGTGGTATAAAAACTATGAATTACAATGTGCTTACATAAGTTACAACTAAAAATTAAATTACATTTGTTTCAGAGGGACTGGGATTACAGGCTATTTATAAGTTATTTACAATTCAGATATAGATAAAGGACAATACTAGAGATAACTAGACTCGTAAGATTAGTTAATTTTCGCCATTGCTGGGAAAAAAACTAGAACCGAAACGTTTTGTTCTATACTGGAAGCGGCTAGAACTGCTACTGTTCCTAAGATGGTAAGAGTGGCTTTCGGATAAAATTAACGACAGTCTTTCCTTTTCTTTTTTTCTTGCTGATCAGCTAAACCCATGAACAGCTCACTTTATAGCCCTTGATTTCCCGTTAACTTTTTTTCACAGGCTGCATCTCAAATCAACCATCAACAGTTTCCTTGATAGCTACTGAAAATGAGCAAGTTTTACGAGAAAATGTTTCACATAGGTTGCCAGTCAACGCTAGCTGTCAATGGAACATAACGGCTCCTGTTGGCAAGGTGGTTAGAATCAAGGTCAGAGCCAGCTTGTTGTCAGGTTCCTGTAAGGATGTGTATATAAAGATCCTCGATGGGCCAAGCAATTCAAGCGACGTGATTACAAAGTACTGCAACGATGGCGTTTACACGTTTGGCAGTTACTTTTTTTCTAGTGGACGTTTTGTGTTTTTGGAGCTCAAGACAGGAACAGGCTACAATAATCGCTTGCGAGTGACATATTATGCAGTGCCTTTTCAAAGTAATTATCGTACACAACCTCTGATTTAAAATACTATAATATGACCTGTGGTACATCCTTAAATCAGTTGAACATTCTAAAAACAAGAAATGACAAATCAGCATTTTTGTCAGTTGGTTATACAGTGGAACCTCGATTTAACCATCCTCTATATAAGAAGTTCTCGGTATAATACAACTAACGATTTTCCTCAGCCCCGCCAAAATTACAATCCAATGTATGGAACAGAACCTCGATATAAAGAAGGCTCGATTTAACGAAATCCTCGTTATATAAACGAACACAATCCAGAAACGCAAAAGTAAAATATACCTCGATATAACGAATAAATGTTAACATGTGACCGAAAGATAGCTAAAGATGAATGCGAAACAGACCAACTGGGACTCGATCGCCTTCATCGCCTTACTCTTTGATGGGCTCTTGGTCAATGCAGACGAGCGAAAAAACCTGGCGATCAGCAAAACGAAGCGAGCCCAAAAAGCAGAAAGAGATGGCTTATAAGCAACCTTTTGAAAACTACAACGTCCACCTTCAGAAAAACGCACCGTCTGTCTTGGCAAAATGTCAAAATGCCCGTCCTCCTAAATCCCCAATCCCACGCGGTTTTCAAGCAACTTTTCTTGATCTGCTTTCCGTGCTATCTTGGAAATTGAACATTCCACTGTACCCTTAAAGCAGTTCATTAACCGTTGTACATCTCTAATTTCAGATTGTTCATTAAACACGACCTTGGACGCTCCGCAGTTTCCCTCAGAAAACAACTTTTCCAGCCCTTACTACCCTCTCGGCTTTCCCATGAACATGACCTGCGGATGGTTCATCACAGCCCCAGAGAATCAAAGTGTAAAGCTTCAGCTTACATCGCGGTTTAGCAGCTCCTACAAGTCTTCAGACAGGGTGGAGGTTTATGATGTCGATGGCTCGGAACTCAGTGCCAATAGCCTTCGTTTGAGTAATCCACGCGCCAATACTGATCCTATATATTCTAAGTTCCGTAGTCTGTACATCCTGTTTAAAAGTGATGGTCACCCTCAAGAAAGCCTGTCAGAGAGTGGAATAATAGTTTTATACACAGCTTTTGAGACAGGTGAGAACGGTTACCTTACAACTCAAGAATGTATTATCCCCAAACCATTTTCTCTTGGTTATTTCCCTGCATGTGGGTGGATTCAAGTTGCGTGGCGTGACTTAGTAGTTTTCGTGTCCTCTCTTCTTACACCCACCTCTTGCACCAAATCTGAACATAGGTTATAATATACGCGCTTGGAAGTAGTGGGTATAAGAGAAAACGGGCGCACAAGAAGGAGACACGCGTGTGGCACTCCCCGCGTGTCTCCCTCGCGCGCGCCCGTTCTCCCTTTCGCCCACTACTTCCAAGCGCCTGCTATACAGGCTAGATATGGTGAAATGTTACCAATGCCACTACCACTTGTCTTTGATTTGTCATAGGTTTGTTATTGTATGTTTTCACTTCTATAACCTTGAATGTTATACGTTTTGGGGGTAGGCACAGCGAAACTGCAGCCGGAGAAAGAATACAACTTTGCGAGGGAAACTGAGGCTTTCAAGGTCTCTGTAGCTTTTGACAAAATCAGTTCCTGTTTCATGCAAGAGACAGATTTAGAAACGACGTTGCAACGTCAAATGTGACTCCCAGGGCTACTCAATTTACCGCTATCCTATTGGTCAAACCGGTTTTTAAATCTACTTGCGCTGTCGTTTCTGTCTTTGCATTGTCTTCGAAGAGACATCGCTTTTTATAAACATTGTTTTTGTTATTCAAATTTGTAACGAGTATAACAAAAGAATCTATTTTTGCAAGAACCAATACACTTCTGGTTGGCACATTGATACCGATCGAAAGGTGACGACGTCCTTCAAAAATCTGGGAAACTTACTGTTTTCATTGCTACTATAATTTTTATTGTCGTACAGTGCTCTTGTAAGAAGTATAAGTATCGGCATACTCTGTAACTGTTTCCATCGTAGTCTTTTCCTTCCTCTCTTTTAGTGCGCACTTGTTCGTCATCCAACTCGAAGGACCAGAACATGAACATCATACTAAAAGATCGCTCTGGTATCATCAGAACGCCCGGCTATCCCTCCAACTTTCCAACGAACCTGATTACTCAGTGCTATTGGAAGATATTAGCTCCGAAGAACCACGTAGTGCGTTTGGATTTCATATCATTTCGCATGGGGTCGTCACACTGTGTCTACATCCATGACAGCATAAACAAAGAGAATCCTGTGGAAACTTTTAAGTGCAGATCTAAGACTTCGTTTACTTTTTACGCGAGTGGAAGAGAGGCAAGCTTAAGTGTTTATCGCATTCCCTACTCTGATGTTACCAGTGGTCCAGGATTCATCGCAAATTACTCGGTTACACCTATAGGTGAGCGGGCAAGGCTCTATCTACGTTATCTTGGGTGCCAGCCTTTATTAAATTCTCATGATCAATGCTCACGGTTGTTTCATCCTGGTGATTTCGAGAACGGACCTCTCACTGGAGCCAGGCCGGGGGTACATCTACGTAGCAGCTTAGCCTAAACTCAGAGATCGTTTCCCGAGTTAAATGGCACTGAGTTTTTTATTTTGTCAAGTATACACAAATAACTCCAGCTCAAATTTGTCAAATTGTAGTCCCCTTATAACGCCAGAATAACCTACTTGACATGCGTTTGTAAGGGAAGGAGTGGAGCAATTAGGAGTGTGAGTACATAAAGAACGTCTGCGCGAGAGAAGAGTTTTTTTTTTCAAAGTTTGCTGCGATTATTTTAACTATTTATTTATTTATTTATTTATTTATTTATTTGTTTATCATCATTTTGCCGTACAACTTAAATATACACATAAAATTAAGAAAAAGATGAGGTAAGGGAGCCCAAGGAAGCCACTAAGGCTTGTGTATAGGACCACCTTTAAAAACATATCACCTAATCAATAAATAAAATACTGGCATCGTCGAGACAATTTAACTGAGCACATACAATTTAAGCTATCCGTTATAGTGTGAATATAGCCTAAGTCTGGTGAGCTAATGGGCAAGAAAGGATAATGAGACAGAGAAGGAAAAGCCCAGTCTGTCCGATTATCCTCTTTTCTCCCGGGCCCAGTTGCTCGAAGCATGGTTAGCGTTAACCAGCGTTTAATACCTTGACAACGTATTGGTTTTGATACTGCTTAACCAATGGTTAAAGCTAACCATGCTTTGAGCAACTCAGCCCTGGTTGATAACTTACCTAGATAATGTAGAATGGTGATTATACAGCACTTTCAAGATCTACTTATACTTTACGCACTCTGATTTTAAAGGTATCTCCTCTGGCACTTGCTCCCTCGAAAACAACACTACCGTGCACATGTCTGGCGAAGGAAGGAGTTTTACAACCCCTGGGTATCCAAAAAACCCGGGAATAGGAACTTGTGCTTGGAATATTACAGTACCCGTAGGAAAGTTCTTAAAGTTAACATTTTGGGAATTTGCAGAATCATGCAACCAGAACTACGCTGATGTTTTTGATATCACAAACTCAGCGAGTCTACTTCTGGCGAAGAGATTATGCAACGAGAAAGTTATATTTTCCAAAGGGAACAACGTTCTTGTCAAGTATTCAGGGGTGACTTTGGACCAGTACAGGGGAGGATTTTTTGCCTCATACGAAGCTGTGGACGCTGTCCCGGAAAGTTATTCCTGCTCTGATAGAGGGTATATTTCCCGCCTGAGAGCGACAAAGGGTGAACTTGCAAGCTTCGATTATCCGTTAAACTATCCAAATGACGCCGAGTGTTCTTGGACTATTGAAGTACCAGCCGCGTATCTCGTTCAGTTTACTTTTCACTCGTTCAACGTGGAGCAGTCTCAAGATTGCAGAGCTGATTATGTGGAAATCAAGTCTGGAAAATGGAAATTTCATAAAGACGTGGAAACAATTGGCAAATTTTGTGGCTTCTCGCTTCCCCCATCATTTGTATCAAACTATTCGAGGGTGTATGTAGATTTTGTGTCTGACAGCTCTGGAACATATCCAGGATTCCATGCAAGTTTCAAAGCAGTCCCAAACCGTAAGTAACTGGGCTAATACTGGACTGTAGTTAACGTGGACAAGTAAGCTTAGATAAGGGAGTGCGTACGACATAGCTAATATATAGGAGCTGGCGTAAAGCACTAGAATTCTCTTTTAAACCTGTCTCGAGTAGAAGGGTAATCCTCCCAGCCGAGTCAACTTAAACGAGGGTTTAAATGAGAAAAGGGGACCCCTTTGCCTGAGACAGCAGCGAAAAAACATCTTAGATGGTTCTCTAAGTTATCTTACTTTTACAACCAATCAGAATGCACGCAGAAGTTAGCATATATGAGTGACGTTTTGTTCGTTTCATTTTGTTCAATTCCAGCGGCCATGGGACTATGCAACATCACAGGAATAGACAATGTTATCCCGCTGACTGGTGAAACAGGAAGACTATTCTCGCCTCTCTATCCACAGACTTATCCCAACGACATGATGTGCACATGGAAGATAACTGTGCCAGAAGGAAACTTCGTGAGGCTCAGAATAACATCCTTCGACTTAGGATTCTCTTGCAGAGTCACTGCACTGAAAATTCATGACGGTCAGAGCTCATCAGGCAACTTGCTCAAATCTTTCTGTGGGCGAACGTTCGAGCGTTCAGTGTTTTCCAGCGGTCGTTATCTTTGGGTTCGATTCCAGTCTCCCAAGGATGGTTATGTGTATGGAACTGGATTCAATGCCGTGTTTGAGGCCGTTACCCAATGTAAGGCAATTTTAAATGACTCTTGTTATTTATTCCACTTTAACAAATGCGTCGCTTAATGGAGGAGGGTGTCAGGGATGTCCAAGGGCTTCCACTTTTTGCAAAGCCAGCCCCTAGACAGAGTTATGCCTCCATGGCTGGTAAACCCCGCCTTCCAGCCATGAGCCCCCACGCTAACGGAACTTGGCACCTGTTACACTGATTTATCAGGGGAAAAAAAATAACGTAAGGGAAGGAGGGGGTGGGAGGAGGGATGGGGGCAAAAGAATGATCCAAAGGCTAAACGAAGAGAGTGGCCGCCAGGAAACGCTGTACTAAGCACACGGAGATGATGCAGGCAAGGCTGACCGCGCCTGAGCCACCGCACTGACCGCTGACCGAGTTAGTTTGTCGCATCAAATGTATCCGAGTAGCAACAATACCACCGTTTTTTAAAGGTGTTTGGCATAGGGAGGCAGGGTGAATGTTGCATCTATTTTTCCTCCGTTTTGCGTAAACCATTATGTTAATGAGTATCTTCTCAAGAAAAAGTTCTCTTCGTCTCTTCTTCTTAAAGGCTACAACATGATAAAACAATTTGCATGATTTCAAACTTGTAAATATGACTCTAGTGCGCGCGCGTGTTTGTACTTTTTATGGGTTGAGCGATAGAAATGCGATCTAAAAATTTCAAGGAAACTCAGTGTCAAGCATAACAATGATTTCCTAAATTTTTTTAAAGTCAGTACCCACATTTTCTTCGGTACAGTCAACTCCCTCTTTTGCGGACATTGTAGGGGCCTCGAGTTAGTGTCCTCTTTAGCCAGAGTCCGTAATGGCGAAGAGTTTATTTCAGTCAACTGTCTGTAGTTTATTTTTGTCCGGGATTTAGCTGCCGTCCAAGTTATTGGGTGTCCGCAAGGGGGGTCCCCAATAGGGTTCTTCAATCCCGTGATCCCGACCCAAAATTTCGTCCAATTCCGTAATCCCGAGGGTTATGGGTTAATCCCGAGCTTTAATTAAGGGAAATCCCGGATCCCAGAACCTATTGCGACCCTCCGCAAGGCGAGAGTTGACCGTATAGGTTACGAGATTATAAATTCAGTGCTTTATTTTCAGTACCAGCTCCCTTCTCTTGTCGAAGCGAGCGGCTGACCAGCTTTAAGTCGGACACTGGGACCCTTGCAAGCTACAACTATCCACTTCCTTATGATGACAAGATTGAATGCACGTGGACCATCAGAGTTGATCTTGATTACAGAATAAGACTATCTTTTGATTTCTTCAATCTGTCCCAGTCCAGTGATTGTTCTGTAGATTACGTGGAGGTCCGCGACGGAGCGTTTAAAACGAGTGATCTTATTGGAAAGTATTGTGGAACTGAGAAACCCGAGTCAATAACTTCAGATTCCTGGGACATGCGTGTCACATTCAAGTCCAGTGGAAAAACCAGCTACCCTGGTTTTAAAGCCAGCTACAAAAGAAAAAGTAAGTATGAACGGTTCGTGTTACCCAGGGGTACGCCCAGGAGCTGGGCACTGCCGGCCGAGAGGGGTACCTTTTTCAGGCTTCTGGTACATAAAAGGGTAGGAAAATCTGTCCTTTCGATCTGAAAAAGGACCTTAAAGTGCTCACAGACGCATTTTTTGGATTTAAAAGAGACAAGAAAACTTCACGGTTTAGTTTTTTTTATTCAAATTTAAAAGATGGTGCATTACAGTAGTTAAACGGGATATAGTGTTCTTAAGTATAGGAATGTGAAAGGGATATCATTTTGTCAGTAGAAGGTGTAAGAAAAGGGCACATTTTCTGTCACGATGGTATATAAAACAGTAAGGGGTTGGACTTCGGGACGGAGCCTCTCAGTATAAAATTCCGTTGAGTACCGCCCGAAGTTGCTACATAGCGATTACGTTAAAGTGTTTATGGGTTCAGCTCGATTCACTTGATTCAGCGGTTCCTCTCTTCTGGTTTACCATATACCTCCGTGGAGTATGATTAATTAGTTTCAGAGAAACCTCGTCGGAAAGGCCTTTCCATCGGAAAATACAGTCGAAGCTGTCGTAAGCGATCATCTCGGAAATCATTGAAAACGTGATCTTAACTATAGAGCTGGTCGCTTACGTGAATGAGCTCTCGTAAGCGCCCGCTTGGTAAAACAATAGAGATTGGTCGCTTACGAGAGCTTCAAAAATTCATTAATAATTCATAACGAAAAAAACAATGAAATTAATGTTTAATGAGTATCTTTATATCTGACATAGATACGGCTGAACTTAACGTCCAATTTTTTAGATCACAATAACCCCAGATCTAAATATGAAAACCATTTAAACAGTGTTCAGTTTCACTCAAGTGTTGATATACAGTATAGGAAAAAGACACTTGAATGGTCGCTTACGAGGGCTTAAAAACCAAGGAAAAGTCCCGTTGAGTAATCACAAGTGGTCGCGGTCGCTTACGGGAGCGGTCGCTTACGAGAGCTTTTCATTGCAAAGTTTAAGTCACAGCTCAAACGGGATTTCACAAAGGTAGTCGTCGCTTACGAGATTGGTCGCAAGGAGAGCTTCGACTGTAGAGAGGAGGAAAGCACTAAGGACAGAGTTGAAATCAGGGTCAGTTTTTCCAATATTTTTACAAAAAAGCCACTGAGGTACTATGAAAATGCCATCGTAATTTGTAACTTTATTCATTACAGCCCTTCAATTAAAGAAAGGTAGATGCTTTGTTTGCAAACCACAATAGACCCCTATGGGATTCGAGTTCATGAGCACCTGGGAACCATATCTAGTTGGACATATTTGCCACGATGAGACAAAGCGAAAAGGAGGAGACGCTCGGAAGATAAATTCTCTCCTTTCTCTGTCTCTCCTTGCTAGACTGCCCAGCAGTCTATTTTCCCCTTTTATGTCAAAACATAAATTGTTACTTAGACCCCTTTTTTCACGGGTCAGGGCAAAATTTTTTAACGGACGAATTTTTCACCTGACTGCGTAACCTGTTTACACGGACGGTAAAAATTTTGATACAGACTGCAGTTCTGTTTACCGAGGTGGGGCGGGGGGGGGGGGGGAGTACTTCCTTATAAGAGGCTAATGGGGATGTGCCTCTGGATGGGGTTGCATTTTTACTACTCGATTGACTATAATGGGGTCACATTTTCAATAGAGTTACTAGAATGTGGTCGCCGCACATTTTCGGATTTTTTGGTGGTAAGATAGTTCTTCATATTAACGGTTAGCAAACGTACCAGAATGTTTGTACTGTAGGTGAAAAGTAAAGTGTTCTTCATTCAGTTTAAAAAATGGGTCAATTCATAAAAATAGAAAGTGACTAAGTTGGGATCGCAAAAATTACATATTTACCCAAAAGTGACTAAGATGGGATCTATAATTGGTCACAGAATAGACCATAATGGGGTAGGGGCTCTGAGAGGCCAGCGGCACATATCCAGCAAAAATTTAGCCAAGTTCCCCCCCAACCCCGCCCCGTCCCGGGACTATTTACATGAGTCCATATATATTTCTGACCAGGTCAAAAACGGACACGCTTTCGCGGGTGTCGTGTAAAAGAAAGGCGGATTCGTGATAGCTTTTGTCCGTTCAAAAATTTGTTCGGACCCGTGTAAACGAGTTCCAGTGGTGCAAACATACGTGCAAACCACATACAATACGAATTACTCTGGCATATTTTTCCTCTCTCCTGCTTAGAGTCGACTACAGCCATTCTGAAGATTGTGGGCATTGTTCTTGGTGCACTGTCTGCGTTTTGCGCTCTTGTCGCAGGATGTTGTAAATACTGCTGTAATTCAAACAATAGCCGAGATGCTCCCGTTGTTCAGGACTCAGAGAATATCAATCAGATTCCTGGATTCAGTAATTATACCTCGCAGGAGCAGGTAGCGACAACCAAAATGTAGCATGAAAATATCAGCTGGACTTAACCGTGAGTGAAGATACGTACTGCGATATATGACTTGTCCCCAGTCGGATCGCACGGGTGACCGAAGGGAGCACGATGGGTGATGGGAAGGAGACGAGAAGCAGAAGGTGACTGGGGACGAGTCAGGTGCGATATGTAACCTTGATGAGGAAGACTAAACATAAACAGCTGACTTAGGGCAAGAGATCATTCTCTCTTGCTTAGGGATACTCCCTATCGATATCAACAGGATTATCGTTGTACCAGCAACGAAATAACAGCATTAGTTTTTATTTTTGCGACGTTATTTCAATCTTGGTGCTAGGAATTTTTTTCTAAAATTGTCCAGTGGGGCGTCTGTTTCCAGCAGCTCCCTCAATGTTCGTTAGGTTTAAGCAAAATCTCTGAGGGCGTTATCGAGCTTTTTTAATATGAAATTTTTATCATTACAAATCAATGTACAGTAAAAACTGGACAATCTTGATGTTCGGCCGTTATCTCAGGCATTATCTGTAATGAACGAGGTGCTTTTGAATTGCAATTTCACCTCATTGTACAGATCATTGTAGCCTTGCGTCGCAAAAGGGGCAGGGAGGGGGATCGAAGGGGGAGAAAAAAAAGGTAGAGAGATCTCTCCGGCCCCAATGCCTGCCTGCTCCGACGCCTGTTACGCAGGTGAAGAATTTGGAAACCGCTCGATAGATTTTTTATAAAATTTTATATTCTCGAAATTGATCGCCTATTTGTATGACCTTTAAGTCAACGTCAGGTTATCGAAAGAAGGCATCAACTTTACGGCCTCAATGCGCTAATCCTGACAACTGAGACCCTCTCATTACTTAGGAGCATTGTCTCCACTGAGTTTAATTTTTATGTGAACAGCAGTAATAATTAACTAACAATGCATTTTAATTACACAGAAATGTTAACTATATTTGTCCAAGAAAAAATGAAACTTGGAGACAATTCTTCTGTTGAAGAAGCCGAGGTTAAACAAAAATCTTATCCAAAATTGTTTATTGGTTGTAAATGAACAGTTAGTTTTGAATTGTGGGTATTCAGATCCGCCAGCGTGTGACTCACGCATAATGCGCATGCGTCGGCGGATATAGACTTGCGCCTATGCTAGTTTCAGTAAAGCACACAACTTTTCGAGTGTTACTAAATCAAAACAGAGGTTATTTTATTTATATTCCTCTGTAAAATTTAGGTGTGAATGAAACGAACAACGATTTTTGTTTAACCTCTGACCTAAGTACCTTTTTTTAAGCTATTCGTCAATACGAAAGCAGCAGTAGGCCGCAGTAAGTAATTAAGACAGTAAAAAGTTCATTTACCTTTGCTATTCCGCTGTGTTAAACTTGTATTCCTGGTTTTGACTGTTCCATAGTCGGGCACGTTTTTCGGCTGGAGGGCAGCCTGTACAGAGATGTAAAGATACAACGAAGATCAGTTTTGAAGATTATCTATCATGTCTATTAGTGTAGGTAATTTGACATATCTGATTCCATTTTTTGTTCCCTCACGTTGATTCTCGTGAGAGTCACGACGCTAGCTTATTAAAACATAAAAAGTGTTTGCAGTTTTTAACAGTTGAACATGGACAGAGTTTAAAAGACAAACAGAGGTCCAAAAAGTTTAGAAAGCACAACAGAATATGAGCGCTCATATAGACCCTAAATATGATGCGTCGTTCGGTTGTTTACGAGCGGTTCATTTTGTTGCGATGTTTGATGTGTAGCCTGGACTTTAGGAATTTGGAAGAATTTTGCAATATATCGTTGCCGGAAAACTAAATAGTTCACCGAGAAGACCTGGGCACGAGGTTTAGTTGTTTTGGCAGTGAGTACAAAATAGCCGGGGGAACATTTCACTCGTTTCACGGCTAAAAACATAGCAAGAACTAGCAAGAATGCAACACGACGGACGACATCTGCTATTTGCAGAATATTTGCAGAACTGAACAAAAACAGACAATTGAAGATTAGCTTAACATCGTTGGAGGTAAGCATATTTTAGCTTGTTTTTAAACTAGGAATTATTTTGAATGAATTATAAACAATTACTGAAGTCGTCTTTCGTATGATTGTTAATAATCGCCTTTTAACTTCAATGGGCTTTTTGTTCGACCAAGGTTCACCCGGAGGCTTCTGTGAACAGTTCTAGAGGACGAGGCTGCTTTTGAGTGTTCAGGGGATTGAACGTTAGTCATTTATGTTTTATCTCTTCAGTGTCTCTTCTGAAGTATGGGAGTTGTCATGTAGGAATTTGCATCTACCTAAAGGAGTGCTTGAGTCAGATTTCCAGTTTTTCAACCAGAACCCCGAAACCATCCGCCCACCCCCTGATAAAAAATGCCACGATCCCCAAATTGTTTCGCTTCTCAATTGCCCTCTCTTCGCATAAGTAGGTCAGTCGGTTGGGCAAAGAAATGTCATAACGAACTCTTAGCGACCGACAGGATCACAACGCCGCTCAAGGCAATTCCTGTGAATTTTTTTTAAAGTAATCTGGCTTCTGGGAGCCACGACTTGGACAATGCCGGATCGACCCAACTCCTCTCATGGGTTAATAGAACGTCATGGAGTCCCAAGCTGACCGGCTTCATGCGCATTGAATTCCTAAATTAGAATCGGCGCGTGTAAAATTCAATGTTTTTAAATACTTTCTATTTCTATAAATGGGAATAAAAAAAGAACATATTAAACTGCACCGAAAAAGTAACAGAAAACAACAGTTCTTTTGGATTTCAAGGGGCAAAATGTTGTTATACACCAGATACACTTTGATTGATTTAAATAAAAAGTTATTACTGTATCTTTTTTCCTCACTAGAGATTTTTAACTGAAGTAACGTTGGGTCATTCAAGCGATGCGAAACAAAACTCTTCAGGGTTACATGGCCTAACATCATCAAAAAAGCAAATAACACATACGTTTTCCAATTTAGACATCTTCAGTCAATGGCGCGGCGTCAACGTGTAACTGTGTAGAACCGGGAGATTATCACCTGGACTGCTTCTCTCCTCACCAGACAAACTTGTGAACATCCCAACAGGACATTCATCGATTACTTGACGTAGATGTCTCACTAACGTAATTATAAATTTGAGCTTGTTCGTTCAATTTTAAAATTGAGTTCAGCAAAGTACACGACAGCCAATCGCGACTGTTTTTTCGACTGCGAAAAGTAGGATTGCTTAAATTTTTAGTGTATAGCACACGTCGATCAATGTTTGGTTCTTAATTACATTATTTTTGTTTTTAAACGAGATTGGACATGCTAAAACATGAAATGACTTGCTCAAACAGACGGGGAAAGACCGACGCGTGAGTGAAAACGTCTGCGGAGAGGCAAGTTCTCGTGTGGCCGTGTACAGAAATATAGATGAAAATTACGGCGGCTACCATCAGCTCCAAAATACAGACAAAAAATACAGATTTCAAAGTAAATGTTCCCATAAAAGTATATCTGTATTTTTCCTTTAAAGTACAAAAGATCCCTTGTCAGATTTCAAGTAACGAGGCCATGCGAACAAAGCGTGGTCTGCCTGTGCCTACTGACGTCTGCACGCAGGGTAGAGGAGAGTTTTTCAGCTTTTTTTGTGTGTTATCTTCCTATGGACGTAACAAGAGAAACTACCCAAATTTATCAAGGTTATCGTTCGGCTTTACTGTAACGTTAAATAAGCGCTCACTTATCAGCATTCTAGAAATTCCTTCTTTTTCACTTATTACTGAATGCCAGATGTTTATATTCGTTGCCTTGAAAAATCTAAACTATGAGCGGGCTCTCGGCTTTTTTCTTATATAGTCCGTCCAGCGAAATGCGCGAGACACGCAAATGACCACGCGCAAGCTAAGCCAACCATGGAGAACTGCGCTGTAAGTCAATCAAGATCATTCTTTGGACGCCGATTTATTTTTCTTGAGATAAGCGAGTCTTTGGACTGTAGCGCGATGTCTATCCGTTGGTAATTCCAGGCAAGGCGACTTTTTGCCGGCTATACAAGTTCTAAAGCAAGACTGCAGTTGTTAAATTGGAAGCTGTCCACGTCAGTTGCGACTATCTTAAGTCTTAGTGAAGAGACGCTTTCCCCGAGATGAGAGCTTTTGATGCTTCTTTTTGCTCTGTATCTAATGTTTCAATTTTCGGAAAACGTGACAAATATTCCTGCAGTGCCTCAGCCATCATCATCTTGTCAACGGTTTCGATTACTGACAATTTGTTGTCAACGATTCAAACATCAGCCAATGCAGCCTGCGAGCAAGCTCTCCTATTTAGGCGAGCGAAGTTCTCGCGAGACTCGCTTTGCTCGCCCAAAGAGAAGAGCTTGCTCGCGGGCTAGTTTCTCGCGCTCGCGTGTACTTCCCTCACTAAATCTGAAGAAAAGGAAAGAGAGACTGCTCGCAGTTTATGAAAAATCTGTTCGGTTCAGAAGGCCTTAAAATTTCTTGCATCGGATAATCCGGACTCTCGCTTGTAGTATAATACTGAAACGGTGACTGATAACCGGTAAAAAACGTGTTTTGAGCGAACAGATAAGTACGGATGGATCCGTGAACTGCATGCAGTCAAACCTGTATAATTAAGTACCAGAGTCCCGGAAATCATCGGCCTGAGTTACTGTAAATTCTGACCAGTATTAAGCGGTCAGTAGGGGCACCGAACGACGGAAAGTTTTCATATTCGTCAGAAGTGTCTCGAATGGTTTTTTCTATGCTTTAGAAGCCTGTTATGTTAATTTGCAGCTGTCCCCAAAACTATTCATATGTTTGAAAAACATATAGGAACTTTGGTGGATCGTCTTAAAGTTTTTGGTTGTCACGTCGCCTCACCCGAATCTGTTTGCTACCCTGTGGGGTCCGATCCGGTCGAAAGTTCGAGGACTTGGAGGAACCGTATTTTTATAATAACAAATCACACTAAGGGACATTTTGTCCTATTTTCATGAGACCTTGTTTAACAATAATCGCCACTACATCTTGGTAGTACGAAAACAATGGTCATAGAAGGTAGAAGACTTATCCGCAATATTGATTTACATTTTACTAAAATGTAGCGGTAACAAAAAGAAGTTATTACCTTAATTTAGCGATCCTTACTTAATCAGAAAACAAAAAAGGAGAATCGAAGGAGGAGTTAAATGGTTGACAACTGTGGTGAATAGAGGCTTATCAAAGAACTACGTTCAATATATATATTAGTGAGATATCTTGGTTCGTCTAGAAAGATAATCATCCGGCTGGAAGTAATAAGAGTTACAGTTCTGTCAAAATTCTTCCAGATCGAACGGGTATAAAGGTGGGGGGGAAGGGTGGGGGAATGCTCAATTTTTATTTTAGGGGACATTAAAGCAGGGAAAGGTGTTTGACTGTGCTGGATAACTCGGACGTAACATAGAGTCTGCTCTTCTTCATATATTGATTCCGAAAACAACTGATTCAAACAAAATCCCAACTTTCATTTTGTGAATTAACGAACAAGATACACCACGTGAAAGTATTGGTCTACATATCTCATGATCTGACAGCATGAATTTCATGCAGAGACTGAAACATTTTCTGAACTACCTTTAAAGGCCTTCATAATTAACGGCTCTCCAATTAAATAACAATGCAGATATTCGTCTTATGGTAGACTGATCATGAATCTTTCTAACCAAACGTTTAATCACTATCCGAGCTCATGGTATTGTATAGCGTCTTTAAACGCGTTCTTAGAATTTTCAAATGTCCATTCCTGGCTTAATTTTCTCACTTTTTATAGTTACACTGGGAAATAAATCTCAACTTCAAAATACCCCACCACTTGTTGGAACTTTTTCAACAACAAGGCAAATCGCAAATATAGGCACATTTGTTATTCATCGAGATGCAAAGAAGTGGCTGGATATTCTGAAGTTTAGCCAAAGACATCCCGAAACAATGGTGATATATAAGGCTCCACTGTAACACTAATTTGCATTTCGCTAATGGTGCAGCGGCGGCGGCTCAAGATTACTTTGGTGATCATATCATATTTAGAACAAAACAAAAGAGCAGAATGGCGGGTGGAGCTTGGTTTTTGTTAGCTTTGTTGAAGACAGGGGTGGATACGGAGCTTTCTAAAAAGAAATCCAGGCTTAAAAGATGCAGCCAGCAAACGTTCAGTCAATTGATGGCTCACCAAAGCTTTTTTAACCAAACGTTTTGCCGGCAAATAGTTTGCGCCCAAAGTTCCCCTAATGTTTAGCATGTATGAGTAAAGGTATTTCCCTTGTTTTGCACTGCGCATCACCTGCTGCGCATAATATTCCAACTTCAAAGGTGGTGGTGATTTTCAACATGTTCAATGGTCATCTAAAAAGAGGTAACAAAGGCCCCTTTTCTAGTCGAAATGCTTTTAATAGCGATTTTGATTACTCTACCCGACTAAAAAGTGTTTTTCTTAAAACTCGCCCCAGTCTCTTCGAGGAAAATGATCATTTGAAACCGAAACCGGCCCCTTTGTTCACGGTCGTTGATTTCTTTGTGGTGAAAGGAGAAAGGTAACCCTCTTTTTTGTTTGTGATTTTTACTCGTAGTCTACCCAAAAGTCATATCTTAAGGAGAAAAAATCTGGATTGTGATTGATTGTTTTAGATACGAATGCCCAGGTACCTCAAGCTCCCGAGTGAGAATCGTTGTTGCGATAGAAATAGAAACTAAAAAAAGGAACAAGAAATAAAAGTTAAAAGTCATGGTAAATCTTAAGATGTGTGTGTGTGTTTTTTAAATAGCTACTTATAGATTGCGAATACTGACAAGGAAGTTATTTGCTTTGGTGCAGCAAAGCTGAATGCACGGTCTAAATCGGGTGTAAATAAGTCTTAAGTTTAGCCAGTGGCACAGTGAGCAGTACCTGACTACTTGAAGTAATGACAAAGAGAACTTTCGATGGCTCAGTTGACTCTAAAAAGTATAAGACGGTGCTTTGCCGTTGAGTGCTTTATAGACTAATAACAGTAGCTTAGACTGAAATAATACGGGATTTTACTTGAGGATAATAAGAAAAACCTCGATACCACTTGGTAATTTACACCATCCAGACATTTACGATTCTATCTCTAAGGAAAACACTGGAACCTTTAAATTACATAATATTTACAAACGATTTACAATAACTGTTGTCAATGATTAAAACAAAAAAAGATTTCGAAATAAACACCGTCCTTGAATAAACGCCGCATTGGAAACGCTAAAAATTTAATGAACTTCACGGCGTTTAATCGAATAGATACAGTTTTCAAAATTTATTCTATGTCGTTTTTAATTAAAGTTTAGTTAGGTTTCAATAGGTTATTAGTTGTTAATACTACTGCCATTTTACGAAATGAAAGTTAGGATCTTTTTAGTAATTCAGTAGATTGATTAAGAGTTGAGCGTCCTTCAAAAATTAAACTCCTCCTGTTCTTATTGTTGTCTTCTCCGCTCACAGACCCTTTTGACACTAGAGAGGGATTAGCCCAGGATGAGCCTTTTCTAATGAGTTACGTCCTAGGTTTTCATTTTGGACGAATAGTCCGTCTGACTTTATCGGTCTATTTTGAAGGGTTGGCCGTTTTTACACTAGAGACGGATACACCCTGCAGATTATCCGTGTCTTTAAACTACGTCAAATCCACTGCATGCAAGATTTACATGAAATTTGCTCGAGGCAAATGTAATGCGAAAAAGTGCAGACTTGGTGTATTGTATGCTAATCCTTTCTAAAAGTGCAAGGACTAACTCTAAATTCCAGCATATCATTAGACAATCCATATTGTTCTTAACATTTCAATATCTCAGACACCGTCTCTTTAATTAAAAAATAAGCCCCCTACCATGAATGCCGTAAGTCAAATAGCCACGTCGGAAATATATTATTTAACAATTATCCTTCGGCCTCATGGGCTATTGACTCAGAGCCCATGAGGGTGAGAGGAATAATTGTTTTCGTAAAATCCAACTAGTTGGTAAAAAATATCGGGAATAAAAAACTTTTAGCTAGTTAAAGCTAGACTTTCATCCTTTTTTGCCGCCAAAAAGAGCGCGCTCTCGCTACCATGAGTGGGCTATAACATATAGCCTATAGCTAGTAGTAGCCCAACAAATCAAAACGAAGCAATGATCAAGTTGGATTTTACTAAATATATATTTATTATAAGTCAGTCTGATAAAACCTCAGAAAATGTCTGGGGGCAAGATCCATGAGTTGGTAAAGACTATTCGCCGGCAAAAAATTTGGTTAACAAAGCTCTAATCAGCCATGAACTAAAAAGTTGACAACAACCAAGGAACACCAAGCTCCTCCCACCATTCTATTCGTTTGTTCGTTTCTACTTGTTTTCATGTATTTTCATGTACTCAATCATAAAAGAACATATTACAGTTGACTCTCCCAACAGGACACTTAGAGTTGGTCCCTGCCCTTTTTTACTTCCTTCATTTGACCCTCTATAAGACGGACATCTCTCTAAGAAGGACACTTCGTTTCGTTCCCAGAGATGTCCGACTTATAGAGACAGTTGACTGTAATAACTTACTTTTGGGTGCCGCTGCACCATCAACGAAATGTAAGTCAGTTTTACGGCGGCGATTTCTATCACCATTGTTTCCAGATATTGATTTCTCAGGGCAACTAAAAGAACGCGAAAATCAATTCAGACATAGACATGCAAATAAAATTCCTGTAAAGGCGGTAAAGATAGATAGGATTAAAAGGCGCTAATTAGTGTAAACATTTTCGGTACCATAGGGAAAATGTCTTATTTTCAGAGTTCATCTTATATGCTACGAGCAGACAACTCTGGGGACAGATCAAGTTGTTTGTCGCAAAGAGAGCATCACTGACTCAGCCACAAAGAATTGACGCTCAACTGAAGTGAAGAAAGTTACGTTCTCTTTTGACTCGTACTGTAAAAGTAAGTACAGATACTATCACTGAACTATGGAGTGATTATTTTCTCCAAAAAAATAGAGAAAACAACTGAAATTTAATTCATTAAGTCCTGGTTATCTCTTAATTCACAGGGATGCGAACGATACTTCTCCTTGTCGTGGTGTGTTTCTTGTCCGTTACCTTGGTTTCAGGATACAGGCTTCACGAACGTCTGGACCGTGGCCCCTTTAATCCACTCCAGGCGCGATGGGAACTTCCTCACCGCCGAGCAGATTGCAAGGAGAAAGGCGAAGTATGCAGTAGTTCGAGCGAATGCTGTAACACCGGCTGTGCTTACAAGGATCAAGCAAAAACCGAACGGTATCAGTGCCAAATTTGTTCCTCTTACGGTGGAGAGAAGACGTGTTACTATCCTTGAGTGAAGCCGGAGTACCTAGAGACTTGAAAGCATGGCGTATATAGGTTTTCTAGTTTAGTCGAACTTTCTAATCTTTGCCTTCGCCGGTTACTACTTTTTCTGTGTGTATTACTATACATTATGCTCAATAAAGTGTAAAATGAGATGAATTGCTCGGCTGTATGCTTTTTACAAGTTACTATTTTACGGACTCGTCATCCGTTCCGGTTCAGTGATGGTGAAATCACAGAGACCAGGTTTGTAGATTGCAATTAAACAACAAGACTACCCTTAAATCCCTTTAGGCCCTTTACATTTTTATTCAGATTTGTTTCTTAAGCGATTTGACGGTCAGAATTAAAGATTCCGGCGTAATCACTCTACCATGAGAGATATTAATTCGACACCGCTGTGGTCAGAGATATCAACAGGTGCACCCAAACGACTGACTGTTTTCTGTAAAATACTGCCGATCTATTCGGAGAAACCAACATTGCCTAGAATTTCCTATTACTTAAGGACGGCTAAAAATTTCTAGATGACCGTTCTATTCATCTATAGTTTTCGAAGCTTATCCGAATAAAATCTCCTAGTACCATTTTCCGAAGTTTAATTTTTCACATTTCACTCCGCAGGTTAGGCTATTTTTCGAAGAAAAAAGAAAAACTAAGTAAAATTTTCGGATTCAAAAATGTGATGGACAAAGGTTTCAAAAGGTTATTACACATCCATTTCATGGAAGAATAACTCAACATGGTGTTCGTTGTTCATACCCATTTTACGAAATGGAAGTTAGGTTTTTTTTTTAGAAGTCAGTATGTTGATTAAGAGTTGAGCGCCCTTCACAAATAAAACTCCTCCAGCTCTTTTTGTTGTCTCAGTCTACGCTCACAGACCGTTTTGACACTAGAGAGGGATTAGCCCAGGATTAGCCTTTTCTAATGAATTACGTCCTAGGTTTTCATTTTGGACGAATAGTCCGTCTGACTTTATCGGTCTATTTGGAAGGGTTATTTGTCTGGGCGCAGGATCCATGAGTTGGTAAAGACTATTCGCCGGCAAGCAATTTGGTTTGTAAAAGCTCTAATCAGCCATGAACTAAAAATTTGACAACAACCAAGGAACACCAAGCTCCTCCCACCATTCTATTCGTTTGTTCGTTTCTACTTGTTTTCATGTATTTTCATGTACTCAATCATAAAAGAACATATTACAGTTGACTCTCCCAACAGGACACTTAGAGTTGGTCCCTGCCTTTTTTTACTTCCTTCATTTGACCCTCTATAAGACGGACATCTCTCTAAGAAGAACACTTCGTTTCGTCCCCAGAGATGTCCGACTTATAGAGACAGTTGACTGTAATAACTTACTTTTGGGTGCCGCCGCACCATCAACGAAATGTAAGTCAGTTTTACGGCGGCGCTTTCTATCACCATTGTTTCCAGATATTGATTTCTCAGGGCAACTAAAAGAACGCGAAAATCAATTCAGACATTGACATGCAAATAAAATTCCTATAAAGGCGGTAAAGATAGATAGGATTAACAGGCGCTAATTAGTGTAAACATTTTCGGTACCATAGGGAAAATGTCTTATTTTCAGAGTTCATCTTATATGCTACGAGCAGACAACTCTGGGGACAGATCAAGTTGTTTGTCACAAAGAGAGCATCACTGACTCAGCCACAAAGAACTGACGCTCAACTGAAGTGAAGAAAGTTACGTTCTCTTTTGACTCGTACTGTAAAAGTAATTACAGATACTATCACTGAACTATGGAGTGATTATTTTCTCCAAAAAAATAGAGAAAACAACTGAAATTTAATTCATTAAGTCCTGGTTATCTCTTAATTCACAGGGATGCGAACGATACTTCTCCTTGTCGTGGTGTGTTTCTTGTCCGTTACCTTGGTTTCAGGATACAGGCTTCACGAACGTCTGGACCGTGGCCCCTTTAATCCACTCCAGGCGCGATGGGAACTTCCTCACCGCCGAGCAGATTGCAAGGAGAAAGGCGAAGTATGCAGTAGTTCGAGCGAATGCTGTAACACCGGCTGTGCTTACAAGGATCAAGCAAAAACCGAACGGTATCAGTGCCAAATTTGTTCCTCTTACGGTGGAGAGAAGACGTGTTACTATCCTTGAGTGAAGCCGGAGTACCTAGAGACTTGAAAGCATGGCGTATATAGGTTTTCTAGTTTAGTCGAACTTTCTAATCTTTGCCTTCGCCGGTTACTACTTTTTCTGTGTGTATTACTATACATTATGCTCAATAAAGTGTAAAATGAGGTGAATTGCTCGGCTGTATGCTTTTTACAAGTTACTATTTTACGGACGCGTCATCCGTTCCGGTTCAGTGATGGTGAAATCACAGAGACCAGGTTTGTAGATTGCAATTAAACAACAAGACTACTAGTCCATGGGCTAGGACCCCTAATTTGATGATTTAGTACCAAAAAGAGGGACAAAGAGTGGCTTATATGTTTAAAAACTATGACTCCTCTAGTTTATTTCAATGTATGATAACCACGTCAAATGAGTAGTTTTATAGGGTTTATCACGTGATGAAGTGAGGTCACTCAGCTTTCAACAATGTCGAATAAATGTACGTACATAAGTTTTTACTCATCTTTTTACTCATGTTTTGGGGCACGTCTAGATGATTAAATGGTACCACTGTTTTGCAAGTGATTTTCGAGGCTTTTGTAGCAAAATTAGATGGATTTTGGTTTTGGTTGCCATGGTAACGTAGAAAAGTAGCATTTTGAACCAGAGGGTCGATGTAATCTAAAGTAATAAAGATTAATTGTTTGAAAAATCTGTTAAATGATAGTTCTAGATGACAACTGGATACTAGCTTGACTCAGGTGTTGTAGCTACTTATGGCGCTGCTATAATATGAAATTACCTTTTTGGCGGCCATATTGGATCCGCCATCTTTGATTTCCAAACATGCCAATTTTGTCCCCTAAAGTGCCCAAAAACTATCAAAACTGAAAGAAACATGCAAAATCCTCATATTCAAGCTGTGGAAGAAGCTGTTCTTAAAGCTGTAAACTGAAACACCATAGATACAAACTCTTCCGCTTTGCTAGAGATTTCTCCATATCTCTAGCAAAAGTATCGGTACTAATTGTGGTTTTTCTGTGAAGTTATGCTTTTTGGACATCCGAGGTTGACATGCAAAACGTTATAATTCCTCTTACAATAACCACTTGTTTTTTATGTATTTTGGGTGTACATTTGGCAAGTCATATGTTTAAATGTAGCAACGACTAGCAATGACTATATTCTTCTGTGGTCAATAAATCCACACACATGTCGACAGCCAAAGGAAATAATGCTGAAAAACAGAATCAGACCACATATTCTAGTCCTCGTCAGCATCGACTTCTACTGTGACAGCTTGTTTTTCTCGCCTGTTGTCACAATTGGAGAGCCGGCACTTGTCTGTGCACTTAAGACCATTCGCAAGGCAGCTATAGTTCGGGAGCCTATACAAGATTTGGTGCAAGAACAAGAAAGTAGCTATAAAACTGTTGCGGGAGCTGGCTGACCACTCATCCAATCAATCCCTAACTTGTTCTCATCCTGAATCCAGCCATGTCTTAAGGGACTCGGAATTTCAGGGCAGTTCTCAATTCTTCGCCTCCACATTCCTGTTTGCTAGTTTGCTCGACAAGCATGTTTATACAGGCAATCAGAGCAAGGCGGTAGTTGGTCGGACGCGATGTTACATCTCTTTGAATAGAACAATCTATATCTTAGCTCATTGATGCTGTTTGTCCCTGGGCGGGAACTGTACATACGACAGGTGAATTTCTGAAGCATCTGGAATAGATTATCTGAGAATTCCCATTCCACTCCTAAGAGGTCAAACATTTCCTGAAAGGATCTCTATTCTTTGACAATTCAAAGTGCACCAATCTTACCCCGTGCAGAAAAAGCACTTACTGTGTCGAAACCAGTATAAGCGTGCATGCCAAGGAGACTGCTGCACAAATTTTGACCTATGGCTCGCCCTATACTCTTGATGCTGATGTATCTAACTCTTGTTTGTGTTCCACACTTGAAAACTATTGAAGACGGATTTAAGCACTTGAATGACACTCGAAGAATAAATACATCTGTATCTTCTAATACCACAATCAATGTGCTGTAATCCGATCTGGCTGCGTGAGAGAAATGAAAGAAGGCGCACTAAAACCCACAAAAGGTTTTTCCTTCCGGTATTTTCTAACGCTTCCTGGCAATTTACTTCAACATATGTTCTTGGCTTAGGGCCTTGACGCTCACCTGCATACTCAAGCTGGGAATAAGAAATACCATGACCATAACGGTTTAATATATACACTAGCTCTACATCGTTTGTGAGAGTTTTTACAGCGTAGCACAGAAGAATTTGTTTAGGTGGCTTAATCCTCCCTCTGGTTACTCCAAATAACAGGTCTTGCGCGAACGACTTCATCAACCGCTGGACTCTTTGAGAAGATTATCTCTAAGGAATATTTGCTGCCAGTTAGCAAGGTATGCAAAAACGCACTGTCACTGAGCTCTGAAGCGCGGGGTGGCCATGACATTTTGCTTTCTTTGTTTAGAATAGCATCGCGGATGTCAGCCGCAGCTTTCTGAATATTGGAGATCTTCATTGTTGAACCTTTGGTTTCTTTTTCTGCCATAAGGATATTTAGTACATTTCTGGCGATTTGCACTGGCGTTAGGCAAGCAGGGATTAGGAATACACGGTTGCTGTTTAGCAAGTTTTCAAACTTGATCAATTCACTGAATTCTGCTTCTATGTTCCTTTTGATATGCTTCTTTGTTGATGGCTTACATTCCTTAGCCCCTAATGACATTAGATACTATACAAGTAACTGGTTCATCTCAAGCAGCCTTACGTTTTTCTAATTTTCTATCACATCTGATTATAAAGTCAAAAGGCATCTAGTAGGCATCAGACTCTAGACGGGCATATTCATCATCCGAGATTTACTGCTCATATCAGGGTTCACACTGCTGCTTGCTTCTTGCTTCTTCTTCTTGCTTCTAGCATGTCCTGTGATAACAAGCCTCTGTTGCAACTAATTCGCGCGACACAAGGGCAAGAATCTTGCTGTCATTCTTTTGTGTAGCAATCTTTCTGATAGAGCTATCTGCACGCATATCTCGGCATTGTACTAAAGGCTCACGATTCCTTGTACCCTTGAAATATTTTGACTTTTCACAAAAAATACAAATGCGCTCGTATGTTGTGGAAATATTGGAAGATCCTCGAATAGAGACCCTCCTAGCCACTTGTTCCTGGTGAGTCTGGCTATTGGATGATTGCTGGGATAATTTATCTAATACATTTTTCATTGTAAAAATGCTTCGACACTTACGATGGTAGTAAATGAGCGAAACTTCTCCGTCTCTTAAAGACTTCGAAAGTTGTACGATTTCTTGGTGATTTCGAATCTGTGCTGCACGTAGCAAGGTTTTCCACGACTCCTCGTCTTTAGGATTAACTAAATCACTGCTATCGTCGGTAGAGTGAATGATCCACTACTTCTTGCAGAAACGTTTGACTGCATTTGACTCCTCAGCATCATCAACACTCCCTCTAAGATGAGGACCCTTTTTGTATCAGATTTTTCAGCGTTTAAGTCGCAATGCAAATGCAATAAACAGGGACATAACAGCACATACGGTATATTATAATTTACGAAAGTCTGGACTTCCAAAATTTTTTTTTTCATAGCGGTGCCATGATTTGGAATGAGTTACCACAAAAAACATACGAAGAATAACATCGCTATGTCAATTCAAAAGGGAAGTAAACCAGTTAGCTTTCTAGTTTTCTGTTTCCCAGCACAGGGCAATCAGGTAAGCCATTCCGGTGTATGTAGTCCTTATATCCTTTTTATTTCGCTTGACCTTCTCAGACTGATGATTTTATCGTGTTTAAATAAACCATATGTATCTATGTATTAAAAATTGGCATATCATATTGAGTTTTCATTACCGAATAACCGATAATTCAAATAATGTTGACAGCAACAGGTTGATCATTCCTAAAATTAGATTATATTTCAAAATTTATAAATATATAAACAGATGTTTATGATTGATATGAGCAAAATACATATCGGATTATCGAAGTGAACATTGTACAAGAACTGTAAGTATTTCCAAAATTATGTTTATTAAGTCAAAAGTTCAGACTTTTGCCTCAAAAAGTTTTAGCGCTTTATTAACTAGATGATTTTGCTGACTTTCCTTGAAATTATTGCGTTTTGCATGGTAAAATGGCTATTAAACCGGCAAATCAAGAACCCACTACCCTTGCCATGGTAGCCGCCATTTTTGATTTTACCCATAATGCAATTCGGACGCTACTTTTGAGTTTTCTACGCTCTACTTTGGTTAAATTCCGAACAAATAATATTTTGGCGATAAAAAACGGAACAAAAAACTTCTCATGTCTCTCATAATAAATTAAACTACAAAAGATATAGTACATTTTAAGTGCACGTTTAGTATCCTCAAAGGTCATTTCCGGCACTTTTACATGAAAAAAGTATCTTGAAAGCTACTCCCACAGAAAGGTTATCATACAAATTTTCAATCTCCACCTTATGTGCTATCAATTCACAGCAATCATCCTTTGTCCCTCGAATTGGTACCAAAATCAGGATTGGCCCATGGACTATACCCTTAAATTCCTTTAGGCCCTTTACACTTTTATGCCCATTTGTTTCATAAAGGAGCTGTGTCACGAAATTCAGACAAATTAGGTAATTAAAAAATGCCCGTTAAATTAAGAGAAACATAAAAATAACTGCTTAAAACATCATGAAGAAAGGTTAACATAACATAACAGAAACAACAGATGCCACGGATGGACAAAACTGAAGAAAACTGAAGAGGACTGAAACTGTTCAGCCTAACAGTTTTTCAAAATTGCCTCCTCCTGCTTGCAACTTCAAAAATTATGCCCAGGAGACATTTTGTTTGCCTTGGATCTCTGATTTTGTCATTTACATGTAATTTCTTTGCTTACTTTAAGTTCCATAGTGATTGGGGGCGAGTAATTGGAAAAATTAAACAAAATGAACTGGACTGCCGTGACACAGCCCCTTTAAGCGATTTGACGGTCAGAATTAAAGATTCCGGCGTGATCACTCTACCATGAGAGATATTAATTCGACACCGCTCTGGTCACAGATATCAACAGGTGCACCCAACGACTGACTGTTTTCTGTAAAATACTGATCTATTCGGAGAAACCAACATTGCCTAGAATTTCCTATTACTTCAGGACGGCTAAAGATTTCTAGATGACCGTTCCATTCATCTTAATACCATTTTCCGAAGTTTAATTTTTCACATTTCACTAGGTTAGGCTATTTTTCGAAGAAAAAAGAAAAACTAAGTAAAATTTTCGGATTCAAAAATGTGATGGACAAAGTTATCAGATCAATTGTACTGTATTTGATATTTTCGAAAAATAACTGACTGAAACCCTTGTTATAGTTCTAAAAGACTCAAGTTCCCCCAGAATGACCGAGGTACAAATTTTATAGCGCCGCTTAGAATGCATCTCTATAGAGATCTTAACGTACTCTGGATAGCCTAAAAAGTTTTTTCAATGTTTTTAGAAGCAAACCGTCGTTGGCTGCCCCTGTATTAATTGTGCATGGAGTCAGATATTTTGGAGGCAGTAGTTGTAAATGTAGTTGAGGAAATGTTTGTTTGTTATTTGATATGTTCCTGACATGGTAATTTGCCTCATTGCATATCTTTTCACGTGTTTTTTCATAAAGAAGCAATTGTCCACGATGACTCCTGGGTTACATGCAGACGACTTGGGAGCAATGAACTCATCTCCCATCCCAACATTCAAGATTTTGACGACAAGTTCAGTTGTTTCAGTTATTTCAAAAGATTATTACACATCCATTTCATGGACAAATAACTCAACATGGTGTTAGCTGTTCATACCGATTTTATGTGAAATGGAAGTTAGGTTTTTTTTAGAAGTCAGTATATTGATAAAGAGTTGAGCGTTCTTCACAAATTAAACTCCTCCTGTTCTTATTGTTGTCTTCTCCACTCACAGACCCTTTTGTCACTAGAGAGGGATTAGCCCAGGATGAGCCTTTTCTAATGAATTACGTCCTAGGTTTTCATTTTGGACGAATAGTCCGTCTGACTTTATCGGTCTATTTTGAAGGATTGGCCGTTTTCGCTCTAGAGACGGATTCACCCTGCAGATTATCCATGTCTTCAAAATATGTCAAACCCAATGCATGTAAGATTTACAGGAAATTTGCTCGTTGCAAATGTAATGCGAAAAATTAAGTGCAAACTTGGTGTATTGTATGCTAATCCTTCCTAAAAGTGCAAGGACTAACTTTTAATTCCAGCATATCATCAGACCATCCATTTTGTTTTGAACATTTCAATATCTCAGACACCGTCTCTTTAATAAAAAAAAATGCCCTCTACGACAAATGCCGTCAACCAAATAGCCACGGATTATAGTGTGGGTCGGAAATATATTATGCTGACTGAGAAGTCAGTCTTTCATAACCTTAGAAAATGTCTGTGCGCAGGATCCATGAGTTGGTAATGACTATTCGCCTGCAAAGCATTTGGTTAACAAAGCTCTAAATTCCAGGGGGTTGATGTTAGCACTTAACACACACAGTAAAGAACAGGCCTCGGTTGTTCAAACGTTGTGGATAGCGCTATCCAGCGGATAAATCGCTACCCAGCCCGAATAGGATAGATTTTTATCATTTATCATGTTCATTATTTATTGTTAATGTAGTTTTTATATTTTTACAGGGCCACAAGTTGATCAGTAATGTTCAGTTACTATTACGTGTCACCCTCATAAAATAAAGTCTCTCTCTCTCTTTCCCTCTAAGCCCTACTGTAATTTCTGCTAAGATTGCAGTTCCCCTAGGATGACCAAAAAGGTAGTTTATAGCGCCGCTTAGAATGCATCTCTAGAGATCTAAACGTACTCTGGATAGCCTAAAAAGTGTTATCAATTTTTTCAGAAGGAAACCGTCGTTGGGTGTTCTTGTATCAATTGTGGACCGAGTTAGATATTTTGAAGGCAGTAGTTGCAAATGTAGTGGTCGTGAGGAAATGTTTCAGTTTGCAACACTTTGCGCAACTCGTCAGGTTAATGTGACCATTTCATGGGCCAATAATTCTACTCACAGGACAAGCTCAGGACAGTCAGGAAAGCTAGGCGAAAGTGGAAGTTCAACGTTTGCTGGACGGCTCAGTTAAGTAATACACTGAGTTCGAACAGTTCAAACAAAATTCTAACTTTCATTTCGTAAAGTGCCTGTGAGCAAATAACACCGGCAATGTGAAATTATTGGTCTACGAAATGGTCATGATCACTATTAACATGAATTCTACGCATAGACTGAACTGACCGAACCGGCTTTCCTCGACTACTGTATTTTTCAGGGGCACCCAACGAGGATATAGTTCAAAACCACTTAACATAGCATTGTTGAACGTTTTTTGCTGATTCAAACGGTAGATATAGGCATATTTTTATCCCCTAAAAACTTTTCATCTGTTCGGATTTCCTAGTTGAAAGTCTAATGACCCGAAAATTATAGGGATAAAAACTTACCTTATCGAAGATTTCAGCCAGGAAAAGGCTCCCGAAAATTCTAGGTGGCCTTTTTTAGGGTCAAAACCCGTCAAAAATGGGTAATTATACCATTTTGTAGATCAGTTCGAAAATCCTAGGAGAGGCAGGCAAGCAAGAAATTTTACAACAAATGCTCCGAAAATTCTAGATCTCAAATCGTCTTCCGAACAGATATTTTCGCGAAAATTGCCGTTGGGTGCCCCTGATTTTTAGCTTATTTTGCAACTGCTTTTATAATCGTTGACTCTCAATTTTACTGATATAACAAAGTGATCCCGAATTTATCCTAACAAACTTCTCAATCCCGTTGTATAGTATCTTTCACTCCTCCGCAGGCTTTTTATTTCCCATGTTTGGCTTAATTTACGCATTTATTCAGCTGCACTGAGAGATCGATCAATGTCTGAAAACAATGGTGATAGAACGCCCCGCTATAAAACTGACTTACATTTTGTTAATGGTGCGGCGGGCACCCAAAAGTAGGTTATTACATTCATGATTTAAAGCAGAAGAAAACAAAAGAGTATTATCTCGGGAAGAGCTTGGTTGTTGTCAACTTTGTTGAATAGGTTGAATAGGGGCATATTAAAAAGAAATCCAGACTTAAAAAATGCAGCCAGCAAACGATCAGCTAATTAATAGCTCATGACCTGAGAGATATATTAACCTGGAACGTCTTGCCGGCAACTAACACTACTGACTCATGGGACCCGCCCACAGACTAACAGACACAGTATCAAACTGACTTCTGTATAATAAACCTCCGACCCACATTAACAGAAATGAACTGGCTATTTGTTGTTTACTGCATTCATCGGAGAGGGCTTTAATCCCGGAGAGTGGGGGTGCTTCCTTATATGGCCTGTACGGGGATGTGCCGTTGGGCAGGCTATGGTTTTTGACTTTTCTGTCCTAAACAGGGTGTAAAATTTTGCACGAGTTTGTCCTAAACATTGTATACGATTTTGTGCGAGTCTCTCCTAAATATAAACAGAAAGAAATTTGTTTGTATCCCAAGTATACAAAAGCAATTACTATATCGTGAATTTAGTCTATTCAGCAATTGCCGGCCAATGGCTTTAAAACAAGACGCCGTGTATCTTTGTCCTACACAGGATAATAAATTTGAGAGTGTTGTCATAAGGGAATGTACTGACAACTGGTATGGAAAATAACATTTTTTTGGTCTGAAATGGGGTCAGGACTTAGAGAACCGGGTGGAACACTCCCCCCCCCCCCAAAAAAAAAAAAAAATTCTCGGGAAGACCCCATCCCCTGTTTTCGCTGCTGATGTTGACATTAAAAGCTGTCCTTGTAATAAGCTCTTGAATAAACAATGTTTTACAACTGATTACATTGCTAAATGAAAGAAACGTGAAACAGAGTCAGTGCAGCCTTCCCTTGCTTTAAAGCGGCAACTTCACTCACTTTGATACGTAACCATAGTTAACCATGGAAGCTCATTTAATTCTACGGACAAGCAACTCCGTCTCTACCTCGGCATGTTCCCCATTTTGGGAAAAAACAATACGACGAATAAGAAAATAAAAAAGGGAAGGACAGACGAGAAGAAGAAGTGGATTATCACTCAAGTTACTTTTCCCAAGATGTTGATTGGTCCTCACCACTGTACGTCACTGCATATAACTGCCCACTGAAAATGGTGTAGAGAATGGTCACCGGCCAGACAAACGAAAGGCCTTTCAAGACCGAAGGTTTCTTTTTTCACTTATTACTCTTCTTTGCCCAAGTATACATGCTCTTTTAGTTTAGCCTTCAACTAATTTAAAGTAATTTTTGAAATCTCGATTTCCTTGCATGGTACGCTTTCGCTGCCCCTGGGGGTTTACCACCCTTTGAGTAGTACGGTACATTATATGTCCCCATATATTCACCACACTGTCCTTCGTGCAGCTTTCCGCTAACCAAAAAGACTACAAGCTCATTACACCACGTACTTACCCCTCTTGACCTCTATTCCGCTGGTCCTGGATTTCCATCAGCGCTTCCTCAGGCGTTTGATGTTTTTAATATTACTGTGTGCGAATAATTTGTTTTCTCGGTTTACTTAAGCTTTTTGTCGCTAACACAAAAGGATAAATTCTGAACAGCTTTGAAGAGTATTAAATTCCGTGTTTGGCTGTGCTTGATGCTCGCGAGTTCTGTCAGTCGCGTGACCGGTTTGTGGACATTTTTATATTCAATCTCGATGTAAGCTTTATAGTCTTCAATGGCGGTGAAGCTACTTTATATTGGTGAGTAGTCACTTTATTTTATCTTTCTAGCTTTATTGTAGCCTTATAGAATCGCTACATAAATAATAAATATACTGTGTCTCGCTGAATTGATATCAAAACACTCCTCAGGTGTGTACAGTATGTAGTAAACTTGAAATAGTTGTGTTGTTCTTTAGGAGCGGAGGTTAAGAAAACCCTTATGAGGTGAATTATAAATTTGTAGAGGAATTTTATGGGGGTGGAAAACGATTTTAGGGGGTTTTGGTGAAACAAGAAATACCTTATCATGACAGATTTTTCTTTGTGGGATGAGGTTGGAGGGATGTATTATGCACCTATCAGTAAACCCTGAGTGAGGGGGGGGGGGAGGCTAGGGGGGGAAGGGAAGGGCATAATACTAATTGACAGACAAGAAATTTTTATTTCACATACCTTTTAAGTTGAATGTTTCAAACGAGGAAGGGCAAGCTTACATTACGCTGCGAGCAGAGATGTGTAACCAAAAGAATCACATCGCATTTGCAGAAAATGCAAACAGAAAATTGACGGTGCTATTAAGAAGGTAGAAGCAGCCAACAAATTTTTCAACTGATATGGAGTTAAGGACTCGATGGTAGGAATGTTAAACTCTTTTAAAGCCTTCTGAACCACTTCGTCGAAACTTTCATGGGAGAAAGCCATCTTCCACTTCTTGTATATCATCACGGGCTCAGTTTCGTAAAGCAAATCGCTCTGAAATTGATGCGCGTGAGTGGTTCAGCTGGATAAAACCGGTTTTAAAACCTGTTAGTCACGTGTGTACCTCCAAGATTTTGGAGGTTTCTACAGAGCATGCTCAATGGAAATCACAGGCAGCTTTCCGCAGAGGTTTCTCACGGGGCGTAAACAAACCAACTATGTTACAGACAAGACACACGAATGACTTCGTAAACGCTAAAAGCCATGCAAGAGAGAAACCTCTACTTGCAGGGTAAGCTTACATGTACAAACCAATTACAACATATTTGCAACATGCCTTTTTAACTATTTACAGTAGATACACATTCAGGAAGGATGATCTCAATACTTGCTATCAGTCTCTCTGCCAAAAAAACATCAAGCGCCCCATCCCCTGAGCAATTGTTCAGGATCAAACCTACCACCTAGGGAATAGATTTCATATCAGATCCCTGCCTATTGCCCGTGCTTCACCCTCAAGGGGTTTACATTGATAGGTGCATTAAATATCTAAGGGAGGGGCCAATTTGTTATCTCAGAGTCTGAATGAGCTGCCTCCCGCAATTACCTGAAGTAATCTGTGGCAATCTGAAGCATACACTACCAACTGGACAACAAGAAAATTTTGGGGTACACCAGTCAATTTTGCTTATTCAATCTCCATACACTTGCTGAGAACTGTATCAAAGTTCCCAGCCAACAGCTACCACTTTTTGTGCTTGGTGAAGCTGGTGCTTTAAGGAGTGCTTTTGCACTAGCCTTGGCAGTAAATGGCAGTGTTGATGATCCCAAGTGAGATCTCTCACCCAGGCCTCTACAATGCTGATGAGTACTAATGAGAACACTGGAATCAGCTAGCCTGCGTGTCCATGGCTACCACTGCCTGCATTTGTACTAATGTGTGCATGTGTAAGGTACTGGCCATACTGTGGAGTTGTTAGTGTGTGCTTCAGTGCTGAAATTGGTACCAATTATATGGGTCAGAGTGGTCCTATTAGTCACATGGCTCTGTTTGCTGAAGTTGCTGCTGCAAAGCTGCTTTGATGCTTGAACCATATATAACAATACTAGGATTCCAGCTAACCAGAATGCAAATTTTCCATGATGTAATCAAGTTTACCAAGCTTTGTATTGCCCTCAAAAAACTTAATCCAGCCTGATATTAATTTACTTGAAGTATAGGGATGTAAGCACTAGACCATATAAACATCAAGTCTATTTATTTGTGATGAAAATTTTCAGGTTTGGTTATTTTGGCATTTATGAAGACATTGGCTTTTGGTAAAGGTAAAATGCACAATATTGTAATCTTTAAGGGGAAATTCTGGGTGCCTTTGAATGACACTGTAATTATGAGACAGTATGGAACAGGGTAGTGGGTGGGGGGGGGGGGAAGGGAGTTGGGGGCAAGAAAAATTTTTTTAAAACAGATCAACAGATTTTGCGAACTTTCCCCTCACCCATGACCTAATAAATGAAAGCCCCTTAATACCAACAAACAGTGGATCTTCACTCAATTAGCCTGCGAACGGCGGACGTTTCTCCTCGCTCATCGCCGCTGAGGGACATTTTGTGAAGAGGAATGTCTGCGACTCAGCGACAGAAATTCCATACTGATGACATAAATCAATGTTTACATAATAGATCCGGTAGTCATGGGATTCCAAATGCAAATTTGTTCAATTTTACATTTCTCCTTTTCGATTTTGGAAAAGTGTTGTGTCCTCTGCGAATGAGCTCCAGCAAAACTCAAAAGCTTCTTTTAGAGAAGACTATATTCCACACAGATTGACTGTTTTGTTAGAGATTCGTTGCGTTTACATTTGAACTTTGCTGCTTTTTGTCTTTTGTCTGTCATTCGTAAACAATAGCTAAAACAATGAAACTACTGCGTCGACCAATTAGCGCTTCTGACTGGATTCCAGACAGTTTTTGCATCATCAGTATGGAATTTCAGTCGCTGAGTCACAGACATTCCTCCTAGCAAAACGTCCCTCAGTGGAGATGAGCAAGGAGAAACGCAAACCCAAATTAAAGTTGACAGACTTTTGTGAAGCTCCTCTCTATATGCTGCACCCTCATTATAAGCTTTTTGTTAGAGTGGCCATCTTGACTGTCAAGGGCCTTCATTTTGCTTTAGAAAAAGGGTGGTTGACTAGGGAATCCTGAGCTCAAGATAGAACAGAGTTCCAACCTGTATGCAACCTATATTTAATCAATGAAATAAAAAATAACATTTTGGATATTGTTTGGATTGGTATTTTCTACCCACATTTACTTCACTGTGGTTTCAAAAAAGGAACTCAGTTTTCTGTTACTGGGCAACAAACTCAAACAGGACCACCACAACTTAAACGTTTAAGGATTTGAAATGATCTGATTTTTATTGGCTAATCAATTTTCAAATTAAAGGCAGGCTCTTTTGCAGTACACCTGGCCTGACTTGTAGTTGGCAGTTATAGTGTTGGAAGGGCCTTGTTGAGTTCTTTGCACTATTACTGCCCTGTTCAAGATATTTAAAATTGTTGTTGTGATACAGTGAAACGTTTGTGCTCGTAAAATGATATCCCATTCTTTGAGATGTCTGAAATTTCCTTGGATGCCACAGTAGCAATATGGGATTTCAAAAATAATCAAAGGCCCATTGGAGAATACAGGCCCATTTATAGGAGAGGGGCGTAAGGCGGGTATGAAACAGCGCAAAACCGCACAGAAATACATAAAAACACCACACAGAATAACATATATAAAAACGGCAAACTGAGCTGGGTTTTGTAAAACCGCAATACCGCAACTTAAAGTAAAAATTTCGGCAAAACCGCACCAAAAATCGAGAAAAAATGCATCACTGCAAACCCTTACGCCCCCCTCTCATAGTTGTACCAGTATCCTACTCCCAAGAGCAAAGCACCAATTAAAGTTCTTAAAAACTAATTTTAATGAACAGTTATTGACAGTGGTACATTTATGTTAATATTTCTTATAGATTGGGAGTGTATTTCAAACAAAACTTTGGATGCCCCTGTGTCACCCACGGAAAGCACATTTTACATCCGTCAGCCTCCTTTTGGCTTTCCTTTGAAGTCTTGTGGATGGTTCATTACCGCTCCTGAGAATCATATTGTTAAGGTACAATTTTCAAAATCCTTGTTGCTGCTAGAATACAGCAGTGTTTACGTTTATGATGTGGACGGCTCAGATCTCCACTTGGCGGACCGCCCATCTTACTCGACGGTTTTCTCAAAGTATCGACATCAGTACATTGTTTTTAAATATGACAATTTAGATGTCATCAAGAAGAAGATAATTGTTCGTTACACAGCCTTTAAACCAGGTATAAAACCAGTTTTATCTTTTTGTCATAGACTTAGTTATACTCTTTTTACAGGCTGGCAATATGTCTACTGAAGGTGTGCCACTAGGATAGGCTCTGCCAGGCTCTCACATAGTAAGGGACAATATAAAAACAATGCGAAGTAAAAATAACATATGTGCCTGTAGACAGAGACAGCACCCTACAGGGGCGGATCCAGGATTTTTTTTAGGAGGGGGTGCACTCGTCTCTTGCTCTACTTCAACACCAATAAACCACATAGTTTTTTTTTTTTGCAGAATACTAGTTGTATTAGAAAACCGCAGGAAATCTCAGGAGGCTGCACCCTCCCCCTAGATCCGCCCTTGCCCTAGGTGCAATAGGCCATCTGCACTAAGAGGTTATGTGATATCGTTTTTTTGAAAATGAAAGTTATATGATTTTGCCTTCTCAAAACCATTAGTGGGTCATATCTAAAATAAAATAATAATTATGTGGTTTTTTAAACCCGCACCATTTTCTTAAAATGAGTGGTAAGTTCGTAGCTGGTCACGTGACCAAAGTGTGATTTTTGAAGTTATGAATTATCTTTTTCTGAACTCAAATTTTGCACTTAAACTTTAACGAAAATGTTGAAAATATGATGTGGAAACGTTTACAGCACATCTGAGCGTAACTATCAAACGTTTAACAAGATATAAGCTAAAAGTAGTTTTGGCCGACAAGTTGGCGGCCAATACAAATCTTACTACTTTGTTGAAAAATAAAAGTGCCATGAAATATCTCCCTTAAATGCGCTTCCTCTCAAATTTCGGGTGTAAGATAATTTTTATGTGCTCTGTCAATTTTTGGCATAAGCGAGATTCCAACTCATAGTTTAAAGGAAGCGTTGGTCACGTAACCTCTTAGTGCAACAAGTGGCCTATCTTCAATGCTTGAGTTCGTATCGAAACGACTGTGTATCGAAATGACCGGTTAGAGGATTGTAGGAACAAGCCAAAGGCAAGACGAGGCACCTGCCTCATCTATATTTTAACCCACAGTTAAAAATTTTTGCTGGTAAAGTAGACACCAGTTGACTTACATTGATTTTTTGCTGAAGAATACCTCGAAAGAAGCACGTTTTAGAGCTTCTAGATTGAAAACTTTTCTGTGGGGCGTGCTCTCGTCCCTCGACCATACCAAAAGTCTGGCTACAGCCTTGAGCTAGCCTGTTCCAGGCTCTCAGATAGTGGGGAAGGGGCGAAAGTGACTGGCTTGCGAAAAGTTGGCGGGGCGTTATTTTCGCGTTCGCGCTATCTCAATTCAGCGGACCCGAGTATCTAGGAGCCTGGACCAGGCTAGCTTTAAGCAGACCGATTGGTTGGTATAAAAACAGACAACTTATATACTACCATGTAGAGCAATTTTATCTTCGCGTTTTGAAGAATCAGACTACAACTGGCGCAGACACACGAGTCAAGCCCAGTCGGTATACACGTGCACGCGGAAAAAGAGTCGATTGATCAATATGATGAAAGTATCATATTGTATAGCCCATCACAAAGCGTTTAAGCGCTAAATATTATTTGGGGTTATTTGGGGCGCTCATGCCAAGGAGGGTATTGGAG
This sequence comes from Porites rus, assembly GCA_964035705.1. NCBI lineage: Eukaryota > Metazoa > Cnidaria > Anthozoa > Scleractinia > Poritidae > Porites > Porites rus. Next base: position 13,895,358 of record OZ037999.1, read on the forward strand.
GGGACGGTTTCTTCCCAAAAACCTGCAACGAGTACCCCCAGGGGAAATCTACATGGGGGTAATAATTTTCTGCGGCGTGATTATTTCTTACTGACGTTTCTCCGTTGCAACGTTACAAGTGACAGTATTATTGATAGTACTTCTCGTCTTTAAACAGGGAGGGTGTGCTCAACTCAGAATTCCTACGATCAAAACAAAAACATCTTGCTCAGAAATCCGTCTGGTGTGATAAAGACTCCGGGCTTTCCGTTGGGGTACTCCAACAACTCAGTCCGCGATTGCTATTGGAAGTTAATAGCCCCGAAGGGAAAAGTGGTGCGCTTGACGTTCGAAACCTTTCAACTCCACCGTGGCGACGAGGTTGAAATTAATAATGGCAGGTATGACTGGTATCCATGGGTACTCAACAAAAGGAACACAGAACCTTCATTTACAGTATTCTCAACAGAACGCGAGCTTGGTATTCGTTTTGACATATACGGGAATTATCATCACGGTAGTGCTACGGGATTCGCTGCGAATTACTCCATGATACCTGGGGGTAAGAAAAGTTTTTAAACTTGGGTCATTAGACGTTTCTGGAAAACTGTCCACCTACCCCTCCCCTAAGCCGTCATGAAACTGTCCACCTATCCCTACCCTGAGTCGTCTTTAACACTTACTTCTCACTTAAGGCAAAATGTTGGCTTAGGGGAGGGGTAGGTGGGCAGTTTCCCAGAAACGTAAAATGATCCCCAAAGGGCTTGCTCTGCGAAAATGTTTGGGACATTTTGTTAAGTTTCAACCTCTATGTCTGCAAAAATCACCAACAAATTATTATGGTTCGTGCTTCCTGATAAAAATTTGTTTGATGTCGTCGTCTTAACTAACTGTACAGAAGCATTTTCGGTATGGGAAAAAGAAATTTAATAAAGACTTAAGCACTGATGTGACCTTAAACAGCAATGTACTCGTGACATACCCCTTTTATCATAACCAGTCTGTTCTTCTTAGTTTCCTCAGGAGCTTGCTAAACCAAAGAGAACCGTACTATGTACTGAGGTACACGGAGAGTGGAGGAGCTTTTAACACTGGGCTATCCACGAATCCCTGGGGATGGTGACATAACCCTGTTAAAATAACTACTCTGTTTTTCTTAGTTTCCTCAGGAGCTTGCATACCCAAAGAGAACAGTATCATGTACATACGTGGAGAGGGGATGAGCTTTTCTACACGCGACTATCCACAAAACCCTGGGGTTGGAACCTGCAGTTGGAATATCAGTGCCCCGCTTGGGTACTTCATAAAGCTCTCTTTTTGGAGATTCTTGGGGTTGTGCAACCAGAGCTATGCGGAAGTGTTTGATGTTTCGAGCTCCACTACTGTGTTTTTAGGAAAGTATTGTGATTATTATTTAAACAAAACTATGATTTACTCAAAAGGAAATAACGTAATCGTTAAGTTTTCGCAACTTTCAACTTCACCTGAACAAGGCGGGCTGATCGCAACGTACGAAGCTTTAAAGACGGTCCCAGCGCGGTACTCTTGTTCCAGAGAAAACACACGCATCAACCTTCGGGGCCTTCATGGTGAACTCGCAAGTTTAGACTATCCTCTTCTGTACCCTAACAATGTTGTATGCTCATGGGATATTGAAGTTCCGACAGGATATCTTATCCAGCTCACCTTTCATTCATTTGCTCTGGAATATTCTCCAAAATGTCGAGCGGACTATGTGGAGATTAAACAGGGTATGGACATTTCCTGGTCCACTGTGATCGGAAGGTACTGTGGAACGTCTCTGCCCCCAGTTCTTCTCTCAAACTACCCCAAAGTTTACATTGACTTTGTAGCCAATAGCTTGGCAAGATATCGGGGATTCCACGCCAGCTTTACTGCAGTGCCCGACCGTAAGTAAAGCTGGTTTTTAGTGCCTTAACGCTTTATAACAAAGCCATAAGAGTAATCAGCATACTGATACCTTAACAATTTCTCCCCACTACTTCTATGGGAAACGTATAGAGAAAACAATTGAGAATTTAAATTTTGATATTAAGGTTTAAAAGGTTAATGCTGCATTTTGAGGTTGCGCTTGAGTCTGGGGCTGTGTTTTGCACCTTTTCTTTTTTGTCCATGCAGCTGAATTGCCGATACTTTGTGGCGAAGTTCGTTTCTCAATCAACAATATCAACAAATTTATTTCACTGCGCTACCCAAACACAGCAAAAGCTGATTACAAACAAATAGAAACAGTTATGGTGTTCACAACAGCTACAAAATTTCAGAGAATAATTAATTACGTAAAAATTTACACAATATAGCTAGTTCTACTATATATGTTGGTGTAATGCTTTTGTAGGCGCCTTTTCAAACGCATCGTTTGATACGTTTATAGATATAATAAGCCTTCTAGCTCATAAATGATGGATGTCCCCGGTCAAAGTACGGTAGCGTATATGAGATTGTCATTTGCACTGTTAAATAATTTGTGCTGTTGATCTACGTTGACTAAAAGACGTGTTTTAGAAATGAAAGTGAGGACTTGTCGGCGCCAGGCAAATTAGTTTTCGTTCTTGTGTGCTGTTAAGCATGTTTAAACGGAAGAAAAATCGTTATTTAGAAAAAAAATGGAGAATTTTTATCATGATATTTACTAACTGTTAAATGTTTGAGAGCAAGCAAGGTTTGTAATGGGCAAAGCGAGCGGAATGGCGAATGCCACACTTAATTGACCCTCGCCAAAGAAGTTATCATCCTTGTCCATGTATTTGGAGTAATGTATAATTTTTCTTTCTTTTGATTGCCTTTTTCAACTGCTTGCTGTAATTTACAGCGTCTGTAGGGCCCTGCAATAGCAAAGGAACCATTACCATGTCTGGTAAAAGAGGACGACTATTCTCACCTCGTTATCCCAAACCAACCCCTCCCAGAAGTATCAACTGTACGTGGATGATAACAGTCCCCAAAGGAAATTTTGTGAAGTTGCGATTAACCTCTATCAAGTTAGACGTAGATTGCAGCCCTCATTCCACCTTCGAAATTCGTGACGGTCAAAATTCCTCCAGCCGCTTGTTGAGGTCAATCTGTGAGCAGCCGTTTTACGGGTCCTCCTACTTCTCTAGTGGTCGCCATCTTTGGGTTTGGTTTCAGAGTCCGAAGCAGGATTGGACTTACTACTTCACGTTCAGCGCAGAGTTTGAGGCGGTCACACAATGTAAGTACAGTAGACCTTATTCACGATTTCCGCCATCTTTTCACACAGTTGGGGACTGATGGGATAAAAATGATGTCACTTAGTTTCTCAGGAGGCTAACAAGTGATAAACTAGAAATCACGGTCAAGTTTGTTTATTCTAGTCGGCAGAAAATAGACAACTTTTCATCTGAAAAACGAGAATGCAAATTATGGATGGGACTGAATATTGTTACTTTTTTGGATGGAGTAGCGGCCGTAATTGCAATTGGGACAAAAGTTCATCAGTGTAATAGCTGTGGCGATTGCATTAGACTAAACTAAACAAACTGAACTAGATGTCCTCAAAGCAAGCAATAATGACGTGTAAAAATTGTCAAAACTCGAACTGTACATTTTGCATGACTAAAATCGTCAAGTGGTTTGAGAGAATAAACTAACTCGATCGCGATTACTTCTATAGACCTCTTTCATAATGACCGTCTATTAATATATTCTTTTATGTATTTATGATAATTAGCCTTTCTCACCTCGTTAGCATGTGAAAAAAGACAAAAGAATTCGTACTTTCAAACGAGGTCAGAAAGGCTAATTATCATACATATAAAAGAATATATCAATAAACCGCCATTATGAAAGAGGTCTATTTGAAAAAAATTTTATCACTTGTTTGCCCCCTGATAATATCATTTGACATTGCTTGTATCCCATCAATCTTAAAGCGCGTTCAAAGATGGTGTTATCGTAAATAAGGTTACTTGACTTTACTAGTGTTATTCCCTGCAAGTAGAGGTCTAACACGGTAAGAGAAAGACGATGGGAAAGGGACAAACCCTTGCCAAACCCAGCCCCCGGCGCGTTCTTTCAGGTAGCTGCCAACCACATTTGTGGTCGAAACTTACTGGTTTTAAAACGGGTTTCGTTTGATATGGAATGCGTGCGCCTTGTTGGGACTGCACGCTAAAAATTTCTGAGTTCACAGTTGTTAACGCCAGTGCACGCGCGATATAAAATACATGGGAGGCCGGCAGAGGTCTCTCTCTTTCCCTTCCTTCTTCTCTTGCCATGAGACACCTCTGCTAGCAGGGAACTAGTATTACCACTCTCTCTCCCGCTGAAAACCATTAAAAACCCTTTAAGATCCGCTTTACCCTCACAATGATCATAACTTAATTAACTGTCTAAGGCGCAGGTTCTAATCATTTTTTAACTTTGGACCATTCTATTTCTAGTGCCAGCGTCTTATTCCTGCACCGCAAATAACCGCCATGTGGAACTGAATTCTGAATCCGGAACCCTGGCCAGCTATAACTACCCTCTGCCATACGACGACTATGGCAGTTGCTCTTGGATCATTCGCGTGAGTGGGAATAAGCAGATTGAACTGTCATTTGATGCCTTCAATCTATCAGAAGCCAGCCCAGACTGTCTGGATTTCCTGCAGATATCAAATGACCCTGATGAAGTTGATCTTTCGCCAAAACTTTGCGGGTCGAAGATTCCGTCGTCTTTCAAATCAAAAGGCTCAACTCTGTCAGTATGGTTCACTTCTAGTGGCCAGACGAAATATCCCGGATTTAAAGCGAGCTATAAAACTAAATGTAAGTACTGTATATATGAAGTATTCCCCGATTGTATTCATGCCCCACGCGCTTCGTATGAGCGCCGTGTTATGGTAGTACTCTCCTAGAACTCTGTAAGAGAGAATGAAGGCATTAAGACACAGTAAGTGGAAAGTGTTGATCAACAACATGTCAAGAACGTAAATCTTTGGAGTAGCCTGGGACCAGGCTCCGCAGTGGGAGTAAAAGCGAAACAAAAATCGGCGAGGCAACAGAGCCAAGCGGTAGTCTGGGGGAGGTGGAAGGGTGGCGCCGCCAATTCACCCTCCCCAGTCCCCCACTCGGCTCACTTCGCTCGCCGATTTTTGCTGTTTCACCCCGTTTTTGTGCCTTTTCTCCTCACTACGGAACCTGGTCCCAGGCTGTTGGAGTGACAGTTTGATATAACGGCTGTCAAACTTCAAATCTTTGTCACGTTCACGTGTAGGTAGACCGAGTGGTCACGGAATCGCAGACAAAAATAATCTTCGCAGCAGGCGCGCGAACTTTTAATAGGTTTCAAAGAATTATCTTAGGGCACAGAGACTCGCCCTCTTCCCTCTTTCCCCCTTGTTAAGATTTATAGAAATAAGGAGTTATAAGAGAAAAGCTCATATTTCGTAATATACAACATGGCATCGACGCCCTTTTTGGAATGCCTTAGTAAGTTGTATTCAAAATAAGTTTACGTCATTTTGTTGGCTTTTTAGGGGCTCCGTTAGCCATTTTGAAGATCGTGGGGATTTGTCTCGGAACAGCTATTGCCTGTGTATTGATTGGAATTGTAGGATATAAGTGCATCAAGTTACGACGTAAGGAGTCTCGACGTGATGCTGACTGCGTTCCTCTGCAGGAGGAGGCAATCGAGGCTTAAGTGAGCTCTATTTGGGATCATGAAATTCATGAATACATACACTACATGTAGTGAAAACTGCTAAAGCGTACGTGTTAAGTAAAGCGAATACCACGTCATGCTGATTTTGAAATCAGGAGCCCGTTTCTCGAAAGTCGAGATGATCACCGGACTTTTGCAGATAACATGATAAAACTGACAGTTAACAAAACAAAATGCAGTGGTTTTTTGGCTTGCACCTGCGTTTTTATTCTTTAGATTTGGATTTGAATTTTTGTTTTCGGGCCCGAAAAGTTACCGGGATTAGCCTGCGTAGCAGGCGCTTGGAAGTAGTGGGTGAAAGAGAGAACGGGCGCGCGCGAGGGAGACACGCGAAGGGTGAGGGAGCCCTCAGTCTCCCCTCGCGTGTCTCCTTCTCACGCGCCCGTTTTTTCATTGTGCCCGATAGCCTGCCCGATATCTAGATAAAAGATATTATTCTTGCTTCGAATTAGTAGGCACGAACAAAAATGGGTCAATCGTATTGCCATCCAATTTGACTATCCATGTGCTGCAACATCAGTTTCATCAGGGAATCCCTGATGATGTCGCGGATGAGCGAAAGCTCGGATACAGTAGCTTGAGGCCCCACTCGACCCATTTGCTTGTTATTCAAGATTCTATTTTCAAGGGCAACTTCGAACAAGTAGGGGCGTAGCCAGCCCACAGACCTGTAGGCCCGGGCCTACAAATGTTTGGTTTGATCACTCTACCGCTTGTAATAAATTATGCGTTGTTGGGGTGAGCTAAAAAGCTTAAGAGCTCAAAGTGTTGGTGAAGTCAGACAGTACTAGTCACGCGTGCAATTTTCAGGATATGTGGAAATGAAAGTCAGCTAAGCCTACTAGTACAACTAGGTCATAAAGCTGGCTATGCCCTTGAACTGTAAGTATATTTGTTTGGCGTACTAAATGAAATGCCTGATTTGTCTTAAACGTAATAACCTAACATAAGTAAGGCTCCGTTATACGGAGAAAAGTTGCCCCGGGAAAGAGGACCACCTTCCCAGTCGAGTCACATTGGAAAAAAATAACCCTTGACCCCTTTTCTGGCCCGAGCCAACAGCTCACGCGCGTGCTCTGATTTTCTCGCCTTGGCTGGGCCAAAGTGTCTTGACCGGGCTAGGCGGGTCACTCTTCTCGCCGAGCCAACTTTTTGTTTCTCATCTAAAAGGTTCGCCAAGTGTTTTAAGGCAATGTAGGCAAAGTTGGCTCGCCCAGGGTAGCTTGGGTGATCGTCGAGTGACCCATCTACCCAGGACAAGTTAATCAGCGTGCAAAGAAAGTCGTGTCCGATAGCCCGGGGCTAGTGGATTTTGCTATCGGGCCAGTCAATTCTCTTATTAACTTGCCCGACAGTGAAGTTTATTAAGGAATTCAAATTACAGAGGAACTGTGAAATCAATCTGCTCATCAAAACGTTTTTGGGGCTTGTTGAAATGATGTTTGGGCTGGTAAATGTTAGTTTCAGCTTGCCCGAATGGCAGGCTGTAAAAATGACTCTCTTTTGCACCCTACGTTTTCTCCATATATTACTTGGGACGCCTGTGGAGGTGCCAAAAAAATGGCCTGGAAATTCCATTGTACGTATAAACTTATAAAGAAAAAGAGGTGAGATGAATAGTATTTCGCAGAGTGTTATTTTCGCGATTTTAGCAAGTAAAATGGAAAGAGGGTATTAAATTTCACGATTTAAGCGTTGTCAGCTTCATTTTCTTTTTTTTAAAAAGTCTGAACCTTCAAAAAAAAGAAATTGGTAAACTGGAACTAGCAATGTGTGTGGTGCGAAATTAGAGGTAGCCAATATTACCAGCTGCTAATTTTGAACCAGCTTGGGACGCCTGGGGAGGTGCCAGAAAGATGGCATGGAAGTTCCACTGAAGGTATAAACTGATAAAGAAAAAGAAGTGAGATAAATAGCCGATGCTAAAAAGAGGGAAACGCCGTAGAAGAGGATGGGAGTGTTGACTCCCCGTATTGGCCATTATAGGTACCAGGTAGTAGCCACCTCCCCGCACCCGGTTTGTTGTTTTTTAGCATCCCGTTTTCTTTTACGTGTCTATAAGTGGATCATACAATCAATTTAAAATCACATGCAGGAACACTGCAAACGTCAGATTCAAGTTAATGATTCCTTAGTTTAGGAAATATGAGGCTAAAAACTACTTAGCAGCCCGGAGGGGGGGAGGGGGGTACTCCGGCTATAATGGCTTATACGGGAACGAGGCTTCGCCCGTAAGGGGTAACTTATTCAGGCTTCAGCTATAAGAAAGGATAGTGTTTTCATTACTTGAAGTTAGTACTCGAAGGGTCATTTCGGTCTGTAAACGGACCAAAAAGGACGACTGAAAGACTCATATTATCTATAAGAATAAGACAAGAAAATTCCCTGGTTTAGTAATTTATTCATAATAAAAAGACGATGCATTAACAGCATTTACGAAATGCAGTGTGTTCTAAACCGTTTGCCAGTAGAAGGAATACGAAAGGGGTACATTTTCTGTCAAAATTTGTATTTTCTAGCGGTAAGGGGTTGGACCGCGGGGCGGAGCCTCCCCGTGTTACCCCCGAACGTAGCAGGCTATGGGATTCAGTATTGAGCGTCGCGTATTACTTTCAGGCATCGGCTGCACAGGCTTCGATCTAAAAACTGTCCAGTGTAATCTTCATGGATGAAATTAAAACTGGCATGAAACTTACTTATTTTTGTGTGGATATATTTTATTGTTAGTGAAAATTTTAAATAGAAGTACATTAGAACCCCGGTAACTCGAACTCTGAAGGGAAATGAAAAACTTTTCGAGTGAGCGGGCGGGGTAAATTGCACTGAAATTTTGATCAAGGGAGAGGAAATTAAGTTCGAGTAAGCGGGGCCGAGGAATTCGAGTTATCCGAGTTCGTGTTTGATATCTAGGTTATACTGTCCTATTATGCCTCTTGACTGACTTTTTGTTATATCATTACTTTCACTTTTCTTCTGGGGAGGGGGGGGGGGGGGGTAGAATCAGTAGGGGAGGGAGTCTGCGCACCTGCCCATGCGCGGGGAAAAAGTACTGGGAATGATTTCAGCCTCCCTCAATGCTCGTCTTTTTGTGCATCGTTCTGCGTGTGGTAGATTTCCTGGGATGTTTTTGTTTTTTGGTAAGTAGCAAAGCTGAAATGTTTTACGGTGATCGCAAATACGCTTTTGGTCGATTAAGTGTATTAATAAGTAAACGAGTTTCTTATGTCGGAGATCGTGCAGGCAGACTGAGAAGTGAGCTTATAAGTAAGTTTATTAAATAAACTTACTGCAGTGGCTATCAGCCAGGCTTTGGGGGATTTAGAATAGAAATGCTTTTAAAACGAGACGTGCCTGGAATTGCGCTTCAATTTTAAGTCTCAAAACAAAGGCTTACATGCCTTCCATGTTAAAATTGCCCATGTAGCGTCTATGACCTTCATGTATCACTGTGAAACTCACAAAACCGTGAACACCAGAAACATTTATGGAATGTTTATGGTGTTGCGAGAAATCAGCCAATAACGCGCGAGATAACTAGACCGCAAACAGCAACGGTAATAAGTTTGTGGTTTTGAGTAAGCACTTTTAACAAGCATTTACTGTTAGGTTTGCCACTAAAAATATGTAAAACAAATTATAATATTGTTGCAATAGTTGAATCCCCCATGGTATAGTGGTACAGGCAATGGATTTCGGAGCACTTCGCGGTTCGAAGCTCGCTTATGCCACTTAATTTAGTCTCCTTTTTTATTTATTTGGAATTGAATGCTATTATTCTGCGTAAATTTTGGTGACCGCAACCCACCCTACCCTGCTTAGGGCTCCAATCAGGGCTCCAATATTCCTTCAGTAAGAAGACCAGTGCAGTAGTTTCACCTTCTTCAATGCGGGGGGTCTTCGCTGAGTCTTTGCTTCACAAACAGTCATGGAGGATCGAGGATTGCGACTGTAAACTTTTACTGCTTTTGCTTTGATAATTCTGCAACCTTTGCACATCCCCAACTATAATATACAGAAGTTTTAGGTTCAGAAATGTCTTTTGCTAAACTGAGCATTGTATTGTAGCCTTTGTACTCTGATTTTGAAAAAGATATCTTGACATTGTTAGTTTACAAGATTCAAGCAAGGATGTGTTAGGATTTTAGTGATAATCGAAATTTGCAAATGCCTCGCAGTAGCAGGAGGGGGGGGTACATTTCACGTCAGCTTCTATGACCTTCATGTATTAAAAGCTTATGTACCCGAGCAAATTTGGCAAGTATTTCCCTTGCTAAATCTTTTTCCTGTGCAGGGTATCCAACTGTCAAATAAAACACATGGGATGGGCGATCTTACTAGCTTTAAACTTGCGATATCCTAGGATATAACTTTTTATTATGTTTTTATCTTATTTCTTTAATGACTCATTTCTTGTTGTTATATTGTATTTCAAATTATTACTATTTTTTACTAGAATTATTAGTCTTGCTTACCATACAAACTAGATAATCACGTTTATGAGAATCGGTAGGAACAGATGAAATTGTCAATTCTTGTGCTATTATTGTTAGTTAATCGCTAGTCTTAATTTTTATAACTTGTAATTATCACACGGCATTTCTGAAAACCAGCTTGCTGAGCCATTTACTGTGTTTAAATGGAGTTGATTGATTGATTGATTGCAAGGTCTAACGTTGTAGTATTATTATTTTTTAAAACAAATTCATTGAGAGTCTATATAAGCCCTTGACCTTTGAGACCTCTATGCAGGGACCACCAGAGAATGGTGTTGAGTTTCGCTAATCCCGGGGGGGTGAAGAAGGGTGGCTAATGGTTAATGGGTGGGTTTCTTTACTAAAATCCCAATCCAGATTTTTAATCTGAAAATGGGTATTTCGTTCCTTTACTAAAATCCAAAAAGTTGAAACAGATTATTGATCCAAAAGATCCACAATGGAGGTGGATTCCGAAAAGAGTGAATACTGCCAGTGGTAACTCAAAACAATTTTAATACAATACATCAGTTGTTTGATCACACTGCTCATCTTTACTGCCATTTATGAACTCGATTCATGGATTGTAGGATCAATTTTTTTCCGTTTTATCGCGGTGGTAAAATCGTAATACAGAACTGAAGGACCTGCATTTTTTTGTTCTCAAGGACAAATGCTACACAACTTCGCCAGCGCATCTTGCAAGACGTTACTTTATTTCCAGTACATATCTTGTTGCAAGACTCATCTTCATTTGGCCAGTCTAAAGCTGAGTATCTTTGAGCTAATAGCCCAGAATACAATGAAAGATCAGCAAACTTTCAACATTGTCAGCAGCTGTGTTATTCTTTCCCAGGATACCCTCAATATTATATATTGTGGGTCGTTTCTATGGAAATGAATGAAAAAATCCTTTCCTGAACTTGGATCATTGCTTCTTTTCTTAACGAAAAATCCTTATGATCCAGATTTTTCATCTGATCTTGGATTTTAGTAAAGAAATGCACCCTTACAGTGTTTTGCTTAGTACAGCATCAATTGATAACAAAGGACTCAGGATTAAAATAATTATATTGGAATATTTCTAATGACCTTCAAATGATCATTCTTTTCTCCAGATTATGCAATTCTTGTTTTTCTTTTGGGATGACATATTTGAATAGCTTTAGCCATCGCCTCAAGTCACATACTCCTGAAAGGGATGTCTGGACCAGGGACTGGGCTTGAAAATAATTTTTTGGATTACTAACCCCAAAACATTGTTTGTTTAAACTCATTGAACTGTAACCAGGTGAATGCCGCGAAGAATGAAAAAAGATCAAAGTCATTTGTTGAATAACTTTTTTTAGTGTGCTAGTTTGCTTAATGGAGCATTGGAGTAGAGTGTAAAACAAGTGTCTTTCTTTTTTTCTCTATTTTTAGGACTGTGTTTGCTGATCAAAGCATTGGCTGCCGAAGGTACAAATTTGTAACCTTAGTGTTTTAAAACGTGCTAAGATATTTTTAATTTGTCCCTTTTAAATAGCTTTGGAGGTGCTTAAAGATCACTGGAACATTCTTCAGACATTTTCAGCAACATTTGGAAATCTTCAGAAGCTGCTGGGCTGTTTTGTCATGAGAAGACAAAAAATATAGCATTTCTCATTACAGTCGAAGCCCGCATAAGCAAACACCTCAGAAAAGTGGTCATAACTAGAACTGGTCGCTTACGAGAATGACCCCTCAGAGAATGTGCATTTTCATCAAAGTGTAGATTTATGTGAATGAGACTCTGAGTGGTGGCTTATGAGAGCTAAAAAACAAAGGAAAAGTCTAGTTGGGTAATCCCAAAAGCGTTCACTGTCGCTTAGGGGAGCAGTTGCTTATGAGAGCTTTTCATCACAATGTTTAAGTCACAGCTCAAACGGAGTTTCACAAAGGTGGTTGAAACTAGAGCTGGTTGCTTATGAGTGTGGTTGCAAGGGGAGCTTTCACTGTATAATTTGCAAATAAAATCAATCAATTTAATTAATTGCAATAGTTAGCAAGGTCATGGTTGGTCACCAAAAGGTTTGCCAAAGTTTTGCTATTGATTGAAAAACATTTGGTAAACCCAGATGATGATACCAATGCTGACTCCTCAGTACATGATCCAATCCCAGCAAGGTTCAAATTCACTCCAACCAAACAGGTACTAATTTGCTTCCAATTTAAGGGCCAGCTTTCAAACCCCTCCTTCCCCAGTTTCACAATTCTCTTCTGCCCCCACCCCACTCTAACATTTTATTGGCTGGTTTCCCCTCTCGCCTCCCAACTTGCAAGTTTCTGCCATTCACATTCTCTTTATTTAAATTTATTTAACAAGGGTTGCATTTGCTAGTTTGGGTTGATAATTTCATGGCCCTTCAGTGTGCAAAGAAAGTAGTCTGGTTGCCTGGGGCCAGTGGACTTTGTGCCTACATATTGGGCTAGTGAATTCTGTTCTTAACCTGTCTGATGGGCAAGTGAAGTTCTTTGGGGACTTCAAATTACAAAAAAAAAATGGTAATCATTCCTGTTCATCAAAAAAATTTTAGGGCTATAGTTAAATGACTTTTGAGCTATAATTGTACATGATGCTAGCCACAGGCGAGTTGTAAAACTGACTTTCCTTGCACCCTGCTCTTTACACATGAGTGTTAGATAAAATTAATAGCATCACAATAATATTGTGTTGTTTATTTTCAGATTGTTCTCAGAATATAACCTTGGTAGCTCCAACATTACCTGCACGAGGCAACTTTACTATTCTAACAAATAGGACTTGTGGATGGTACATCACAGCTCCTGAGAATAATATTGTGTTTCTGGACCTTGTGTCGGCAATCTCTTCACCACCCTCTTTAGGGGACAGTATTGAGTTTTATCATGTCAATGGTTCAAGTCTGACTCGTATTCCATTTCATATTCCCAATCGTGGCCTTGAGCGTTACCGGTATGGGCTCCTCTATTCTAAGTTTCAATCTATGTATGTTGCGTTCAAGAGTGGTGGCAACACAGATGATGAGTTATTTATTGAGTACTCATGTCTTCAGCCAGGTAAGATTACTGGTTGTAATAATTAATCAAAAAATATTAATATCATTGTTAAAACATAATAAATTTTTCGTTTCCACATCAGAGAGAAAATTCTGATCTTTCTTTTCTGCAAGAGCCTTAGTGGATTGAGTAGCTAGTGACCTAATCACTTCTGATCACTAGCTTTTGTTTCCGTTTGAGTTGTTGCATGAAAACATGGGGGTAGGGGGAGTGGAAGAGGAGTCAGAGAAGGTTATTTTTTACTCTTTTGCTCTCGTTCCAGCTTAAGTGCACTAACTCGAGCAGAAACACCTGCTACACTGCAGCGTGTAAAGAAAGTTGTGTCCAATAGCCTGGGACTAGTGGATTTTGCTATCAGGCTTGTGATTTTTGTTCTTAACTTGATTGCCCAACGGGCAAGTGCTGTTTTGGAGGAAAATTCAAATTACAGAAGGATCGTAATAAATCCTGCTAATCAAAAAGGGGTTTTGGGTCTAGTTGAAATGACTTGTGGGCTAGCTAGTACATGCTAGCTAGAGCTTTCCTGAATGGCAGGTTATAAAACTGCCTTTTTGGCACCCTGCACAGGCTACCAGATCACTAAAACGTTGATGAGATCATATTATCCATAAAAGTAAAGGAAAATAGCAAGAAGAAGGGTGCTTACCATATACACAAACCACCCAGGTGGAGATTCTGTGCATTATAATCATAAAACTATAGAATTTGACTTGGTGGGAAGACGAACTGCTTCAAACTATATCCAAATCAGTTGAGCAGACTACAAGGAGTAGAAAGTTACTTCATTGCAAACCACAGCCCATATTTTTGGAAGCTTCCCAGGAACGGAATGGCACGAACCATTTGACTTTCCAACTGGAATCTCCAGTTTTTCCAAGTAAATGGTAAGCACCCTAGGGCTCTTTCATGTAGCAAGCATTATGACAAAGTGGTTCAAACACGACATTGGGGTCTGGTTTCAAGCATTTCAATTGCTTTTCTCCCTTTATGACATGAAAAAAAGTCCTGGTCCCAGTTGTCTGAAGGCCGATTAGCTCTAACCCAGGGTTGAATTTTAATTCGGGCTTCTTTTTCTTTTGTTTAAAAACATTTTCTCAGATAATTTTCCCTATTCTTTTTATAGCATCCAATCACCAAATTGCAGACCAAAGGAATTAAACTGAATTTGCTTTTCAAGCTTTTATATCTGAAATCAAATTTCACACTAACCCTGGGTTATCTTAACTCGCTTTGAACAACTCAGTCCTGTCTGTTAGTCGGGCAGGACAAGTAGATATTCTTGTTGAGCAAGAGACGTTTAACCCTTTAAGCCCTAAGAGTGATCAGCGTCAAATTTCTCTTTGTAATATCACTGCTTTATTAAACAGAGTTGTCATGAGAATTAAGGACATGATCACACAAGATGAATCTAATTGATACCTCAACAAATTCTTCCCACTACTTCTATTGAAAATGTATAAGGATAACAAATGAGAATTTGAATTTTGATGTTAGGTTTTAAAGGGTTAAAGCTTTACACGTACTTACCCAATGGGCAAGGGTCCAGCAAGTCATCCACTAACAAATTCATTTACCCTTCAAGCTCCAATATCCACATATAATTTCTCCATACTGATCTTCATACATTTCTTTGAAGAATTAGTTGAGAGACTTTGATGACAGATCAAAGCATTTTCTCTATAATGATCATTTTATTAACTCTCATAACAATTTCTCTTGGCAACATATGGATATTGCTAGGAGAAAATTCATGTTGGTCACTATTAGGACTTAAATGGTTAATATAACCAAGACGAGTAAGAAGTGGTGCCTGGCAGGCAAAATGTGAGAGCCCCTTGCCCAAAGGACATATTCTCAAGTTTTTCCTAAATCCTGCCCTTACTCTATTGACCTTCTCTTTGGTCAGGTGTTACCAATTTATTGGTAACAAATTGAATAAAACACTGCTTTGCAGCGCGCCGTTATACTCAGCTTAGTGGGCAAGAGATCTGGGTTCGATTACATTCAGTGACAACACGGAAGTAACTTACAAATGTTATGCAATAAATTGTCTGCCAAAAAGTAGATGTGTCGGGACCGCTTCTCTTAATCGACCACCTCGCCAGCCCCCCCTTTGCAGCCGTTTTTAGTGATCTTACGCAACAGGACAGGAGAGGAAAAAAGACGGCAAATCTTGTGTGACAAGCGTGACAGTAATTTGTTTGAAACAACTTTTCGTCAAACTTCCCTTTCCTTTGTACAGATTTTTTTGTTAAGAAAACATTGGTGTTAAGGTGGTGGTGAACGACAACTCGCGTGACGCGCGTGTTTTGAATTAGACAAACAAACATGGCAGCGTAAAAAGCAATGGAACACAGAAGACGATTTCTCGAAATCTACTTATTAAGATTTTGTGATATTTGGCAGAATTTTTACTTTTATCGTATTTTAAATAATGAGAACTTTAAAATGGAAGTTGAACAGACGAATTTTGTGACACATTTAATAATTACAGTACAATTATATTATTGATTATGTAAAAACACGTCAAATAAGTTTCAAATGGTAATGATTAATTATAGTAAGCTGGTGTGTGCAAGTTTATAGGAAAATCTAATGAGCGAATTTTATGTAAACTGAGCAAAATTGAAATTTTTAGGTTGTATTCAGTCGTTCATGTTGCCGTGGAAACTACGAAAACGTCACATATTACCTGTCAATCAAAATCTTTCATCAGTATATTTTTCACTTGCCAAGTTTCAGCTTGTCAGCTGCAACCTTTCTCTTGCCATGATTTGGCAATTGACATAAATTCACTAACCGCCAAAACTGTGTTCAGCCACCTTAAGTGAAGATCACGACAAAACACGCAACAACCTCGTTCCCAGGTTCTCTCTCTTATCTCTCGCTCCGTAGGGGCGGGTAGGAGAGAACCCTGGGAACGAGGTTGAGCACGCAACCAATAGCCCGGTCACGCTTATCACAAACAAGTGTTTTGCCCTCCTCTTCTTCCTGCCGTCCTGTGGCGTAAACTCACTTTTGTCTCGTCACCGCAATTCTCCAAGAGCCCTAAAGCGATCACTAAACTATTTTGGGTGGTCGCTTACGGGAGATTCTACTGTTTATCTTTTCGCAGTTCGCTCTTGTTCCTCTGGAAACTCTTATGAAGAAAACATGGGTATTTTACTCAAAGATTCCTCTGGTACCATCACTACCCCAGGATTTCCACAGGGCTATAACTATAGCCTGATCGGTGAATGTTCATGGAAGATTCTTGCACCTGCGGGAAATGTGGTACGAGTTGATTTTATCTCCTTTAGCTTGGCCGACAGTGATTATGTTACAATTGCGGATGCTCTACCTGGGTGGAATTTAGTTCAGTCGATCAGACGTTCAGGTCAAAAAGCTTCGTTTACAGTTTTCTCCATGGGTAACGAACTGAGCATCAATGTCTTTAGTCTTTATGGTACAAGTGGCCCAGGATTTGTCGCAAATTTTGCATCAGTTCCTACAGGTAAGAACCCTACTCAATCAAAGCACCATTGTCAAGGGTACAGTATTAGTGAAAACTATGTAGAAACTGACATATTTGCACGTTTGTCAGTGGATAGCTACATGTATTATTTGTATGATCAAACAAATGGTTTCAGGTCGTTTCGCCCCAAGTTTGATTCGCCCGATAGCAGTTTGCACAGAGAAAGTCGATTCACCCGATGTGTATTTGTCGTTCGTTAAGGCTGAAAAAAGGAATATGCGTGGAAAGACAGTGACTGCACATGTGGAGTCCACGGTTAACTAACATAACATATCGGAGAACCATCATGATGTAGAGTGTTGTATGTCGTCGTGCGAATCGACTTAAGTCCTGGCAAACGCCATCGGGCAAATCGACTTTCGGGCGCTTAAAGACCGCAATTCAAGCAAATAACGCAAAAATTATGTTCATTAAAAAGTAAAGCATGAGCTGTTTATAATCGTGAAAGAGCTGTTTATAATCGCATATCTCAATTCTTAGTCGATAATGACATATTATTGAAACATCAATTCTGTTTTCGTCCTGGCAACTCTACTTCCCCCGCTTTGATTAATGTTGTGAACAAAGTTGCTAACGCCGTTGACTGCCAAAAATATTCAGCCGGAATATTTCTTGACTTATCTAAAGCCTTTGATACCCTGGATCATGAAATACTACTATCAAAGTTGGAAGCATGTGGCATCACTGGGACAGCCCATCAATGCCGGGATAACTAACTATTTTCGTTGTAGAATGCAATATGTCTAAATTGACGATTCTAAATCCGATGCTTTAAGAGAAATTTGTGGCGTACCGCAAGGCTCTATACTAGGCCCCCTCTATTTATTATTTATATCAATGATCTCCCAGCCTGCTCTAGCTCTAATGAACTCGAATTTATATTATTTGCTGATGACACCAGTATATTTTTGGAAAATAGTGACCTGGATATACTTACCTCCCATCTTAACGACCAACTCCACAATGTTTCAACTTGGCTAAAAGCCAATAAGTTATCAATCAAAGTTAAGAAAACAAAACTAATGATTTTCAGACCAAGGCAAAAAACGTTACCTATCACAAGACAGGTGTTAATTATTATAGAAATAATGTACTTGAACAAGTACATAATATTAAGTTCCTCGGAGTTTATATTGATCAGCACCTTACGCGGAAAACTCATGTTAATTTTATTGCGGCTAAGATTTCTAAATCTGTCGGTTACTTTATAAAGATAAACACTATTTGCACTCAAAATCTTTTCTTACACTATACTATGCGCTTATTTATCCATATCTTACCTACTGCAATTTAATTTGGGCCTCTTCTTATGTCACCAACCTGCAACGAATTTACCTACTACAGAAAAGAGCAGTCCGGGCGATCTCTAAGGCTGACTACAAGGCTTCAAGTAAACCTCGTTTTGCGAATTTGAAAATTCTTGATGTTTTTAGTATCTACTCGCTCCAAGTAAGTTCTTTCATGTACCTATATCATCATGACGCTTTACCTAGTATTGCTTTTACCCAAATCTTTCAAACTGGAAATCAGATTCATCAATATTCAACAAGATACTCTGACTTTTACCGACCTCATACCTGTAGAACAAATATTAAAAAAAAATCTGATCCTGTTTCAAGGTCCTAGAATATGGAATTCATTACCGAACAACATCAAAAACGCCCCGACTTTTAATATATTCAAGCGTGTGATTAAACCATATTTAAGGGTCAGACAAGATACGACCTAAATATCTTAACACCTTATTTTTCTCTTAACACACTTATATACTTAACATACACGTCTTTTCTCTTAATTTTTAAACGCCGCCTAGTATTTAAATTGCCCGTGGGGGGAAATCTCTATTCCTCATAAGCTCGGCTTCTCGGAGATTTCCCCGCCACAGTCACCCGTTCAAGTTGTATGCTCATTTTAAATTTAATATTAATTAACCTATTTATTATCGTTTTATTCTACTTGTAATTTATTCTGTGTGGCAAAATAGTAGAATAAAAATAAATAAAGTGGTTATAAGCAATCTCTTTCCTAACGTTTCGAGCTTGGAAATTCACCAGTGGAATTACAAGTACATTAGAACCGAGTTTGTATATGCTACAGGTATTACAGGTATTATCTTCAAGGGTGTAAGCATTGATGAGCAGCAGTAAGTTTGATTACATACCGTATTTACTCGAATAATAGCCCGCGTGCTTATTTAAATTTTCTGCTAAAAGCGGGGGGGGGGGGAAGGGGGAGGGGGATGGGGGTGGGGGTGGGGAGGGAGGGACAGAGAGGACAATGGATACTCGTGAATTAATTTGTGTGTGTCTGGAAAGGGATGCTCTCTTTATGCAAGAGATCGTGAAGCTTTACCCGTTCAGTAATAAGGGGAGAATGGCATTGCTGGGATCACTTTAAGGGTGAGCCGGGATGCAAGGTTTTATTGAATTTTTCTCCAAGCTAAGGGTGCGTTTCTTTGAGAGATCTATCTCAAAATCCGGATTCTTCAATCCAGGAACGGATTGCTTTTCTTTTCTAAAATTAAGGTCTGAAGAATGAGTGTTCCAAGCGGATTCAAGTTTAAACCAGATTTTTGCGATTCGTGATCTGTGCGTGATTTTCGGCGCGGATCCCAAAGATGAACACCTAGTAAACTTTTGCAATGCAAAAATTAATGCTGGACTTCAGGGTTCTCATTAAGTGCTTGCAGCCGGCTAAAAAACCGGCTACTGGGAGGTTTGAGCCGTCTAATTTTTGGAAAAAAAAGGGTTTAGTTAGAGTGAAAGCCTGAAATTGCCACTGATGTCCAGAAATGCACGCAATGGCAAAACTGATGGCAAAAAATCACCAGAGGGCTGGCGATTCAAGTTACCAAGCCACCTGCTTTTTCATCATAGCTGTCTACTTTAATACTTAATGAGAACCCTGGGACTTTTAATTTCGTTCGAATGCGAAAAACAGATCCGGGGAAAATTGATGAAAAATTCAATCCTACATTGGATTCTTGAAATATGTACTCAATGAACATCATTGTGAGAATCACTGCTGCATTGTGGGGCAGGTGTAGACGATAATTGTTTTTGATACATCTAGCTCCCGCTTGGCGTGGCGGCATTTTACCGGCTATCTGAGCTAACTAGGCGAAAGTCTAGTTCTTCTTTCTGTTTCTCTTTGTCAGACAAAAGCTTAGAGTTGCTTGACACAGAGTGGGCGTGAGCTGGAACAACCAGAAATTGCTAACTGAAGTTAATGAAACTTGCTTTATAAATTGCAAAAACATGTTTGGATTTTTTTATGTACAGTTATATCAGGAACTTGCGACCCAAAACAAGACAGCATTGTTCAAGTGGATGGTGACGGACTGACTTTCTCGACCCCTGGCTTCCCCTCATTTCCAGGAAAGGGTACCTGCACTTGGAATATCACAGTACCAATCGGGCAGTTTATCAAGCTAACATTTTGGAAAAATTATGGAGAATGTAAAGAGAATTATGTAAACGTTTTCGATGCGACAAATTCTACTCGCATATCACTTGGAAAATTCTGCAACAAATACCTCGAGGAAGTTGTGTTCTCCAAGGGGAA
>OZ037999.1:13923131-13968131 GCA_964035705.1 Porites rus
GTGTACACGAATGGGACAAAATTCTAAATTGTAATTTGTTTACCCACGGCGCACTTAGGAGTTCATGAGAACTCGTTGAAACGTGTCCGCGAGTTCTAGATCGAATTGGAATTGGAATTTGTAAGTGTTGGTTTTTAAGGAGAGGGGAAAACCGGAGCACCAGGAGAAAAACCTCTCGGCGTAAGGGAGAGAACCAACAACAAACTCAACCCACATATGGCGTCGACGCCGGGATTTGAACCCGGGCCACATTGGTGGGAGGCGAGTGCTCTCACCACTACGCCACCTTTGCTCCCTTACATAGTACACAGGGAACACTCTCGGGACTGGGGCAAATGTCCCCTCATTTAAGGTGTCCCCCTAAGTAGAGGTTGGTTTGTGTTTGTTAATAATTAATCAGACAAAGAAAATATGCTGCATTCATTATTTAAAGCAGCAAGATAATAAGTGAAAATCACGATTAACTTCTCCATGCAATATGGTGTGTTGAGTTCCCACAAGTGCACTACACAAATTTGAGTGAGATAGCTCATGCTGTGAAAGCTGTCATCATAATTGTGATAAGTGTGCAAGTAAACTTATCTACCCACTTTGTGTTCAGTTACGTTTGGAGAGCAAAAGTGTCCCCTGAGTGGTAGAGTTCCCACTCGTGTAAAAAGTTAGAGGTCCCAGGAAATTGAAGGTCCTTTTTGCTTTAAAGGGTCCCAAGACCTACTTTGTGTGTGTGTGATTACAAGAGTTGGAGGGCCTAATTTGCGGTCTACAATTTCTTCCTTTGCCACAAACAGAGCCGTTCTTACTAAAGGCGTTAAAAGCCTTACCTGATTTTTCTTCCACATGAACTTTTCGTTAGATCTTTGTTGATTTGCACAGCTGTGGTATGTTCATTTCCCAATTGATGGCGATCTAAGACTGATCGCTGAAAATTAGTTGCACCATGTGCAAAGGATTGGGATGGTTTTCCCAAACATCCGTTTGCATCTACACATGTTTTGCATTTCATGTGGTCATCGGTGGAAATATGCATTAACCATGAAAATTCTTCACGCCATTTGGACTTAAAGACACCCTTTTAGGGTCAGGAAAACTGCTGAGGAATTACATCGGTTTCTTTTTCTCTGCCCGATAGAGGACGTTTGTGTTGGTTTCGTCCTCGCGAGCTGAAAAACGTTAAATAGTGTTCGGGGGACATATTCCCCAATTAGACAAAATGGCGAGTTGATGAAACACGTGGGGATTTCCAAGATTGTTGCGAAGATGTCCTTGTGTGTCTCTGAAACTCTTGCGCTCAAAGAAGCTTGCGTCCTTTTCGATTTTGGATTGTAAAATACGCACCCTACGCACTCGTGTGCGTTAATGGGAACCCTACTGAATGGAAGTTTAACCTGGGCTTTGGAACCCACAAAAGTATCCCTTTCCCCTAAATAGAGGTGTCCTTTCAATAGAGGTAACGGATACAAAGATGATGTAAACATTTTTCCGGGACCAAATTTTGTGTCCCTTGAATAGAGGTGTCCCAATGGAGAGGTTCCACTGTAGTCGGGACAAGCAGAACCGGAAAAGAGAGCGTAAGAGAAAAAAATCTTTCGGGAACAGGAAGAGAAAGGAACCCTCTCCCCAGTCCACGTCTGAGTTCCTCGCCTTTTTCTTTTACCTCGTGCTTGCTTTTTGTATCGTTCCTTCTGACTGGAACAGACTACAGGCTGTAGCAGGAGCCGATGTACAATTGGCTCTTGAGGGATGTCAAGCTGTTGTGGGAAGGGGTATCTACTGTTTGCAAAAGGCAAAGTAAAGTAACAAGATTTGACCCGATTCTCCAGAATTTCCTTACTAACCCGCCATAGATTTCGATAGCACCCTGTTATGTCACAGAATAATCTTAGCAGCGTCTCAACAAAATGTGCTAAAATTGTGTTTTTGGCGTAAGATAAGAGCTGGTAACAGATAATGTAAACTGTTGTGATAGCATCGCTCAATATAGCTTGATCTAACACCCGCTGAAATAGTGTGCACTTCAGATAGCGTAACGTGGCGTTGTTTATTTTCATCCGGCACTTTTTACTGAGGTACAGTTTTCTGTATTTCTGTTTAGTGTCCACAGGTGCCATTTTGAAAATCGTGGGATATTGTGTAGGTGGACTTGCTTTAACAATAGCTTTGATTGGAGGCTGTTTCAAGTGCTACCTTATGCATAAAGCAAGTAAAGCTGTTTTGGAAGAACTGCGAGACGACAGAGAAGAGGATTTCCCGCTACAAGAGCAAGCTACTAAACTCTAGGTTAGCTTACATTAACACGGGACTTCTCGCATCTGATTGTTAAGATGATAATAAAATAGAGAGCTTTAGACTTGAGGACGAGGGGGACTACGAGTATAAGATTTAACTTAAATTTTTTTCGCGTATTGTCGAAAAATATTCAACCCCGGGGAGCTTCACTGTACTACCTTTCACCAGAAAAGTTAGTGCGGTTATTTTTATTGAAGAAGTTTTAGCCCCTTTCCGGTTCCAAGATGATTAAACTTTTACAATTTGATAACTTGTTCCCCGCCACAACGACACTCTAACTAAAAGTCGTAGTAGAATGACGACGGGTATCACCTTTTCCGGCCAAAATTACGTCGGCTCACGCAGCTGCACTAACTACTTAGTACTGACTGAGAAAATATCGTCCTCCTCCTCGTCTTCGTCTCAGAATCTAAAGCACTCTATTTATAAAAGTCCTTCGAGCCTTTCTGTACCAGTCATTATGAAATACGCGGTCAGTTGTTGCGAGATGTCAAACTGGGATTTTTTGCGAGAGGGTAGAGGAATCTGGGTCATTCGGAGATGGCTATTTCCCTTTCGTAAACGGATGCCTGTTTCCATTTCGTTTAACGGTGAAAGCCACCATTGGTGACCAAACATATAGTCCTGATGTAATATATTCCCTTGATTAAGTTACAATAAGGCAAATAATACATTTTTTAATATTCTTAGAAAGATCGACTTTGAAGCCCATGTTAAACTTGCGTTAACAGTTATGGAAAGGGCTTTTTCTTTCCGGACTCAAAATTTTCCATGTTTACACGTATCCGGATTCTTTCTCGGTACCCAGGACTCCTCTGGGAATATTGGCAACAGAACATGCTTCGTAAAGCGCGCAAAATTTACATCTTGCTCTGCCTTGAGAGAACCTGGGAACGAGGTTCCCGTCTTGAAAACAGTATATACAGTAATAGTAATAATGATAATGAATATGATGATGATGATAGTAATAATAACTAAACCAATCTTTATTTAAGTATCAGAGCAATAAGTAATATTTACAATTTTAAACTATATCGTATTGTTTACAAATTAAAAACTAAATATATGTCCACGATAGAAAACTATTTACAATTGTGAGTAATTTAAAAGTGGGAAAAGGAAAATTAAGCATTACTTAGAAAAAAACTATCAAAAATCTAGGCCTAAAATTACGAGTGCAGATGTAGACCAGCTACAGCGAAAAGTGAAGTCTTCTGAGACCTCACGTGATTTGAATGGATATCTAGAACCTCTGACGCATCTGTGTACAGTTCTTAATATAGCAAATGAGAGCTGTATTCGAATCCAGGAAATAACGCTGGCTTAGGGTTCATTGTTCTTAGTCGAAAGCTTATTTGCGAGAGTTCTTAAAAAGTTCTGACAGTCGAGTCCCATGCCCCCGTTTGTACCAAACACCAGTGGTGTAAAAGTTCCCATCTCTACATCCATCACTCTCTGGTTGTATTTCCTCTTCTTCTCGTTTTCTTGCTCTTTGAAGATCGTAGGAAGAAGTTACAATTAGTGCAAAACTTCGCCGCCCGCATATTAACAGATACTAAAAAGTTTGATCACATCTCGCCTGTTCTTCGGTAATTAGGGTAGCCCTCCATCAAAGAACAGCTATTAGTCCGTGATACTACCCAAGTATACAAAATTGTTTATGGCCTCGCTCCGTTGTACTTGAGTAGTAAACTCAGTAAGCGATCAGATACACATCATCACTACAACACGAGGAAAAGGGACAAGCTAAATCTCCCTCTATGCAGAACAGTTACCCCGCAACGGCCATTTTACTCTCGCGCTGTAAGTGCCTGGAACTCTCTGACCGCAGACACTAGAAATAGCCCGTCACTATGTACCTTTAAGAGGAGCGTCAAACGCGAATTGCGGGTGCAGACCGCATGCGTTAAATAGTTAATATTTGATTTAGTGTAGATCTCCAAAGAGATAACGTAATTGTAAGCGCATAGTTTAGGCTTTTAGTTTTGTACCAAGATTGTAATCAATTTAAGCTTTTTCTTCTTATCCCCTTCTTTTTAGCATTTGTAATTTAACTTCAGAATAGCCCTTTGGTAGACTGCAAAACAGTCGGTTTTTTCTCAAAATCAGTAAAGAAATCGGTAAAGCGTGGCGCAAGAGTCGTACGCGCGCAAGCGCGTAGGGCCTGTGAGTCTCGCTCTGTGTTTTCAGCCTCGTTCCAGACCTTCTGTTTGACAGCTCGTGCGTTCTTGAACACGCAAAAATTCGGACTGTTTTGCAGTCTACCCTTTGGGAGAGTTAATAAAAATTATTGTATTGTATTGTATTGTCTGTTAGGGTTGGAAGGATGGACGTGGATTGTAAACTAAAAAAGTTGGCCCAGCCTTTTAAAATTTTCATGTTTCATGACGTAATTGGTTTGATATCTTCTTCATATCTCTAAAGAAGCATTTTGTATATAAGTAACAGGGGCGGATCCAGGATTTTTCTTAGGAGGGGTGCACCACTTACTGACCGATGACGTAAAAAATTTTAAAAGCGAATACGAAGAAGAGGGCTTTTGACTAGGAAATAACATAATGTGAACTGCTGAGAATACATATCAAACGATAGAGCAGATTTTGTATGTCTGTCAAGCGACTGCACAGTGTTAATTAGAAAGCGGCCGCAGGTCATCCCGGGGGGGGGGGTGCGCACCCCCTGCACCCTCCCCCTGGATCCGCCCCTGAGTAAAGGCACTAAGTAATAGTTGCAGTACAGAATTAACCTACAGTCCTGACGTAGCCCTTTCAAGTATTCACCTTACAGGGTAGCATGTTCTTTTCTTTGTATACTATCACTCTCATTACCAGTACATATTTCAAACTAAGGAAATACGTTCACCAGGGGCTATTTATCCTGTCCAACATACAGTAAACTAATTATTTAATTGATAATATCAGTGGCGGATCCAGGGAAGGGGCCCGGGGGTCCCCCCCCCTCTTTTTTTAGCCAAAACTGAGACCCGAAGGGCTGAAAAATGTTTTTGGAGACCGCGCCTCCCCCTTATCTCTGGGTCTGGATCCGCCACTGAATATCGTACGAAAATAAGGAATACCTGTCAATTGCCTTAACCCTTTAATCCCTAAGATCAAAATTTGAATTCTCCTTTGTTGCCGCTATCCATTTCCTCAAGAAGTAGTGGGGAGAAGTTAATAAAATATCACGCAAATTCATCTTGTGTGATCATGTCCTTAACTCTCATGATCAAACAGTTTTACAAAGCATTGATATTACAAGGAGAAATTTGATGCTGATCACTTTTAGGGCTTTAAGGGTTAATGCTACAGGACAGGCTGCACGCTGCAGACAGTATTACTATCAAACGGTTAAGATTACTATGATCGTAGACGGAGCCAATGTGAGCGACAAATGAAACTAAAAATACCGAATAATTATAATTCAAGAGCTTAAGACTTCACTTGATCGGTTTACATGTTGCCCACGATGCTACCGAAGAACAACTTCTAACCTATACATTTTTTGGATTACTTTGTTTAGTTGGGCACGTGTATTAAACAAAATGCCGGGCTCAGCTTTTTGTTGTAGTAACTTGTTAACGCCTTTTGGAAAATTCCAAAAATGACGACTTGGTGAAATAAATATTCTTTTTTCTCATGAAGGTCTTTGTATTGATGTAGAACCTCAGTAAACACTATTGCTTTTTTTTTTTTTACTAAAATTTCAATTTTAAGGCAAAATTTATGGGTTAACCCCTTTGGAAAAACCATAAAACTGGCGACATTCTAAACATGATATCTTTAAGCCCGGGAGGTCTTTTTACCGACCTAGGACATCCATTTCTAAGTCTATTTTGATAAAATAAAATAAAATAAAATAAAGAAATAAAAAAAGAAACATAGCACTTCAAGTTTTTAACAAAGGTTTACCCCTTGAAAATAATCCTTTCCACTTTGTAAAATTAATACTTTAATCATAACTATAACAAAATTGTGAAATCTGATTGGCTATCAACTGCCCTGATTTCAGCCTTAATTGGACAGTTTAATAGGACAGTCAAGAGCCATAATAGGACTATTATGGCTCTTGGACAGTACGCGCCATCACGCGCGCGCTTAAATGGCTTTTTTTTCACTGCTAGCAAAACAAAATTTCCAATTTTTAGTGTTTTGATTTAAAAAATTGCCTGTTATATCAAAAATTTTGTTAAAGTTATGATTAATTGGTAACAGAACTTCCTGTCGTCCAATTCGGTCTGTAATCATACTCGTGATTAAACAAATCGGACTCCCGCTACGCGGTCGTCCGATTTTGTTAATCACTCGTATGATTACATACCGAACTGGACTCCACTCAGTCCTGTTACCATTACTAATCATCCTGGAGGCCTTACTAACGATTTAAAACATCAGCAAACATTCCCATAATTAATTTGACAAAAAAGAAAACAAGAAAAAACATTTTCAGTTTACTCTTTTGTGAATATCCTACGCTAACCCCTTTAAAAAAATGCCAAAAATGGCGACTTTCAAAAAAATCAATATCTATGTAGCCTGGAAGGCTATTCTATCGATCTAGCACATCAGTTATCATTTTCTCTAGATTTATATTGACGAAAAACGAAGACGGAAAAAACTTCAAATTTATGACATAAATCATATCCCATTTCCTTTGGGAAAAATGCAAATATAGCTTTTTTAAAAAAAACTCGATATTTTTTTATAGCCTGGAAAGCTTTTCTATCAATCGAAAACGTTAGCGAACACTTTTTCTAGGTTTATTTTGACCAAAAACAAATAAGGAAAAAATTTAGAATTTTTGACAAAAATTATGACTTAACCACTTTGGAAAAATGCCTAAAATACGGTTTTTGAAAGTCGATATTTTTGTAGCCTTGAAAGCTTTTCTACCGATGTAGAACTTTAGCAAATACTTTTTCCAGGTTTTTTTTTGACGAAAAAAAAAGGAAAAAATTCAAATTTTTGACAAAAATCATGAAGTTAACCCTTCTGTGAAAGTGGCAAATATCGCATTTTTTAAAAGTCCATATTTTTATAGCCTGGAAAGCTTTTGTATTGATCTAGAACATTAGCAAACACTTTTCCTAAGTTTAATTTGACGACAAAAAGGAGAAAGTTTCAAATTTTTGACAAAAATCATGGATTAACCCCTCTGGAAAATGCCAAAAAATAGCTTTTTTAAAAAGTTGATACTTTTATAGCCTTGAAGGCTTTTTTTATCAATCTAAAACATTGCCAAACACTTTTTCTGTTTCTTTTGAAGAGAGACAAGGAAAGAAAACATTTTAAATTTGTGAGAAAAATCATGGGTTAACCCCTTTGGAAAAATGCCAAACTAGCTACATGTCGATATTTTTATAGCCTGGGAAGCTTTTCTATTGATCCATAGCATTAGCAAATACTTTTTCTAGGTTTATTTTGACGAAAAACAAAGAAAAAATGTTAAATTTTTGACAGAAATCATGGGTTAACCCCTTTTGAAAAGTACCAATAGTAGCGTTTTTTAAAAGTCGTTTTTTAAGGCGTGCCTTAAGGAGTCCATGAGGTAAAAGAGATTTTACTTACACAACCATAGTTAATTCAGTCTAAGTAAAGGCTTAACCTGGGAAGACAAAAACCTCCTACACCCCTCCTATCCCCCCCCCCCCCCTTCTCTCTTGCCTCCGCTTAACGCCGTTGAGGCGTTTCAGACGAGAGACGTCTGCGTATTAGCTTCCAAAACATCTTTGGGTTTTATCAATAAATTCAACAATAGTGCGTCAAATTACGTCACTGTGTCAATCAAGTTATACCCACAAGCAGGAAATGATGAGTATATTAAAGGGTGTTAGTTTTATGATCGTTTGTCTCGCGATTGAAACTGACATTAATCATGACTTTTCGACCGCGCACTGCAGGTCTTCATCAGGCGATAGAGCATAAAACTGGCGTGAAACTACTAATTTTTTTAGTTGAACTAATAAACAGTTAAAGAAAATTAAGGGAAAAACTTGTTCACGTGGTACAATTTCACATTTGTCGTTTGGCGTAAACGTGAATCTTAATCTCTCTAGTGTCGATTCCGAGTCGGACTATTTGTACAACTCACTTTGACTCTGAAGATGACAGTTTTTCGTTCAAGGCTGACCCCAAGTATTACAGCCAAAACAAGGTTTTTGGAAGAGTGTGTTGTCTTATCTGGATACCATGTTCCTGCGAAAGTAAGTATTAAGGTCTTCATTCCGATTCTGCTCTTAAGTTTCTTTCAGATCAGTTGTTTTCACCGCCATAGTTAAGTAGTGTGGAGACAATCCAGTTTTCAGGGGCGCAGTGAGATTTAAGTGTACGCTCGGGAAGGAAAGGTAGAACGCCGAAAAAGCTCCATGTAAGGTGGGTTTGGGGAAAGCTTCCCCTGAACATTTTGATCTTTAGGGTCTCAGAAATGCTAATTCCTGCGTGTCCTGTAGGACATTTTCAGTAACTAAACAAATGAAGTAGTTAGTTGTTTATTTTTACCCTTCTCTGGTGTTATCGGTTAAGGTACATTATTCACGGAAAAAAAGAGTAAAATAATGACGTAATCAGAGGGGTAACAAGCAAAGGAAGAGACCTCTCTGATGAACTCTTACAGACTCTGGTAGTTATGGTCTTTTACGCCACAACTTGCTCAGCCAGAAGTACTTCGAAGATCCTTTGGAGTTTAAGCCCGAGTGCTGGCTTTGAGAATGTAAAGAGGTTCATTCCTTTTCCCACCTTCAGTTTGGATTTGGACCGCGCATGTGCGTCGGCGAGTAGAGAAGCTATTCTGTCAAGGCAGCGTCTTGTGAAAAACTTCGCCTTTGGCACATGCATATTCACTCACGTATCACTTTGGTTAACATGGCGCGCGCACCCTTTAAGGGACGGACAAAAGGGTAACAAGAAACACTTGTCTTGCAACATTGCCGCAAAACGAGTTGAAAAGCGATGTTGCGCGTTTTACCACCAATATCAAACCTGTATTGCAACAAATTAGGTCGTTAACAGGTTTGACTGACGTGGGTCGTAAAACGGGCAACATCGTTTTTTAACTTGTTCAGTGCAGCAATGCAAAACAAGTTACACGTTTATGTGCGCCCTTTTCGCGTTTTCGTGCGCCTTCATTCCCCTTTTCCCTTCCCCATAAACCGTCTGCGACGAAGAACCGGGGGTGGGGGCGGGGGGGGGGGGGGGGCGGGGGGAGTTAAATGGCCATGTTGCGCGTTTTACTACCCATATCAAAATATCAAACCTCTCTTTCGTTTTCGCTCCTCTTCATTCCCCCTTTCCCATACCCATTTCAGTTCTCAATCTAAGTTGAATTAAATTTTTTTCTACAATAATTTGCAACTGTAACTATCGAACTGTCCAATAACCAACCATCTTTATGTCACTTTTGATCAACAACATGTATACCGTAAATCTTCTATTAAGACCCCCCCCCCCCCCCTCTCCAATAAGCCCCCCGACCCTTTTCGGGGTAAGAAAGTTAATAAGCACCCCATTCCCCTCCCCTATTTATCCTTCACTAATAAATGATAGACTGTATTAATCAACCACGACTGTAAAACTTTGTGTGGACTGATCTGGGATGGTTTACTTATCAACTGGAAGATCGGATTTGATTCTGATCCTCGGCTGCATGACCTAAAACTTTTTGTACTTGAGCCGTTCCACTTTGTATTCTAGTCCTTTCTGGAGAACTGATACCATCGCTGTTTCTAAATTAAATAAGCCCCCCCCTCTCAAATAAGCCCCCCCGTCTCTATTAAGCACCCCCCCCCCCTCAAATAGGCTTGAAATAAATAAGCTCCTCCGGGGGCTTAATAAAGGATTTACGGTAATATTTGCCCTTCCTGTAGGTCGTCGTGTGGCTGAACTTGAGATGTACGTTTTTATATGCAAGGTAGTAGTACTCCGTAAATAGCATCCTAATACACTTTTTAATTAACTTAGTACTTTGTACAATACCCAGAGAGTGATACTGTCATCTCTTCATAATTAGGCTTCTTTAAAGAATTGTTTCGCCAGTCGCGATGCGAGGAAAGGAGACGTTCTAGTGAAAACATTCCGATTCCGCTGACCCGACTTTGTCGATTAGAATTTAGTACAAGCTACAATAGTCGTCACATTTGATGAAGTATTCACGTTCCCTCCAGTTCTGATCAATCATGTATTTCCTATCACTGGGGAAGGAGGGAAGGAGTAATGCACATGTCATGGACTTCCCTCGCGAGTGGGACCTAAGGGATGGGGGAATTTAACAAGGCAAAGTCCTCTGGTTCAAGTGCTTCTCAATGGAAAATCCTGTCCTGATATCTTCCTCATACAACTTGGATTCATTTTATTGAGGGGAATTTTTATGACAGTCTGTATGCAATTTGTTTGCGCATGATCGTAAACAAAGATAGCCTACGAACTGCAGACGTATTTCCGGTCGTTGCTTCTCTTTCTCCGGGAGGGAGAGAGCAAAGACCGGAAATACGTCTGCGGTTCGCAGGCTAAAATAAAGACCAAAATTTTGAATTCCCCTTTCCTATTTCGTCTGAAGTTACGACAATGTGTTCAGTATTCCCTTGCCCAGGGACGGAGAACCCAATCCATCCCTTTGTTTTCCCCAACATATTTCCCTGATTGGCCCATTCTCGTCCCCAGAGCCCGTCGTTTCTTGGTCACGTGTGATTGGCCCGGCGTCCTACCTTAGGGGGAAGCCGATGACATGCGCATGACACAGACAAATTATGATACATAAGTGGGTTGAGACTGTAACTACCCACCTACCACTTCCATAAGCCAACATGTTGCCCTAAGTGAGAAGTAAGTGTAAATGTTGGCTTAAGGGAGGGGTGGATGGGTAGTTTCCCTTAAACGTATAATGGTCCCAGAGTTTCGGGCTGGGTTGTTCAAAGCTTGGTTAAGATAACCCAGGGTTAGAACGAAATTTGAATTCAGATATGAAAGCTTAAAGGTAAATTCAGTTTAATTCTTTTGTCAACAAGTTGATATTTGGATGTTCTTAAAAATAACAGAGAAAAGTCCGAAAAAGTGCTTTTCAAGTACACTAAAGAAAAAGAAACCGGGGTTAAATTTAACCCTGAGTTAAGCGTTAATTGGCCTTTGAACAACTGGACCCTGGAAGGTACAAAAACGTTTAGCCTGCGAACACAGACATACTTCCGGTCGTTGCTTCTTTCCACCCTCAAAGTTACGTTTCGGGTAGAGAGAAGCGACGACAGGAAACGTCTGCAGCGTTCGCAGGCTGAAAAAAGTGTTATTTTCTAATATATAAATGCTTCTTATTTACCATTTCTGTTGCAGTTACTTCAGAGGTTTCGCTTAGAGTTTCATCACGAGCCACTGGTTTTGCGCCAGAAGCTGCTTATCGTTCCAGATTAACCGGTTAAGATCAAGTTTGTCGACCGCCGTTGATTGCCATCAGGGCGTCTACTCTGTTTTTTTGCTGTTCGTGTTAGTAGTCAGTAGTGGTAGCTTTTTAAACACCTTTTAACCCTCGGACGTATGCGCAAGTCATATCCCCATCGTGGTACAAGGGGGGGGGGGGGTGGTTGATGGACCCCCTACCCTTGAGTTTTTTATATGTTGCCGTATTTGGAACGAATTTTGCCTTCAGTGGAAAGCCTTTGACTTTCTCAACAAGATGAGGTATATTTTATGGGTGGTGGCGATATTTGAGGTCTGTGACGTCACCACACATGGTCGCCATCTTGGATTTTTTCAAGAATTAGAACTCAGGTAAAAACCGTGAGAATTAATAATTTTTTGCGCTTAACATGCAAAATAACACGCAAATAGTTACTTTGCATCATTTTATCCACAAGCTTTACTTTTATTCCTGAAAGAAGTTGGAAAAACATACATTTTTACTCAAAAATGGCTTTATCACCAAGTATCCACCAACTTAGGTAAGACGTCCTTTAAATTTTCCGCTCCAAAAATCTGGGAGATTGTACCGCCTGGTCTCAAGTCAGGTCTGCCATATCATAAGTTTATAAGAAAGAATGGAAGTCGTATCTTCTAACCAACCAAATCTGACCTTGCTTATATGTTCTATCACTGATATTATCCGAGGTTTTATTTCCTCTCTTTACTGCTGCCGATTATCTGAACATGACGGTGTCCAACAAGAACGCTCTTGCTACTTTGGACACTGTACATAAATGAACTTAATGTCTTTTAGTTAATGATTATTTATCAGCTACTTTTTTTTGCTGCCTCCGTACACTTGTGTTTAAAATATCTTATACAGTGTGAAATAAAGAATTGAATTGAATTGAACTACCACCTGCTGCTTATAAGGTCATATCTCGTAACCATAGTAACTGACCATCACCAAACTTGTCTCAAAATGCGCGCGGGGGATAAACGAACAGTCACAGAAAACTTCAGGTGCTGATGTTCTATCGTCTAGGAAAAAAATTTAGTATTAGAAATATGGACTTTCACTGTATATTTCTCTGGAAAAAGGCGATCATTATTTCATCCAAACACGGTACAAGGATCTTTTTTCCCATTAGAATCTTATTCTAAGAAAACTTTAAGAAAAAATGTCGCGAAAAGCGTTCGAAAATACAAACGAAATGTGCTCATGCCCCCTGGGCATCCTATAATACTCCTTAAATCGAATTAATTCAATATGGCCGCCGTATCGGTAAAAAGGTCTATTAGACTCCACTCAGTCCTGTTACCATTACTAATACGACTATCTTGCGCGACTGGCATACGTCATGACTTCACTTCAGATCGTTCCGTGTAAATTAGACCCACGACATCCTAACGACACATGTGGACGTCGTAAGTGAGAATTGTGCGCGTGTGGATAGTCGAAAAAGTCGTGAAGTATACTGGTCGAGTGCAATAGTCGCATGCACTTAGTGAGACAGAATCAAGGCTAGTCGACTGACACTGGACTCTGCTTGAAACATTACATGGAAACAGTGAGAATAAGGAATATGTAACGGTTAGGTTTCAGCTGAGGGCTAGCCAGAAAAAAAGATGCCAGGCTTCCTGGAGCCTAGAACTTTCGGATTAGATGAGGAGACGAACAATAAAAAAGAGCAAAACAAAGCAAACGGATCAGTCTTGGACTATACGATTAACTAACGGTTAACTAACAAAAAAAATTACACTTACTGAATGAACCATTTGCTGTCCTCCAACTCAAAATCATTAATTTTGTTTAACCAGTTCACAAATATTATATCCTTTATTTAAAAGGATATATAAAAAAAGGTTTGCCTGCCCTACATCGCGTACGGAATCATAAAATGTACACCTTTCGTTAGTAGTTAGGCACAGGGACAACATCCTATTCTATAGTGGTACTATACCCTCTTGTTTTTTCTCCTGAATGTCGCGCGTTTGCGTTTGGTGTTACTGTATTTTGCTGTGTTTTGTTCTTGTGTTGTTTTTTCAACCATTAAGGTTGGTTTGCAATGATCCTGTCTTATCCATTGATTATATAAAAGAACTAATGAAGGTTTGCGCACTTTCCAATATGAGACCTATAAATCGTTAAGTAAGCAATTTTTCAACATGAAATGCATGGGCTTTCCATAGATTCTACCACGCGTTTGGGCATGGGGTGCCTGTGTAGCAACATCGCTATATGGGATGCGGAAAAAAAAATAGAAAATTTAAATTCGGTTAATCGACTGAAAAGGAGGCTTTTGCATGTCTCTAAAACTGATCGCTTTTTCTTGAGGCCCTGCCAGGGGGGGGGGGGGGGGGGTCCCATGTCGCCCGTCTGACTTTTAAAACGTCTCGCGCGGTGTTTATAAATGCTTGTCGCTTATTGTCGGCTTTGCCGTCACTGTCGCAATTTGGCCGAGGGAGGTTATCTCTTGTCGCAATTTCATTTTACGCGCTGTCGCTACTTTTTGGGCCATGTCGCTTGTCGGAATTTACCCTGGCAGTGCCTCTTTCTTGGTAAACCTCACCCCTCCCCCAACATCTCCCTAAGTTTTTACCGAGTGGAGCTTGGGGACCAGGGGAAACCAAGATGGCGCCTTATGATGGCGCCCTTGTCCAACTAACTTCAAATGAAAGCACGGATTCTGCCAGTACGCAGCTTGGTCTTTCAGCTCAGTGACCCATTATTTTCTGGATCATTTAAATGACATAAAAAGAAGGTACTTTCTTTGGAACAAGAAGGCTTACGTCCTTGGTGACAAAGCACTGATCTTGCACGTCCATGGAGGGTTTTGACTGGTTTTGATCATAGTACGTACAGGTAAGATATGACGGTTTCAGCTAACAGTGCAATTTTAGAGCTAAGGAAACTACACAGTGGTGGCTTAGATAAGAATGTTAACTTAGCTACTGTCAGAATGGCTTGGATGAAGAAGGGTCAGCCAGGGAGGGGTGGACAAACAAAATGTTTTTTGTTATAATTTGAATTTTTTTTTAAAGTCAGGTGCCCAATTAAGCCTACATGTACAGAGATTGCAACCCCTTTTGAAGGAAAATAGGGAGTATTTTTTTAGCGCCAAAGGCACTCACACAAGTTCCGAGGGTGCAAGCCTCTAGCTAGGTCTGGGGGTATGGTCCCTTATGAAAATATGAAATTCTGCATTAGTTTCTCTCAAGTGGCAGTTCCTGCATTTCCACATCATTTTTGTGGTATTCTGTAAGGTCTTTATTATTATCACAGATGTCTTTGGGCTTTTCTTTGCTGTTGTTAATCGAATGTTCAGAAACAGGGAGATTTCTTTTCCTGCTTTTACACCATGGCCACTTTGAAAAATCATTATAAACTTCAGGAAACTTAATGTGCACAAGGCATAAATGCATTCAGCCGAAGGCAACACTGGCATGGGTTCTGTTATACTCAGTACTTTCTTCATAGACACTCTAAACCTTCTGTATAGACTGCTGGCCTTATGAGTCTGCGGATAACGTAGTGTTCAATGGAGAGACCGGATGAGACATTATAGGGAAGGAAAGTGTAATACGCTGTTTACACTTAGATGGCAAAAACAATACTGAAGATAAGCAAGTTTTTCCCTTGTTTTCAGAGGTTAATGATAAATAGGTAGAATCTGATAAAAATCGGGAGAGCTGGAGACAACAAATTAAATCAAGAGGGTTGGAATCTCTGAATGCAGCTAGTGCAGGCAGAAATGGCCTTCATCTTTTTACCCCTATCAGGAGGCAGCCTGGCCGAGTGGTCAGTGCGTCAGACTCGAGATCCAGCAGCCCCGGGTTCGAGTATGGCTCTGGCCACTTGCTGGATTTGTTCTCGGTCTTCCCTAGTGCAAGTCCTTGGCCACCCTTGTAAATAGCCAACTGGGTAACTTCTGCCAGTTGAAATTTGAATCCTGTTTTGTATTATTTGTTTCTAAGTATTTGAGAAGAGTAGGCCTGTAAACTAGCTGGATATACTAAGTGCACTTTCCACTATAAACAAACCTTTAACCCTTTAAGCCCCAACATTATCGACATTAAAATTCTCCACACTGATCTCAATTTCAAAAACCACACAACTTGTATAAAATAAAATTGACTACTTCTACGCGAAGTCACGCCAATAAAAATAAGCATAAAAAGGACAATTGATTTAGAGAACATTTTGGACAGAATTTGTCCTCTCAGAACACTAGAAATGGCGTTTCAGAGCACCAAGATTTCAAAATTTCCTGGGGGAGCATGCCCCCAGACCCCCCTAGTGCTCACTGCTCGCCTGATTCATTGGTGATTAAAAAACAAAAAAAAAAGATTTTATATACTTAAAAAGTGTGACAGTCTTTCTGTGTTAACATGATACCCTCCATGAAAAAATAATAAGAAGAAGCTGCAAAAAATCTCTAATCCAAATTTTAATTTTAATTATATTGTAAAAACAATTTTGGGAAGTTAAATATTTATGGGGAATGCCACCGAAAAATTCGGGAGGGTCGACGAAATTTCCGGGACTGCCTAAACAGCCTTTGTTAGAGTTGTCACCCCCCGTAAGACTAGAACGTCTAACCATTTGGGGATGTTAGGAAAAACGGAAGAACTCCTCAGTTACTTGTAAGGCCCAGTTATTAAAACAGATTTTAGACAGTGTTAGACAAAACCTTGCTACATGCAAGTCCTTCAAATTTTCCAATCCTCAACTCCAAGCATTGTTTGCTATCGATAGCATCAAGAAGGCTTTCTGTCTACAGTACATGCAGAGAGCGAGTTATATAGTAACTATACTTTCTAAACAGATCTAAAGACCCATCAAGTCTCTTAAACTTCTATTTAGACTTCTTGTACAAACTGTATACCAGCTTTTGGTGTTGGTTTGGCCGGGAGATTGAACCCTTTAACATGTACTGTTGTGGTGAAGTTTAGGACTTTACCTAACCAGTCAGTTCCCTTATTCCATTCTTCAACTACCAACCCCCTCCCCCTCTATTTTAATCTCTTTGTAGTTTACACATGGCTGTGACTTCTTAATTTACAATTGTTTTAATGTTTTTTTTGTTTGGTTGCAGTCGTAAGTCTGAAGTGTAATGGATCAGCAGATTAGATGCTTAATTAGTTGCTGGCAGTTGTTAGTTTGAAGAGTAAGTACTACCTAATGGACAATTTTGACAATATTATGGTATTTTTTGCAGTGGCCTATTCCAACACTTGAAACAATGGTAACCTAGACTCATTGTTTCTGCATTGTTTGTAGAATTGTGAGATTATTGTTAGTTGCTATAAAGTTCAAAAGACAGGGCTTCTGATATTTTGCACTGTCGCGGAGCTGTGAAAATTCAGGTAAATCTGCAAAATCCTGCAAAATTCACAGAAGCACACAAAATACCATGAAATTTGCCAGAAATCTTATCAAATAAATGTCACTTTTTCACAGAGAACAAATAATCAACGGGTGTATTACTCTATTTTGTTTAGTGTGATCCACTAGATAAAATGTATGTACGTGTACCTAATTGCATTAAGGTTGTCATAGAAAAAAGCAAAAAGCCAAATAGGAATTAATTAGCATTAAATTATCATTGCTTGCAACATTCACAACACACACGCTTATAGCTGAATATTAATCACGTAATATGAAAGCCAAATCATTTGCATCAGTTTCTTGGTGTCATTCTAATGCAATTCGAGGCTGATTCATCTAGCGGATTTCAAACGTGCTCTAATTACAACGTACATCGGATAACTACTAAAGAAAAAATGGCTCCATTTTTTTTCAATAAATATAGCCTGGGGTAAATTCCTGGAACACGACGCGTCTTTTCGTTTAATGCTAAATAGAAAAGCCAGTCTGTGTATGGTTTGTAGGGCACAACACCATCAGATCACAATTTTCAAGCAACAAATCAGGGGTGTAGGCAGGACTTTCCATCGCGGAGAGGGTGAGGCGTTCCTCCGCCAGTTCCTCTCCCGTGCCACAAACCAAGCTTCGTTTGTCAGGACCCTTTTGTTACACACATCAGTGTTTCATGTGCGGAATATTACAGCGCGGAATTACAGAATTATTTCTTGTTATTGTGAATGACTTCTTAAATAATTGTTAAATTATTAAAATACGCAAATGTAAATCACATGGCTAATTAATTCCTATTTGGCTTTCTGCTTTTTGCTTTTTGCTTTTTGCTTTTTGCTTTTTTCTATGACAACGTTATTGCAATTAGGTGTATCTCTATCCACTGAATAATGCAATATGGTTTCGCTAATATTTATCAACTGGATATTGGTTTATACAATGGATAGCTCTATATCCAGCTTTTAAACAACTAGGTTGAGTACAATAAAAAATATATTCTTATAAAGAAAATATAATATATCCGAGAGAACTAAGATGACTGGAAAGACTAGAATGACTAGGATAACTAAAATAACTATGGGGATGACATGGGTAACTGGGATGACTATGATCTCTACGGTGCCTAGCATGACTAAGATGACTAGGATGACAAGGATGATTTAGATGACTAGGATTACTGGGGTGACCAGGATAACTAGGATGACTGGCTTGATTAAGATATCTTGGGTGAACAGGATAGCTAGGCTGATTGGGTTAACTGAAATACGGTAAAATGACTAGGATGGCTAGGGTGACTACATGTACTGTACAGCTGTAGTATGGCTTGGGTGACTAGGATGACTAGGATGACTAGGATAACTGGGGTGACTATGCAGATTACTAGGATGACTAAGATGACAAATAAGACTAGGTTTGAGGTGACAAGGATGTCTGGGGTGACGAGGATGACTAGGGTGACTAGGATGACAGGATGACTTGGTTGACTAGGATGACTAGAATGACTAGGGTGACTTGGATGACTGGGGGGACTAGGATGACAGGATGACTGGGTTGACTAGGATGTCAGGATGAATGGGTTGACTAGGATAACTAGGGTCAGTAGGATGACGAGGGTGACTAGGATAAGTAGGATGACTGGGCTGACTATGGTGACTAGGATGACAGGATGACAGGATAACTAGGATGACTGGGGTGACTAGGATGACTAGGATGACTGGGGTGACTAGGCTGACTGGGGTGACAGGGTGACTGGGTTGAAAAGGATGATTAGAATAAATAGGGTGACTAGGAGGACTGGGGTGACCAGGATGACAGGAGGACTGGGTTGACTAGGATGACTTGGATAAGTAGGATGACTGGGGTGACTAGGATGACTGGGGTGGCGAGGATGACTAGGATGACTAGGATGAGTAGGATGACTGGGGTGACGAGGATGACTGGGTTGACTGTGGTGACTGGGATAGCTGGAGTGACTGTGATGTATTGAACGATTGGGATAACTAGGGTGACTAGGATGATTAGGGTGATTATGGTGATTAGGGTCACTAGGGTGAGAAGAATGAATAGGTTGATTTAAAGATGAGTAGGATGGTTATGATGACAAGGGAACTGACGTGATGATGTTACAGTGTAATTGGAATGGGAGGGGTGACTAGTACCAGTGGGTGACTTGGTTGATGAGTGTGAGTGGTATGACTAGGATAACTAGGATGAGTCGGGTAGCTACCAGGATGACTGATGTGACTAGGATGACTGGGCTGACTAGGATTTTTAGGATGACTGGGGTGACTAGGATGACTGGGTTACTCTGATGTCTGTAGTGAGTGTGATCACTTGAATGATTGGGGTAACTTAGATGACTAACAAGACTAGGATGACTATTATGACTAGGATGACTAGGATGACTAAGATGACGAGGATGACTGGGTTGATGGGGATAACTATGATGTCTAGGGTGACTGGGATGACAGTG
Source organism: Porites rus (assembly GCA_964035705.1). Lineage (NCBI taxonomy): Eukaryota > Metazoa > Cnidaria > Anthozoa > Scleractinia > Poritidae > Porites > Porites rus. The sequence goes on from OZ037999.1 coordinate 13,942,651, forward strand.
ATGGCTGGAATAACTATGATGACTAGAATGATTGGGATAACTAGGATGACTAGGGTGATGAGGATGAATTGGATGAGTAGTATGACTATGATGACTAGGGTGTCTAGGATGACTACAATAACTAGGAAGATGCAGCTGTACGAAAGCCTTAATGTTCTAATTATTTTGATGATTGGATACTTCAAAAATAGACTGAGAAAATTATCAGAGAAAATGTCAAAAAGAAAACCAAATTTAAAAATTAATTTAACCCCCAAGTTAGCACTAACCTTCCTTCAAATTTTAATTATTATTATTATTTATTATATAGCTGTTAGTTTTAAATCTGATATTGTCAGCAAAGCGATTATTACTTAATTTTTACGAACTGTCCAGTTATTGATTAATTTGGATAGTTTCAGATGGGACTTTCCTTCACAAATTTAATAGGCAAACTGTCCAATTTAAGAAAAATAGGACAGGTGGTCTTGGGAGCCAATCAAATGCTAGGAAAAACAGTAGGCAATGCAAACTAGCCAATTAGCGCAAAGTCACTGTGACTACACGCTAAGAAATGTCTTGTTGGCTGATAGCAGTTTGTCGGTGAACACTTTTGGCTTCTTGTTGCTGTGAATGTTGTTTTGTTTTGCTGATGTTTTGTTTTGGCTTCTTGTCTGGGCCATTTTAAAGGACAATGTGCATAAGACCAAACTGATGAAAGTTTGGATTAACTAACCAGCTATAATAAATAAAAGGACTACAAGCTTGTCCAATTTGGAAATAATTGAATTTAAAAAATTCCTCTGACTATTTTGGCTGCCCTTGGAATATTAATTCATCCAATTATTTTCAAATTGGAGAGCACATAGTCCTATTAACTGATAACTGCAGGCAGGCTTTTGTAGTCTTTTTGTAAACATTGTGAAGGAATTTTGCTGTGAAAGTCTGACAAAACCATGAACACCTGAGATATTTCTGGAATGTTTGTTGTCTTATGATCAATCACAGCAAATATCAAGACATGTGAGTTTGCCAGAAAACCACAAACTTGTTTATCATCTTTGCTTGCAGCTTAGTTTTGCTCATGCCTGATTGTCTTTTTTTTTTGTTTCAACAACACATGTTCCAGAAATATTTGTGGTGTTTGTTTGGGTTTATGGTTTGTCAGTAAAAAGATCAAGTCAAGGCTGTATTTATTTAATGTGCAAGGAAACATTAATGTTTGCAAAAAAAGGCGTCCATATATACATGTGGGTAGGAAAACTATTATTCTTCCTTTCTACTTGGCATTTTGAAATTTTTTTGTGTAATTTATCTCTTACATTTCTGCCCATTTTACAGAACCCCTCCTATCTGGGAATGTTTTGGAAATTTCTCTGCCCATCACAAGGTGGATATCAAAACATTTCTACGATTAAATGGACAACATCAAAAGAGACATCTCTGGATGGCAGTGTTCCATTAGTGGTTTCAGGCATTCCAGGTATCAAAAGCTTTTTTTTAACCTTCTAAACTGGTATGAGACACTTTGTTCTGTGACTGGGGTGTCTAGCAGGGGATAAGCCTAGTCCTAGTCATCTCAGTCAACCCAGTCATCCCGGTCAAACCAGTTAATATCCTACTTATCTCAGGTTCATCATAGTCACCCTTGCCATCCTAGTTGCCACAGGTATCCCAGTCATTCTAATCATCCTATGTATCCCATTCATAGAGTCATTCTCACCCACCCTAGTCACCAAAGTCACCAAAGTCACCATTGCAATGCCTGTGATCCTGGTCATCCCAGCCACCCCAGTCATCTCATCCCTCCTAGTAATCACAGTAACCCTTGTCATCCTCATTAATATTGGTCATGAACCCTAGTCATCCTTAGTCATCCCATTCATCCAAGCCATCCAGTCATCCTTGTAATCCCAGTCACCCTGGTCATCCTACTTAATGGTCAAAAGTAAGTTACCAGTTGCATCTTGTTTCCTGACTACGCATAGCAAGAATCATTGAAGCGGTAATTGTTGACATAAATTATTGATGACACGTCCAGCAAGAAACCATTTTGAGTAGCATTACCTTGAAGACTGAAGAAAATGGGCATTAGACTTTGCGTTCAGGAAGTTTTCTTTGAGCTTGTCATTATTATACTGTTTAATTGGAGTTTCTGAGTTTTCTTATTTGTTTATAGTGTTTAACATTAATTTTGGCACTGCATTTATGCAATCATGACCTTTCCTTTGCCCAAACATGAAAATCACTTGTAGTTTCCTTGATTTTGTAAATAAACAAACCAACATGGGAAGAAACAAATATACTTCAAATTGCTAGCTAATTAGAAGTGTGTAGTTACATTATCTTTCACATGTAATGGCAAATTTCACCCATGAAATTGAAGCCAACAGCATTGATAAAAATTCAACTAGGTGTATACCATGAAATGATGGTATAGCCTGTTGTTCTCTATAATTTTTTTATACAGTCACTACATGTACAAGATTTAAAAAATGCTTTTTCACTTTCTAGAATATCTAGAATATTGTCAAACACATTTTGCTGGCTGTTTTTTGCAAAAAATATAAACATGGAAAAATTTCAAATTTTTTACCAAAAACATTGAAAAATTGCAATTCTTCGACTTTTTTTAATTTTCTGATGTTAGAGACTAAAAAACCTTTTTTCTTTCTAGAATATTGTCAAACACATGTTGCTAGCAGATTTTGCCAAAAATAAAAAGATGGAAAAATTTTAAATTTTTTACCAAAACCATGGACTAACCCGTTTTGCTTTTTTGACGTTTTTAACTTTCTGTTTTTTTAGACTCTAAAGTTTAAAAAGTCGAAGAATCGCAATTTTTCCAAAGGAGTTATAATTATAGTCCATGATTTTGGTAAAAAATTTGACATTTTTTCATGTTTTTATTTTTGGCAAAATCAGGCAGCAAAATGTGTTTAACGATGTTCTATAAAGTAAAAAAGCGTTTTAAGACTAAAAAAAAAACAGAGTGTTAAAAAGGTTGAAGAATCGAGATTTTTCCAAAGGTGTTAGTCCATTAGCCTGAATTTCATCTGATTGCTTCAAGTCATTTTCTCCTCTCAGCAAGGTCTGAATCAACCAGCCATTAATGCTGTCCAGTGACGTCACTACTTTTCAGAGCCTAAAAACGCTTTTTTTGTTTCTAGAATATCGTCAAACACATTTTGCTGGCTGACTTTGCCAAAAATAAAAAGATCGAAAAATTATTTCAAATTTTTCACCAAATCTATGGACTAAACCCTTTGGAAAAATCCCGATTTTTGTTGACTTTTTTAACCTTCTGTTTTTTGTAGTCTCAAAATGCTTTTTTACTTTCTAGAACATTGTTAAACAGTTTTTGCTGGCTGATTTTGCCATAAATGAAAAGATAGAAAATTTTCAAATTTTTGACGAAAAATAATGTGGTCTAACCCCTTTTTAGTCATCCTAGTGACCCAAGTCATCTCAGTTATCTCATCACCCTCATTATCCTAGTCACCCCAGTTATATCAGTGTTCTCATCACCCTAGTCATCCTAGTCACCTCAGTCATCTCAGTTATCTCCTCACCCTAGTCATCCTTACCTAGTCACCCCAGCTATTTATATCAGTTATCCCCTCACCCTAGTCATCCTAGCCACCCCGGTTATATCAGTTATCTCATAACCCTAGTCATCCTAGACATCCTAGTCACCCCAGTTATATCAGTTATCTCATCGCCCTAGTCACCTCAGTCATCTCAGTTATCTCCTCACCCTAGTCATCCTTACCTAGTCACCCCAGCTATTTATATCAGTTATCCCCTCACCCTAGTCATCCTAGCCACCCCAGTTATATCAGTTATCTCATCACCCTAGTCATCCTAGACATCCTAGTCACCCCAGTTATATTAGTTATCTCATCATTCTAGTCACCCTAGTCACCCAAGTCTTCCCAGTCACCCCAGTTATATCAGTTGTCTCATCACCCTAGTCACCCTAGTCACCCCAGTTATATCAGTTTATCTCATCACCTTAGTCATCCTAGTCATCCTAGTCACCCCAGTTATATCAGTTATCTCATCACTATAGTCACCCTAGTCACCCAAGTCATCCTAGTCACCCCAGTTATATCAGTTATCTCATCACTATAGTCACCCTAGTCACCCAAGTCATCCTAGTCACCCCAGTTATATCAGTTATCTCATCACTCTGCTTATCCTAGTCTCCCTAATTGCCTTAGTCATCCAAGTTTCCCTACTCAACCTAACCATCCCAGTTATGCTAATAGTTACTCTTTTCATGCAGTCATCCCAGTCACCCCTGCCGTTCAGTCTACTCATCCAAATAACATCACTTCTGCTTAACTAACAGGCGACCAATATCATCGTGACTTAATTCACCAATCAGGGCCCAGATGGTTGAAGCTTAATTTACCAATAAGGGCCCAGTTGCTCAAAGGCTGATTAGCCCTAAACTGAAGTTAAATTTTAATGCGGGTTTCTTTTTCTTTTATTCAAAAGCATTTTCTCGTGTAATTTTCTGTATACTTTTAAGATCATCCAATCATCAGATTGTAAACAAAAAGAATTAAACTGAATTAATTTTGCTTTTTTAACTATCAAATCTGAATTCAAATTTCGCACTAACCCTAAGCTATCCTAACCCAGCTTTGAACAACTCAGCCTTGGTCAATAACCAGATTTTAATATTATCAACTGATTCAACACAACCAACTTCGAATCTGAAGATGACTGCCACACAGTTTGTTGAAAGGTCAATCAATGTCAACAACAACAGTCCTATTCAGGACTATGATCACCTGGACGATCATGCTCAACGTACTTATTAAGTGACTCCAGGGTTCACACCTTGGACAGTTTTACATCCGAGTAATTCCAGGGATCCTTTCCAAGTCACCCTAGTCATCCTAGGCTTCTTAGCCACCCTAGCTGGTCACCCTAGTCACCCAAGTCATCCTAGCCCAGTCACCCTAGTCATACTAGTCACCCTAGTCACCCTAGCCATTCTAGTCACTCCAGTCACCTAAATCACCCTTATGCTAGTCATCTAACTCATCCCAGTCACCCTAGTCATACTAGTCAGCCCAGTCATCACAGTCATGCTAGTGATCCCAGTCAACCCTGTGTTCCTAGTGATTCCACTCATAGTCATCATAGCCATTCTAGTCATTCATCGAAACCATCCCAGTTATGCCAAACACCCTAGTCATCCTATTCATCCCATGCAACACAGTCACCCTAGTGTTCCTAGTCATCCTAGTTATCCCAGTCATGCTAGCCATCCCATTAATAATAGTTCTTCCAACTGGTCACTCCAGTCATTTCTGTCATCCCAGTCATTCCAGTCAACCTTGTCATCTTTGTCATTCTAGTAATCCTAGTTATCCCTGTCATCCCAGCCATTCTAGTTATCCTTATCATCACAGTCAACCCATTCACTGTTGCCATTCTAGTCATCCTAGTCAATTTTGTAGTCTTAAATCATCCCAGTAATTCCAGTCAACCAAACCTGCATCCTAGTCATCCCAGCCATTCTAGTTATCTTTATCATCACAGTTACCCCATTCACTGTTTTCATCCTAATCATCCCAGTCACTCCAGTCATCCCAGTCAACCTTGTTGTCTTAGTCATCCCAGTAATCCTAGTCATCCCAGTCCTTCCAGTCATCCAAACCTGTATTCCAGTTATCCCAGTCATTCTAGTCATCCTTGTGATCACAGTCAACCCATTCACTGTTGTCATTCTAATCATCCCAGTCATCCCAGGAAACCTTTGTGTCTTTGAAATAGTCATCCCAGTAATCCTAGTCATCTTAGTCAAACCAGTCATCCAAACCTGCGTCCCAGTCATTCCAGCCATCCTAGTCATTCCAGCCATCCTAGTCCTCCCAGCCATTCTAGTCATCCTTATCATCACAGTTAACCCATTCACTGTTGTCATTCTAATCATCCCAGTCATCCCAAGAAACCTTTGTGTCTTAGTCATCCCAGTAATCTTAGTCTTTCCAGTCATCCAAACCTGCATTCCAGTCATCGAAGCCATTCTACTCGTCCTTGTGATCACAGTCAACTTATTCACTGTTGTCATCCTAATCATCTCAGTCATCCCAGGAAAACCTTGTATGTTAGTCATCCCAGTAATCGTCGTCATCCTAGTCAAACCAGCCATCCGAACCTGCATCCTAGTCATTCCGGCCATCCAAGTCATCTCAGCCATCCTAGTCATATCATCACAGTCAACCCATTCACTGTTCTCATCCTAATCATCCCAGTCGCTCCAGTCATCCCAGTCAACCTTGTCGTCTTAGTCATCACAGTAATTGTAGTCATCCTAGTCAAATCAGTCATCCAAACCTGCACCCCTTGTCATCCCAGCCATATTCTAGTCATCTTTATCATCATAGTCAACCCATTCACTGTTGTCATCATTTTGGCAGTCATCCTAGTCAACACAGTTAGCTTGCTTATCTTAATAACCCTAGTCATCCTAGCCAACCTAGTCACCCTCTAGAGTCATCTTCGTTGTGCCAGTTACCCTGGTCATTCCAGTTATCTTAGTCATCCTAGACATCCCAGTCATTCTAGTCACCCTTGTTATCTTAGACATCCTTGTCATTGCAGTCAGTCTTGTAGTCTTATTTAGGAAAATAGATGTGATGCTATAAGGTCGTCGTTTACATTTATTTTGTGTGATCGGTTAATTAAATGACTAGATCTTAGACATAATACTATTGATACATCCCTTGCTTGTCTCTGTCCCTATAATTACCTACAAACCAAAAGTCATCATTTGAGTCACAAATAAGTTTCCAGTTGAGTGAAAATGAATTCTTTTTCCTTAGGTACAGAAGAACAACCCATTTGGCATTACTGCATGGTCCACAACTCATCAGTAGCTCAATGCAGGAGTTCAAAAGCCAAGAGTGAAAACGCTGGTATACTAGACAATGGTACCATCAAGGTCAACTTACAACAAATACCTGGTTTAGTATTTATAGAATCATAATAATTATTATTAATACTAACAGTTACAACCAGTACCCTACCTCAAAGCAGGTACTTGGTTTAAGACTATTTCTGACCCAGCCCGGGAGGTCATTGAATGCGGGGTACAGCTGGCCCGGGGGTTTTCCTCCTAGGAGCAAGTGGACGTACGGGGAGGTTTTTCACCCAGCTGTTGTTCCACAACCCCCATTCAGCAGCAATTAGACAAATTCATTTAATTTGGCAGCGAAAAACAAAAACAAAAACTGAAGAAGATTGACCTTTTCAGCAAATAGGAGCCTCATGCATATTAACAGGTCCATGGTATTCCTAACAAGAGTGAATAGATTCACTTGCAATATACAAAGAAAACCTAATTTAGTGCGATAAAAAATCAGCTAGTATCTTCAGCACATCTCTGCTGAATATGTAGTTAAATCAATAAGCGTGTTTTTTATTAGGCAAAATTCTTAAATTCACTATTAGAGGGAATACTAAGGTATCTGCAGTATTGCAATTATAGTAATGATATTATAAAGTGTGTGTGCCACCATATTTGTACAAAATAAGCATCACTTACAAAATTTTCTCAACTTTGTTTTTAAGTCTGAGATTGAAATTTTATGACGTAATTTATTTATGTAAATAAGTCTTCATCCAGTTTAATTTTTAACCAGTCAGCAATCAACTTGTCAAAGTTTTCGTAAATTAAGTAAGTTTGTGGTCTTTATTTTTTCAAATTGGAGTATTTTGTCCCAAAAACTTTCGTGGCAACAAATTAATTTGAAAATGAATGTATATGCTTATTTGTACTACATGTATTTACGTATTAATAATTATTAATTTCAAATGCAAGATTCCTTTGAGTAGTATGTAGTTTGAGTAGTATAGTTACAAAGGTCTATTATAATTATTTAATTATACTTCAGGGAAGAAAAGGAATTCAGAAAACTTTGTGTCAGACAAAGTCAGTGAAAAGCTCTATCCAAGAATATTTATAGTAAGTGATTATAAAATACATTTTCCTCAGGAATTAGCAATTTTATCAAAATCTGCCTCACAGTTTGTCATTCAATCACGTGAGAAGAATGCTTTCAAAAATTAGCCTTTAGACCAATTTGGTCTAGTATACTGTACTGAGCTGAATGCTTAAGTGTGGTATGGGTTAGGGGTTTCAGGGTGCACCTGCCGGCGCATCCCTACTCTAAAAGTTTTTAAAGTTAACTACCCTTGGGCCTAGTGCTTCACTGCTCAAAGGAAATCTTGCTAAATGTTAATAATAGCAATCATGATGTTATGATTATAGTTCCAGTAGTCGGGTGGGTGTGGATATTAATCTACCTTAAAGAGAAGTTTAAAGGATTTTGAGGTGGTGGTGGTGGGGTGGGGGATTAGGGGGATGAAGAGAGGATTCTTATTATCTCAATATTACGGAGAAAAATTAGGGGGAAAGTGTTTTTTTTTTTTTTATCTCACCTGCAATCTTGCATTGGTTTAAAAGAAATCATTTCCTGTATTTTCTGCAAGAGGAATGGCGTTTCAGGTAAGTTGTGGAGGATGTCATATGAGAGGATCAGGTTTCAAAATTAGTCTTTAAGAAATGGTTTGGGGTGTGGGATGGGTGGGGCTTAATGGAGGTTTTACATCTTATACAGTTGTTAACATTGTGCTGCCAGTAAAGGTGGGGGTGATACTATAATTTCATTGGTCATTCACTGAATTTCAGTTTCTAAGATCACTTGACAGCCCATTGTTGCTTGTATCTTTAAGGCATGGGAAGCGTCACAAACAAATGACAGCAAAAATAAATCATACAGGCAGGAATATTTAGTTTTACTTAAATGTTATTCCTTTTGTCAAAGTAAAAGCCACACACTATAGTTCTTTCCACAGGTCCACCTTCTATCCGAACTCTACTTTTTCATTGGAATTGTTGCGCTTCCTGGGCTATATTAACAGAGTGGAACTAATGATTTTTTGAACCTCTTGTAAAATTGAACATTTTAGAAAAGTAGAGTTTAAAGAATTACAGAGACACTAAGCTTCGTTTTGGGCTTTGGCCTTCCTTGGCATTTTCTTGTTGAGAAAGCCCAAGGGGAAATATAAAAAAATAGTGACTTCAGCAATAGGAAAAGAAGTTTTGGTTCGAATTATCAAGAGGTTTGGAGGATCAGGATTTCACTGATGCAGTATTAGTTATAACTTATTTCTAAAATTAACACTCTACAATTAAGCAAGCTCATTAGCAAAATATTGCCTTTAAATCTCCTAACTAACATTTATGTCTAAACTCAGGGTCTATACAGGCTAAGAGAGATAAGTACTAGATAGGTATACAAGACATAGAGTGGTTTTCGTTTGAGTGTCGTAAAACCAAAACCAAAGTAATTACTCTGGCCAATCACATAGGACACAGACAATACATTGAACCAATCAAAACTCGAAGTAATTACATGTGGCTGACGCAAAGCGCGGGAAAATGCATGCGAGCGCGTCACAATTGGCTTTGGTTTTACTTCTGATTGGATGAAAAGGTGGCGCGAATCTTTTAAGCCAATCGCATCGTGTAGAAAGTGCAAAACCAATTCCTTTTCGACACTCAAATGAAAACCGCTCTATGAGCTAAAATTTATAAGGGTAATTTAATGAATAGACCATATACCATAAGTCGTTTGATGATTTTCTGTTGAGGGAAAATATAAGTTTTTTCTTTCAGCCAAAGGCATCTCTAACTTTCAGTGGTCACAAAGCTACAGCTGGAATTGCATCCAAATTTTGCTGGCTAAATCTACAAAGCACAGTTTGGATAGGAATAGCAAAGCATTATTTTATAACCACAATGACCTTGATCATTGAAGTCCCAATACCAATTGCCAAATTCTCGTTACTGATCCTCTAGTAAGGAGTATGTATGCAAGTTTCAAGAAGGTATAGTTTCAGTTTTGTTTGATTAGTAATAAGTTGATGATTGATTTTGGTCTGTGTTGGGACTTCAAAGTTAGGTCCCATTGGTGCACAAATGATTTTGTCCATTCAGATTAATTTTGAAAAAGAACTCCAAAGCAACAGGAAATTCTCTTAAGAAACAGTGAGGCTGGTAAAACAAAATTAGGCCCAACAGTAGGATCTTAAGTATTACAACACAAAGTAGATTTTTCATTAGTTTACATCTACATAATGTCTAGAAGGCAATCTCTAGTCTGCTTGTGCTTTTTTTCTATGAAACTTGCGGTAAAATGTTGTTTCCAAATTGCTGATAATTTCACAACTGAAACTTCTTTAAATTTTGAGAACAAAGCAGACTGGAGACTTTTGATTGCATTTATATTTATATTTAATTAATTTTCTTGGTGCTGCATTCACTCTGTATTCTTTTTTTTTTATCATTTTCCATAGTTAGGTTTAGGAATTGACTCCGTGGCATTGTTTTTATTTCCATTTTTTACTCATATAAACAGAGCATTAGTTGACTGACTACATAGGTACATTACGGAGACGTTTGTAGTACCAAGAACTATCTAGTTTTGGTTAATAGGCTAATAAGCTTGCATTAGTTGCCTTAATGTTAATTAATGATATTTGTTGTTAGGCTTGCTTTAGCTAAGGCTTTGAAAACAGTTGAGATTTCATGGCGCTACTACTGGTTTCCCCGGGAAATGACCTGAAATGAGGATTGAGTAAAGAAGTTCCATACTGATGACATGTCACTACTCAGACCTGGAAAGGGCTTCTGATTGGTCGAAGCACATATTCCTTGTGGCACTACGAATCAGAAGCACTACCCTGATCTGGGTACCGACACATCATTAGTATAGAATTTCTTCATTTATTCTTTTAACTGGGTCATTTCTTAGGGAAACCAGAGGTGTCGTCAAGAATTATCGGTTGTTTTCTTAGGCCATTAGCTTTTCATTATTATTTTTTAAGTTCTTATTTAATTTCAGACCTCATGTGGCACACGCACAAGATTAGGAGCCCATCACTTGGGCAAGGTCATGTTTAAATCTAGCCAACCTCGTCCCTGCTGGGCTGTGGAAGCTCTGCCTCTGAGAAGGTGTGAATTCTGACGTCCTCTGAGATATTCCAACCGAGAAGTCCTGGGAAACTTTATCTGATCCTGTAATTCATGCTGGGGACAGTTGGGCACTTGGAAGATTTGGCCGCTTGTTCCCAAGTGGGGAGGACAGTGTGGACGAAGGTGAGAGTTTGCTTCTTTGTTCTTGGGGCTTCATTCATTTTGTCATAATACTACCCACACCTTTTTCCAAAAAAAAAAAAAACAGTAAGGTGCTTGCTTGCAAACAATATGTCTGGGAATGTTCCCCTGCGGTAGGATGAAAAACGGCGGTGCTAACATTGTGCTGGCTCACGGAGTAGGTGTGTCGATGGAGGATTCGAGGACAGAGGACAGGACACGGAATTTCACTGGTGTGGTGTGGGTGGATTTTTACAAATGACATCAAATTGAGCTGATAGTCATAAAAAATCTCTCTGTTGGGGGGCAACTGATAATGGAGTTCTCTTCTAAACCTAAAAATTTCACATCTATCTCAAGCATGCTTAGGCCTAATAATAAATAACCGTTTAAACCATCGCATGGGGTAAAAATCATATACAAATCAATTATTTATTATCTTAATTATCATTTCATTCTCATATTTCCTGGCTGAATTATCTAAAAATGATCAAAACAAAGGTTTTATTACATCAACAACTGTTGTTTTTTTGTCTGTTGTTTTTGTGTCAACTGGAAACAACAGTTAAACAAACGTGGCTGTTGATGTTAAAGACTAACTTCTCTTTGATATTATTTAAACCTTCGGAAAGCAAGATAACTAAACCATTTTAATTTAGGATTCAATTATTATCTTAATTATCATTTCATTCTTATATTTCCAACCTGAATTATCTAAAAATGATCAAAACTAAGGTTATATTACATCAGCATCTGCTGTTTTTTTGTCTGTTGTTTTTGTGTCAACTGGAAACAACAGGCAAACAAACTAAGCTGTTGATGTTAAAGACTAACTTCTCTTTGATATTACTGAAGCCTTCGGAAACCTAGATAACTAAAACGTATTAATTTAGGATCAAATTATTACGATTAAATTAATTTGATTAATCAGACTGCTGTGGAAGTCGCTTCCATGTCCTTTTTTAAAAGGGACATAGAATAGATTTCCTTGGCTTGTGTGATAAATCAAGGTAATTTGACCTTCATGCTTTAGGTTCAGTTGTAGGCATAAATACATAGACAACTTTTATGATAATCATAGATTTCGCTTAATGTCTTCTTTAAATTTTCAGCTAATTTCTCGGCAGTGACTTCAATTGATACATTAAAATCGGCTTTCCCTTAAAGGACTGGTAGACTCTTGTTATTTATTGTTCATTTAAACGACGCATTTGGCTAGTTCCAGTCTTTTGTGGGAAACCTGATGTAAAGTATCCATTCCGGTCACGACAGCGGAAACATCTCTAGGGAAATTGACCCAAATTATTATTCCGGCAAATTTTCATTATTATGCGGATAAACATCGCTCCTAGCTGCATAAATTAAGACTTAAAATCAAATCCAATTTTTGCCAGCTAACATTTACTTTTACTTTATAGGGTAAAAAATATATATTTCCGCTAAGTTCTTTTTGTCCTTTCGAAATACGAAAATTTGTCCGTTATTTTCATTGGAAGTAAAAGGATCCAAAATTTAACTTAAATGAAATATTTAATATTAACAAAGTCGCTCTAGATCTAATCCCTTTGGCGAAATTTGAAGGCGAAATCCATTAGGCACTGATTTTAAATAACAACATCCTAATTCACAATAGGGCAGGCAAATTTTAAACGAAACATTAAGACCAAAACTGAATCGCGGCACTTCGGCATTTCAGGATAAATGATAATAAACGGCGCTAGAATAAAACCTTATTTTCGGCAGCAAATTTCATTTCATTGAGACCTAAACATTAAAAACTTAACATTAAAATAGGGCGAGAGAAATCCAGCATCAGTTGCTTCGCAGAGGAGAGATTATTACTGACTTGTACTCTTTGGTGAAGTTTGTGAAATGAAGGTCAGTCAGACCAGCGCGATTCTTTGTTCAAGTCTCTGCCTTCTTTTCTGACGGAGACCCACTGAAGACTGAGTTTCACTCCGTAGCACCCTCTTTTTTCTTGTCCGAGTCTCTGGATATTTTCACGATATATTGACTTTGCAGATACGCGTCTTCAACTAAAACAAATTATATTTTTCACTGAGAATTATTTTTGGCCGGTGTGGTATTGTGACGTAAATGAATGAGACCCTGAGGGCATGAGGAGCAAACTCTCACTTTCCTCTACGCTGCCCACCCCACTTGGGAACAAACGGCTGAATTTTCTGAGTGTCTAACTGCCCCCAGCTTGAATGAAGGGATCAGATAAAACAGACCAGGATTTTAAAGTTGGAATATTCAATGAGGACAAAAGAATGAACACCGACTTGGAGCAGGGTGGAAGCAGTCCGGCAGGGGCGAGGGAGGCTAGATTATTTTTTTGAATATTTTTTTTATTGTGAGAAATGGACAACAGAGACAAGTTTTATTTCTTCAATAAAGTATGATCTTCAGTACCGGTGCTGTTTACTTTGTAATCCAACTACTTGAGTGAACCAGATAAACACCCTAAAGGCTTGGACACAGTAAAACATTGCGCGCAGTAAAGATTGGTTCACACCAGTGACGTAAACACAAGCACAAATTAAGTGCGGACGTAACCGCACAAGAATAAACACAAACACCGGAGAAAGTACGCACTCATTCTTTCTATCCTCACCAGTAATCAACGCATTTAAAGTACGAGAACAAGAAAATCAAACGGGTTCTTTTCATTCTTCTTGTGTTTGCTTTTAATTGTGTGAATTAGTAATGATCAAGGAAAGAATGAGTGTGTTCCTTCAGTCTCCCCATGTTTCTGCTAAAGCATTTGTAGTTGACGATCTCACTGAACTTAGTTGTACCGGTTTTGCTTGCGTTTAAGTCGATAGTATAAACTAATCCTTGAATTACACCCTTTTCCAACCAAGCGATTGTTGCATACAATGTTGTAAAAGATAACTCGAATTTAACAAATTGCTTTTGTTTACACATTACTCACAACAATCTCAGCGCTAGAAAAACCACGTAAATTTACTGCGCACAATGCTTCTCTGTGTCCAAGCCTTTACGTTTGACAAAACCATAAGTACTTCAACAACAAAGTTCAAGTGTCGATGCAAATTTTGAAAAACATTAATTCGCAAAAAATAAAAACACTCGCGCGAGTAGAAGAGCTTAGCAACTCTATAAGGAAACCCCTGCCCACGCAAATTCTTAAAAATTTTCTGAGCGGCAACAGTTCAAGGTCTTTCTCAAACTCGCACCAACACTCGTATTTTGAGCTTAAAGTATTAGCTGGTTTAAATCAAGAGAGAGCTAAGTTCTGCTTTTGATAAACTCTTACTAAATCTTTGTGGTAAAAATCAGACTGATCTTTATTAGAAGCAGTTTGCATTTCGACGCAAAGGACGCCACAAACAAGAAAGAACGAAAGAAACGAAATCGACCAAAAAAATATCCCGACTGACTAATTCGTATGAAATAAAATCGTCCAGTCTTCTTTGAAATGGCTCTTGGGGTCGTCACGCAGATACAAACGCCTCACGTAACGATCTCAAGGACAACGACAATTTTGACTACGATTTTGTGGTAAATTACAAAAAAAAAAATTCATAACACACACACCGACACATGCGCATTTTGCGATATAAATCAATCACTAATAAAGTCAGTCTGTAATTACACAAAGCGTCATCCTCGACCTTTTGTCTTGATACTGTCAACTTCTTCTTTGACTCTACAAGTGATGAAAATGCTAACTCTCCTGGCCAATTCTCACCGTCCGGTCATAATAGTAGTGATTTATCGCGTTCCCAACCAATACCTTAAATGGCTGTTTTCTCATTCTAACGACCCTTCCAGCTTCAAAACTTATTGACTGTTACTCATACGATTCAAAAGTTCATGGCGCCAAAAGCTAGTACTTACTCCCGTCGCAGTTTGCGCAATGCAAGGCAGATTTGGGATTCATCATGAAGTTCACAGTAAATAAACCAAGAAATAAACTACATGTAGCACAGTCATGCAATCCACCAAGAGCCATACACTCAAGAAAAGCCATTCATTCAGTTAGTAAATAAAGTCAAAGTCAAAAATCACTTAGATATTCAGTCAATAAGTCGATATCCCAGTTGAGTAGTAACTAAGAAGGTATATCAATATGTCATGCAGTCAGCAAGTAACGTCCACGAGGAAAACAAGCCCTCCCGGACTATAAAAATATGGATTTCACATGATTTTGGTCAAAAAATTGTAATTTCCTCTTCGCTTGTTTTTGGACAAAATGGGCCTTGAAATAATGTTTTTTGATCATCCAGTTAGAAAACAAGCCTTTCTAGACAAAAAAGATATCGATTTTACACAGTGGACATACTGGAATTGTTTCAAAGGGGTTAACCCAAGATTTTGTTCAAAAATTGAAAAAATTTTCATCTCAGTGTGATTTTAGACAAATCAGCCTTGCAATTATGTTTGATGATCATCCAAGAAGAAAACAAGCCTTTTCCTATACCAAAAAAAAAATTGATTTTACACAGTGGCCATATTGGGATTTTTTCAAAGGGGTTAATCCATGATTTTGGTCGAAGATTGGAAATTTCATATTTGATTGTTTTTGGACAAAAATAATATGATAATTATAATGGCTGATGATCATCTAGTAAAAAAACAAGTCCTCCTAGACTATCAAAATATAGATTTTATATAGTCGTGATACTGTATTTTTAAGGGTTAACCTATGATTTAGGTCAAAAAATGGAATTTTCCTCTTTGCTTGATTTTAAACAAAATGGGCCTTGAAATAATGTTTGCTGACCATCCAGTTAGAAAACAAGCCTTCCAAGACTAAAAATATGGATTTTGCAAACTCGCCATGATGAGATTTTTTCAAAGGGGGTTAACCCATGATTTTCGTCAAAAGTCGCAAATTTCCTCTTAGCTTGTTTTTGCACAAAATGAACTTTGAAATAGTGTTCGATGATCATCCAGTTAGAAAACAAGCCCTCCTAAACTATTACATTGAATTTACAGAGTTACAAAACTAGATTTTTCCAAAGGGATTAACCCATGATTTTGGTCAAAAATTGGAATTTTCTTCTGCTTGTTTTTGAACAAAATGGGCTTTGTAATAATGTTTGCTGATCACCCAATTTAAAGAAAACAAGCCTTCCTCGACTAAAAAAAAAATATCTATTTAACACAGTGGAAATATTGAGATTTTCATAGGGGTTAATCCATGATTTCGGTCAAAAATTGGAAATTTCATCTCACTTTGGTTTTTGATCATCTAAGTAGAAAACTAGCCCTCCTAAACTATAAAAATATGGTATTTTTTTCAAGGGGGGTAACCCATGATTTTCGTCAAAAACTGCAAATTTCCTCTATGTTTTTTGACAGCATAAGCCTAGAAATAATGTCTGATGATCATCTAGTCAAAAGTCGCCCTCCTAGACTATACAAATATGGATTTCATGTAGTTGCAATACTGAATTTTTTTAAAGTGGTTAAGCAATCATATGAGTTTCGTCAAAAAATGAAAATCTCACTTTTTGTTCTTCGAACAAAATGGCTTTGAAAAAATGTTTGATGATGATCTAGTTAGAAACAAGCCCTCCTAGACTAAAAAAATATTGATTTTACATAGTGGCAATGTTGGAATTTTTTCAAAGGGTCAACGGATGATTCTGGTCAAAAATTGAAAATATTTTACCCTTTCTGTTATTTTGAACAAAATAGGCCAAGAAATAGTGTTCTTCATCAAGTAAGAAAACAAGGTTTCCTAGACAATAACATATTGATTAACAAAGTTGCCACATTGGATTTTATCAAAGGGGATAAACCATGATTTTGGTCAAAAGAGTCAGTCAGTCATTCAGTCAGTCATTAGCCAGTTGGGCAGTCAGTCATTCAGCCAGTAAGTCAGTTGGTCAGCCAGCCAGTCAGTCAGTTAGTCAGTGAGGCTGGCTGTACAAGCCACAATGTAGATTGCATGTCTGATCTAACCCACATTCAGTTTTACATCTCTTCATCTTCCATGTGAAAATCATGAGAACTTTGAACAAAACTCCAACCACAGTGCCAACAAAATTCGAATGTTTTTATGGTTTTCAAATTTCAGTTTTTGCAAAATTTTGAAAGAGATTTTAGTGATCACCCCTTTTTAATATTTCAAAATAGTTGTTTTTGATAAAGTGTAAAGTTCAACCATTTTTTTCAGGTTGTTGAGTTGAGGCTGCCACTTTGAGTTGCAGATTTTCTTTACAGCAACACTCTGATGAACTTAATTCATCGCTTTCTGTTGTAAACCGTTTTCTTAAACTTTCTGAGTGCAACTGTAGATTACATAAGGTCCTCTGAACCAGAAATAGACATGGCTGAATGATAATATGAAACTTCAATACACATTAATGTAAGCTTGGAGCACATTGTATGAATTTATCTTAAGCTGGAAAAAGTTAAAGGCTTGTTTCTCCCTTTTAAGCCAAACTTTCCCTTGTTTTCTTTCACCTTTTGACATGTTTGTTGACACAATGATTATGAGCTTTAATTAAAGTTTTCAGTATTATTGGGTCATTGACAATGTGGTACTGTAGTTCTAAATTTTTGCAATGACTTTGTTATTGCAAAAACTGGCACATAACATGATGTAAAACTGTTTTTTAACAAACTATAGCAGAACTTAGCTCACACGTATATCTATAGCATAGCTGTGGCAAAACTGATCAAAAGCAAACTAATACTAACCTTATCCAGGAGTAAAATCAAAAATATCTTTGGCATGATTAATTATCAAGCCAAATTTTTTAAACTGAGTAGTTCTTTCCACAATACATATTTAGGATTATAAAATTGAATTTTTATAATTTTTTATGCACTTTCATTGAATACGATGAAGGCTGTGATACTTCCAAAATCCAGTCAGAAAATCAATGTGAAACTGCTACATGTAACTTGCTTCAAAGATTCACTGAAACTCTCAAATTAGTTTCAAGTGGTAGTTGACCACTTAAAAGTGTTTTGGACAGTTTTCCTTCATTTTGTGTAGACAGTGATTTGGATTGCCTTTTAAGCTTCAAATACAGACTGTTTTCCTGAAAAGGTTAGGGTCAAGTGAATTTCTCCTA
The DNA here is from genome assembly GCA_964035705.1 of Porites rus. Lineage (NCBI taxonomy): Eukaryota > Metazoa > Cnidaria > Anthozoa > Scleractinia > Poritidae > Porites > Porites rus. Next base: position 13,960,873 of record OZ037999.1, read on the forward strand.
ATTCACTAAGCCACCAGATGCTCTGAAAATAAACATTGATTCAAATTCAATTCAGTCTTCGAGTTGTTCCTAATTATGTTCAAAGTAAAAACCAACTCTTCTGCATAACAGCAACTAAAAAAATGTTGCCCTCAACTACATACAGGGAATCGGCTGTTGAAACTTGTGTTTTACTAACTAATTTCTGCAGTTGAAAGATTGTACTAAGAAACCTTGTAGGACGAATTAAGCCAGAAATCTCCACATGCCTTGTATAATGTGAATGTTTGTAGCGAACTACTCAGTGTGTGCAAACCAACTGAGCCTTAAAGATGCACTTTAAATATTGCTAACTCCTTTAAAGTGCATTTAAATGCATTTTTATTTTGTGTCCTGGATAAGATTAATAATAATTGCCTTTTGAATAAGCAAGCCACATGTTTATCTGGTTCACTCAAGAGCTGGATTACAAAGTAATCTTTATGGTACTTAAGATAACCTCTAAAGCCTTAATGTTGAAGACTTGATCCTGTCTGTTTGTGGCATAATGCATCTGATCTGGATAAGAAAATGAAGAGCATACATGAGCATCTCAGTCCCCCTACAATCATAAACATTACAATAACAATTGTTCTGTTTATCAGTTCATATATTAATTTTGCTAAGAACCATTACAGTAAAACACTGTTAATCAATATGGACACTGAGGGGGCCATTAGAAAAGGTCCATATTTACAGAGCTCTGTCCATTATTATTAAGTGGATTGAATATAGAGAAAACGAAGGGTTTCTTTCTTCAGGGACAAAGCAAACTATCCATAATTATGAGATGTCCATTAAGCGGGTGTCTGTATAAAAACACATAATAGAGTTTCTGTTATTAGTGCAAAAAGTACATGTCATTGAGTATTTTCAGGGTAATTTTGATTTAATTTTGTTTGAATCTCGATTCTTTCGTCTCCTAGCCCTATTCAGGCAGTCAGTCAGTCACTCAGTCACTCGGTCTTTAAGCCAGCTAGTCATTCTGTCAGTTGGTCAGTCAACTACAAGTCAGTTAACCAGTCACACTGTCAACAGTCAGTCAGCAAGTGAGTCAGTCAGTTTGTCAGTCAATTGTAGGTAAGTCAATGATCAGCAGTCAGTCAATGGGTCAGTAAGTAAGTCAGTTAACCAGTCAATTAGTAAGTCAGTAAATCAGTTGTCAGTCAAAAAGTCAGCCATTTAGTCAGTTAGTCAGCCAGTCAGTCAGTCAGCCAATAGGTACAGCTGTAAGTCCATCAGCAGGTCATCATTTTGTAGTGTAAATTTCAGAAAAAGAAACATTAATTTTTGGTGAACAATATTTCAGTGGCAACTCATAATCAATTGACCCTGATTTTATGAAACCTAAAATTCATCTTATTCATTTATTCATTTTCCAAATATTATTGTCTACAAGTATGCCACTTGCAGGAGCTGCAGCTCATATAATTGTCTTACAGTGAAGATTGTCCTGTTTTTAAAATAATTTTATTTGAGAGTATTTTTGTATAACCGAGCCATAAACAATTTTTTAAGTCTCTCAGAGTTATACACAACAAGTGCTACTTGTTGGAAAGAAATGCAAACTTTGACCTCAAACTGTTCGAGAAGCTTTTGGCTGACTTGCATGAAGAGTTCAAAGCAAACATTCAGCACATCAACCAGTTTGTTAGTTAGCCAATAAGGCAGTCATTTAGCAGGTCAGCCATTTCAGTCAATAACACCATCAGTAATGACAGGAGGTCAGTCAGTCAAAAGGTGAGCCATTTAGACAGTCAATAAGTCAGGTGGTGAATCACTTAGCAAGTTAACCAGTTAGTCATCTAGTCAATGAGTCAGTCAGTCAGCAAGCCAGGCAAACAGCCAGTCACTTAGCAACTCTGCAAGACAGTCAGCGAGTCCATCAATAAGTCAGTCAGTTGGTTGGACATCTACAACTACTGTATGTCAGCTATTTGGTCAGTCAGTCAGTCGACAGGTCAGCCATTCAGTAAGTCGATGAGACAGTTATTAAGTCAGTCAGTCAGTTAGTAAGTTAGCCAGTGTATTAGCCAGTAGGTCCATAAATCAGTCAGCTACTCAGCATATTAATAAATGAGTCAGTCAGTCAGCAAGTCATTTATATTAGTTTGGCAACAAGTCAGTCAGTCAACATTTCAGCCTATCAGTCAGTAAATCAGTCAGCCCATTAGTAAGCCAGTCAAATAGACAGCCACTCAATCAGCAAGAGAGCCAGCCAGTCAGTCAGTAAAACAAGTCAGCTACATGTAACTAGTCAATAATAATTTATTGGTTTGCCAGTTTGAAAGTCAACTGTAAGTCACTGTTATTGTCATTCAGTCAGTCAATTAGAAAGTCAGTTAATCAGTTGTCAACAAGTCAGACATTTTGTCAGTCAATGCTCAAGTCAGTCAGTTGCCAAGTACAGGTAAGTCAGTCAGTCCGTCAGTCTGTCAATCAGTCTGTTAACCTGTCAGTTAGTTGTTATAGTCAGTCAGTCAGCAAGACAATTAGACAGTCAGTCTATAAGTCAGGTAGTCAGTCAGTAAATCAGGTGTCAGTCAAAAATGCAGTTATTTAGTCAGTTAGTCAGGAAGTCAACCAGTCAGTCAGTGCTTAATGCTATCAGTCAGTAATACAACATAATTCCTAAATGGTCGAGACAGCAGCCAAGCCTCAAACATTTTTAAAAATATATGTAGTGTGACTTTTTTAATTTTAACAAACATGTTTCGACGGTACATGTACCTCCGTCATCGTCAGTGTCACGTTTATGAAAGTTTACAGCTGACAAAACGTGCCTGTTACAATGTACAGTTTACGTTACATTGCGTTGGAAAACAATACGCTACATAAATTTAAAGTTGGTAAAATAAACAGATGCGCGTGCACGCATCTATAGAGAAAGTGTCAGATTGATTTGTTTGACCTGTTGATTAAGGTCAGGCTTTTCCCACTTAATGCATACACATAAACTCCTTAAGCTTAGCCTGAAACCTTGTAGGGGCAGAGTCTTAGATCTTAAAGCAGTCTAAGTTACAGGAGGTACAATAAGACTCTGAAGCCTGTAAGTGCTTATAAACATGAGACGATCTGTCCGATGACATGTGGTTGGCACGCATGTGGAAAAGTGTCGGCTTGTTTAGCCAATAAAACAAGCATTACAGCTTGCACAGGAAAATTTGTAGATGATGTGCATATGAAGCCTATTGGGGAGAGGATCTTTCCTGTTGAATAAGTTCTTAATTTTAAAAGTGGAATAAACAAGCTTGATGTCAATTGGTTTACAGACCCGGTTGATGAGTTTTCGCATCCTCCGTTGTGCAACACCCAAAAAATGCCCGACGTAGGGGATCTTGACATAGTGCCTAGCTAGGCCACTCTTGCTGCTCAACGCCTTTCAAAGGTCAAGAGTCATTCCCTTCTACTACTTTCGTGATGTAATGGTGGAGTAACATGTCCAATACATGCACGGGATAGAGATTCTTGTGCAAAATAGCAAACAAATTCTGAACGTCATTGTGAAAACCCAGCCACATGTTATTGATCTTAAAGGTCCCATCAATAAGGGTTTTAACCAGTCCTCTTTTGTAGCAAGGAGATATAAAGCTTACACAGTTACATTTTAACTAAGACTATTGCCCACAACGTAGTGAAAGCCGCATACAAGTTCATCAGGACTGATCACAAGAAGAAGCTTAAAAACCTCACAAGAAACTCTGTTCTGCCTTTCACTTCCAGCGAGGTTGTTACCAACCTTTCTTCATTTGTTCTCACCACAGAGCAGTTGGATGCACTCAAATTTGGACTGACACACTCAATATGCCCACCATTGATTAACAAGACCAACACCTTCACGTGCTATGAGCTGATTAGTCAAAGAATAGTTAGAAATCTCAAAGACAGCAAAGACACTGGAAAATTAGTCACGGAGCTATCTCACCAGGCTCACACTTATGTCTATTTGCATATCACCCCGGCAGTGGCGGAACTCAAAAAGCACGGAATTCTCAAGAACTTATGTAAGAACAAGGACATTACATAATTTTGCAACCAGACAAAGGAAATGGCAAAGCAGTTTAGATGGAACTGCGTATGATACAGGTGTTTTAAACAACCACCATAATTCGGGAAGGGACATTACAATGTTTTCTCAGGGATTTAAAGAAAAAGGGCCAATTAGATCAAGAGGTTGCTATATATCCCAGTGGGTGACAGCCTGCTAGAATATACACATGTACGGCCCACCCAAGATGCACAAACCATGGGCAGCCAATGGCACGCCACCTTTTCGTCCGATTAGCTCTTCCATTGGGACAATTTGGCCAAATTTTTGAGTAATCTTCTCCAGCCGCACATTCCCTCTGAATATGTCGCATTAGACACTTTTACATTATTTTGTTCGTGAAATTAATGGCTTATCCATGGAGGGGAAGCTTATGGTATCATTTGATGTGGAAAGTTTCTTTACCAACCCTCCCTTGGATGAATGTAGAGACTTTATTGGCGGTCGATTACATCACCAAAGGAAACCCTGACATAAAACTAAGCACTTTTGATCTAAAAAGACTTTTCCTACAGATGTATTTGCGACTGCTGAAACACTTTTCATTTTTAGGGGTACATATTACAATCAGGTTGATGGTGTAGCCATGTGTTCCCCCTAGCCCCCATTCTCACTAATCTTTTCATGGGCCTCCTCTCACATTTTATAAGCACTTACAGGCTTCAGAGTCTTGTCATATCTCCTGTAACTTAGACTGCTTTAAGATCTAAGACTCTGCCCCTACAAGGTATCAGGCTAAGCTTAAGTTGAGTCTATAACATACATTAAGTGGGAAAAGCCTGACCTTAATCAACAGGTCAAACACATCAATCTGACGCATTCTCTATAGATGCATGCATCTGCATCTGTTCAATTTGCTAACTTTAAATTTATGTAGCATATTGTTTTCCAACACAATGTAAAATATGAGTTGTACATTGTAACAGGCATGTTTTATCAGCAATAAACTTTCATAACTGTCACACTGATGATTTGATGACGGATGTACTGTTGATCATGAAAGATGTTTGTTAAAATTAAAAAAGTCGCACTATTTTTAAAAATTCCGAAATGAATTTGAAAAAGAACAAAAAATTATTTTTAAAAAATTTGAAAATGAACAATTTTGAAATCTCTTGGACCACTACACATGCACTACTTATTGGAAAGAACAGTACGCTTTGGCTCCAAACTATTGTAGAGCTTTTTAGATGTCTTTCATGAAAATATCATAACAAACATTCATTTGATTTCAATAAATGCATTTTAGCTATAGTTTACAAGGCAATGTATACAGCACTTACAGCACTGAAGATAAGCTCAAAATCTTGGCTGCTGAAGTCTTAGGACATCTCCTGGACACATCTGATCTGAAATGAAAAATTGACCATCTTCATTAGCAATCAGTAATCTTGATTCTTTTCTTAAAATGAATCTCAGTATATCAGCCAGCCAGTCAAGTCAATTAGTCAATGAGCCAGCAGTCATGCTCAGTTGATCGGTCTGCGACTGTCAGTCAATTGATCAGTTTATCAGTAAAACAGCCAATCATTAATTAAACCAGTGATCCAGTCAATTGAACAGTATGTTGGTAAGCAAGTCAGTCAGTTAACATGTCTGCCAGTCAATCAGTCAGTCAGTCACAAGGATCAGTCAGTAACTCAATCAGCAAGTCAGAAAGTCAGCCAGTCACTCACAGCATTTAGCAAATACATGTATTGTAGTATCTGAGAGGTAATGGTTTCTTTTTTTTTGAAAGAGTAATATTAATTTTTTCTTTTTTGATTGAACAATGTACATGAAAAAAATACCCTGCTGGGAACGTTCTTCCAAAATATTGATCTTAAACTTAAGTTATAACGAAGATGGTATTGATAAACTTTTGGAGGTCTTTATGTGAGCCAACCTTCTCTGTCTTATGACTGGGATTTTGGAAAATGTCCCAGCACCATTCTAAAGCATTCCAACAATTTTCCGAAGACTTACTGCAATGTCATTGAAAATGACGGAAGATTTTCCGATGACTTTTAGCATTTTTGAAGTCATTTTAAAGGCAGCAATTTGCAAGCTTGTTGTCATTAAAATAATGACTTTCAGTCAGCAGCTGCTGTCTTGTGCTGAGCGTGTGAGGGATACACAAACTCAAACCTCAGCTGAACACACCAATCAGACCGAAGATTCAGGTAGAAATTGTTTGATTTGGAATAGCTTGCAAGCAAGCTTTCCATTTGGGGGAGTTGTTCCACAGGGCCGCATGCGCGGCTTTGCCACTTGTCTTGTGTTCTCTCGCGGCTCACTTCTGGCCTCACCATAATTGGAAAGCTTGCTCCCAGGCAAGATTTGGGATGAGGTTAAGTTTATTGAGTTTATTGAGAGCCATGGTATTCTCGTCTAAAAAGTAAGAAAGGGTTCTCCTCATTTTTGGAGGGGGAGGTGAGGCACTGCTTATGAAGTTGTGTCTCACTAATGGCTGAAGAAGAGACCCAACGAAGCAGCTCTTTGCTCTGGATTTTTTTTTAAAATTCTCTACAAACAGTTAGAATTCATTAAAATTAAGTCTAATTACCAGTCCCTAATTTTTCTTTACATTAACAAAAAGGGAAAAGAGAGAAATAAATAAAAGAAAAAGGCAAAGTCCACGAAAGGACTACAATGTCAATTTGACAAGAAGGTTGCCTGCCTTTTGGTCCTTCCTCCCCATCTGCCTGTCTCTTACTTGCACTTTATTTAGAGGCTCAATGAAGCAGCTCTTTGCTTTAGACATAGTGTTATAATTAACCCCTGGGAAAGTTTACCTACCGCTATCCCTGAAAAATTGAGCCACTGAAAAAATCGCAAACCAATTGAAAGAACAGAAATTGAAATCACCAGTAAAATTCCTGCTGTTGTCACTGTAGTCATTGCGTAACGTACTTTTTATCGACCTCTTCCCCGAAAATCCCAAGAGGCCTGGCTACTAAGCAAACAAATAAAATATCTGCTACAATCATACACTGTACATGTAACACTTTTAATTTTTAGAATTTTATCAATCCAATTTGCAAATAGAGCCTTTAAGCACCGTTGGATACGTAACGAAATCCCCTTAAATTCAGGGCGTCGAGACTTAAAGAAGGGGGAGACTGAATTATTGAAAGAGTTGCACATAAGCTTTAAGCCTTACAGACTCACCAAATGGCAAATGTAACGTAAACCATTACCACAAGCACTTCTA